>VZTX01019134.1:0-26542 GCA_013400915.1 Pardalotus punctatus | reverse complement strand
CGGCGCTGGCGCGGCTCTGCCCGCGCTCGGCCCGGGGCGGGGAGCGGCCCCAGCCCCGGCGGGAGCGGCCGCAGCCCCGGCCCGGGGTCAGGCTCCAAACCTGCGCATCCCTTATCCAGCAGCCTGCACCCCTGTAGCCTCGCCCCCAGCCCCGGCTGGCTTTCCTCGCACCATTAAACCACCCTCGGTTACTTAAATACAAATGGTTCTTTTATTTCCCCGGTGTTTCTACCAGCATCCCTCCTCTTTTCTCCTCTGTACTAAATCACAGCTCTTCTTTCCTCCATACCAACTTGGAGGCTGCTCTCCTGCCCCTGGATCACAGCATCTTTATTTTAAAAAAAGACAAGAGTGACTTTTTTCAAAGGCTAGATACTGATAGGACAAGAGGGGGCAGTTTTAAACTAGAGGAGGGGAGATTTAGATTAGAGGTTGGGAGAAAATTCTTCACTATCAGTGCGATGAGGCCCTGGCACAGGTTGCCCAGGATGCCCCATCCCTGGAAGTGTTCAAGGAGAGGTTGGACATGGCTTGGAGAACCCTGTGCTAGTGGAAGGTGGCAGGGGGGTTAGAACAGGATGGGTTCTAAGGTCCCTTTCAATCCAATTCAGAATTCTGTGATTCTATGATCATTGCAGACTTCTGCCCCCCATTCACATTCACCAATTTGCTGTATATCCTAGTTTTTACATGGAGCTCTGTTTGGGGAAACATTAAACAGTGTTTGCTCTGGCTGGGAAGGTGCAGTTTCACCACAAACCTTTTATCTTACTCAACCTTGCCTGCCCCTGGCTTAACTAACAGCCCCATATGTGTCCCATATTTATACATGCACGATGAAGTAACTGAGAGGGGGAAAAATCAGGGCCTTGCTCTGCAGCTCACCTGGCACAGTTAATCTGGAGCTTTAAAGTCTCCTCACAACACCACTGTAAGATGTTTTATTACTGCCATTTCTTCCTTCCTATAAAACTGAGTAAACTCAAAATGACCAGAAGACCTTTACTCTCAGGTGTGGGGTCACAGCGTGATGACTTGGGGAGTTTTGTTTTGGTACAGCCCTGACCCACTTCACAGGCTGTGAGGATATCAGCATTCAGTTGTTTCAGCAGCTGCTTTCTGTATTCTGCTAAAAATCAAAAATAAGACCAGAACTAAATAAACACACCTGAGATTGGACTTGGCACATCCTTATTAGCAACATGCAAGGTGGGAGGACAGATGGAAAACCCCCAGGAGCAGAGGGATGAAGAAGGAGGTACAACTCCAGCCACAGAAGATGCAACAACTCTCAGCTGGAAGATGAGAATTTCCTTCTCCAGAAATACTAGACTGGGTGTCTTGCTCAAGAATGGCTCCTGCAGCCAACCCCGGCAGGGCACCTCCGGGTAAACAATCACACAAACTCGTGGCAAACTCAGAATTGGAGCAGGAAACCAGTTGCAGCAGGTGATGTTGAAGGCAACTAAATTATTCTAAATGTGAAAAGTCTTTGCACTGGTGTTGCTGCTCTGAAGAGAAGCTCACAAGCAAAGCAGAACAGCCCGAGGGCAGAGGGTGGGACTGACACTGGAGATCCTGGGCTCACTAGGTCGAAAAGGACTTGAAAAAGGTCAAAAAGTGGTTTAGGGAGTCTTGGGCTCATCTCACAGCAGCTGCCTGTGCCAGTGCTCCCCCTCCTTGCCGGGACCACAGATCTCCCCTGGGACCGGGCTCTGCTTCCTCATCCACTGACAGCAGACACTTCCTGGAGGGCAGGTTTTTTAATTTGCTGGCAAGCAGCAACAAAATTGATTAAAATTGCAAAATACCTTTCCTAATGACTCATTTCCCTATCACAGTTCTCCATGTAAATAAGTGACTACTATTGTAATTCCCAGTGCTCTGCTCCAGAGCTGTTGAAAGAAGAGGGGCACGCTGGGAAAAGGGGCCAGGAGCGAGGCAGAATCCGAAACTCTTCCTCTCTCTCTTTCTCTCTTCATTTTCCAATCTCCACAAAGCTTTCTGTGACAGTTCCCATGTCCTGATTTTTTAATCAAATGAACTAACATCCTTCACTTATTAAAGGCCAAGGTTTGATGAGCAGTATTTTAAATCATAGAACCACAGAATGGTTTGGGACGGCAGGGACCCCTCCTCTGCCATGGAAAACATTTCTATTTATTTTCAGTGAATGACTTTGGTATTTGGAAATAATGTTATTCAAAGCTTTTTATGCAAACCATTTTATGGCAGCCAAAGGTAAGAACTTCAGCTCTATAACTCCAACAGAGTTTTTCCTTCATTGAGTCTTTGCAAGTCAATTAAAGGCTTTAGAAGTTGCTTCCACATTAAATAAAAAAATCCATATCTAGCTCTGCTGCATGAAAACAGCATCTGTTAAGTGCCAAAAGAGGTACCTCTGCACTTCTTTAAAGGGTCTTTAACAGCACACCCCATTTCTTAAAAGTGCTCTATTGTCATGTTCCATTTGCTCATAAAATGCAGCAGCAGTGAAATCCAATCCATAACCACAGTTAAAATAAAATTCCTGAATTAATGAACGAGAATACAGGCAGAAATTGCAAAGCCAAAGGGCTGGACCCCACAGCCCGGGATGTGATTCCATCACTTTCCTCAGCACAATCTGTCTTACGAGAGAGACATCCCAGTCCTCAAAAAATAGGCCCAAAATTCTTAACTTTTTGCAAGGGATCAAGCCACACAGATTAATACTTGGGAGTAGATTTCAAGCCACCAAAATTCTTGGCTCTGGACCCCAACCAGATGCCACCACAAAATGCCGTTTGTGGGACAAAGCAGCACTTCCCTTCCCAGTGAGTGCAGAATTACCTTTATACCCTGTGTTCCCCCACCACTGAGCATGACCAGGCTGATAAAATGCATTCCTTGGTGTTTAGCCACGAGACTCCAGCATTCAGGGATTGACCACTAATATTTCAATTCCTGAGTTTTTAATTAAAGGGAACCTAACTATGGCTGGTGGCTCCTGGGGCACTGAGCAGCAGGAGGGGTGCAGGCAGCACCCCACAGACATGCTCTGAGTGGGATGTGTTGGTCCAACAAGTTCACATCCCCTGCCATCTCTGGGGCTCTTTGGGGGCAACCTTGAATTTCCATGCAGCCTCTTTGCTGCTGTGTGAGATGTTCTGCTGCAGGCAGAGCCACCAGCCCCACAGCCCCCTGCACCTGGTGAGGGGTGACACTGCACAGAGCCAGGTGACATCACTGGAACCACCTGGGACACCGACAGAGCCTCCTGGCTTCGTCTTTCACTGAGTAATGTTGTACAAGGGGGTCAGGAGAGGTCAAAATAGAAAGCTATGAAATGCCAAACTTGCTTTTTGCTAAACCTCAGTATTAATAGCATGGAGTCCAGACAGGCAGAGGGATTCTCGACATGAAATAAGTCTCCCCAGAGCCAGGAAACCTCTCAGACAGCCCCAGCCCTGTGTCTGAGCCATCAAACCAGCCAGGTGCATGAAGCATCACTGCAGGATGTGCCTGTTTCCTGGAAACGATGGAATAAACCAAGCAGTAACATCACTTCTTCTGTTTTTCCCCTGTTGCAGGAGTTTAATCAGCAGCCCAAACCAAAACATTCTTGTTGGTAAAAAGATGGTGACAATTAATCTAGATCTAATAACTGGAATTTTTTCGCTGGGGAATTAAAACAAATTATTCCTTTGCTAGTGCGTCTTTGTCTCATTTACATTTTAATCCCAGAAGGATCTTCCTCTGTTATATTTGGAAAATGACTGCACAGGAAGGGAAAAACAACATGGTTGGAGTACCCAAAGATGCATCAAGAATTTAGCTATTAACTTTTAAGGCAGAAGTCTGGTTCTGCCAAGCCCTAAATGACTGAAAATTAGGAGAAACATTGCTTTTTCCAAACACTGCTGAACACAGAGCCTGGAGGCATTTGAGATTGTGCACACAAAGACAGGCAAACAAAGAGCCGGGGCAGGAGGTTGTGCTGAAGGTGTAATTACACATTAGCCAGAGCAGAGCGGGTCTCTTTCATTTGTGCTGAAGGTAAAGGGGACTCCACTGGTGACACCGTGCAGAGGGAAACCTGCGCACTCCCACCCTGGGGCTCTTCCCTCTCACACTCAAGCCTTGCTGTCCTTGCTGCGAGGTTTTACCCCAGGAAAATGACTCCATACCATTTTGCTCAAGATAAACACACAGTGAAAAAAGACACAATTTAGTCTTGCCAAGGTAAAATCCGTGTGGTATTCCACCTTATCCCAGTCTGTCTTACCCACTTTGCCTGCCTGTGATTTCTGGTGGAAATATTCTTGTGAGAGTTTCCTTGCTCACTGCAGCAAAAAGGAACCAGGTTAGCAAAGATCTGCAGCTTAGACTGTCAAAATGAATCCAAAGAATTGTGATACACCCAGCCCACCACAAGCACCTTCTCCAAGGTGTGACCCTCAACAGCTGTGGCACATCTGGGTCCAGAAAACCACTGCTGTCTCCAGCCCATCTCCAAGTAAACTCTCAAGTAGTTGTCAACAGGGCAGAAAAAGGATCAGCTGCCTGAATAACACTTCACCAAATTGGAGAGATTTAGTTCTCTTTAAACCCTCATGGTGTTTGAGAGGTGAGAGACGTTGCAGGATCACCATGAAGAGTGATTCCCACTCTGGAGCAGCAAAAACCTGGAACTGCACAATGTTGACTGAGCCTGAAATTAGGGTCAGTGGCCTGGGGACAGGGGGATGTCACACCAGTTTGCCAGTAACCTCTGGGACATCACCGTTTGCAGATCATAGTACTCCGAAGTCATTACACAATGCAGGTATTTTCCAAAAAAATTAACCCCACCTGTCATCTTGTTTTTACACTATGCTCTGTTTTCTCACTTGGGTTTTTATAAACAATATTCATTGTTTGGCTATCTGGCGGATTGTATGCATTCCTTCTCCTAAGGTGGAGAAAATTGGTGGACTGTGTCTTGGACCTATGGATTGGAGAGTTGATTACCTTATTGTCCAATCCATGATATATATAAATGAAAGAATAAACAAGGGCAGGTCTTTTGGCCCTCTTGCCTGCGCTGTTCTGTGACCTGCGTTTGGAGTTTGCCTGATTTCTTTTGTTGAACCTCACAACACCCATCTCACCCAAGTTTTAAGATAATGGAGAGATAGTTGATTACAAGTACTGAAAAATATCATAAAGAGGCAGCTGGGGTTTTGTTATGGGTTTTGGTTCCCCATCAAATAGACTTGTGACAAGTGGAGTTACAAGCCTTGCAACTCCACAAAGGCACCTCCTCTTGACACGAGTTTCCCCAAGAAATCTTTCTCTAGGACTGCAGCAGTCTGGGAGCAGGAGCTGCTGTTTGCTGTGTGCATGTGGGATACCTTGGATCTGCTTCAAGGACAAGGATGCTGTGAGCAGGAGCCAGCCCCAGCTGGCACCACGCAGTGCCTGTCACCAGCGAGGCTCTGGGCACTGAGAGAGGGCAGGGGGGAAGCAGGACAGCAGGATCAGGTCTGCAGCTGCCTGGAACACAACCTGCTCCTCTTGGCAGGGTGGAGGAAACCCAGGAAGCCCCTCACTCTCCAAATTCAGTAAAATGCTGGGATATGGAAGCAAGAGGCAGAATCAAAGCCGGGAGGAGCTGAGTGCTCAGCTCAGGTGGTGCAGAGCTGTAACCGTGTCTGTGCCCCAGCACAGGGTGATGCAATGCACAGGATGGCTGGGGGTAAGCTCAGCCAGGCTCCTGAGCCCGAATTCTCTGTTGCTTTGCCCCTCTGCTGACCATTGCCCAGCAGATCAAGCAGGATGCTTTAGCATTAACTTTCAATGTCTTACACAGAGTGTTCTTAAGGAACTTGTTGAACTTACCTGCTTGTAGATCCCTGTTACCCCTGTTACAAGATCAAAAAGAGGAGACTTTTTGGCCCAACTGTAGTATTTACTCAAGCCTGCTGCAATCCCAGGTTTACAGACTGACCTTCCCAAGAGCCCCCTGAGCTCCACAGAAATGACTCCTTGTAAGACAGGCCTCAAAGATACACCTATTACCGAGGTAAGGTTTACAGGGCACTCCATTACTTCACATTCCTGAAGACCTTTGGGGAAGCCCCCTTTCCCAAAATGCTTGAGGCTGAAATTTGCCAGGCTTTTAGTGCTGCAGTTCAGCAGATCAAACTTTGCAGCTGAAAGATGAAATCCTGGCTCCCCTAAAGGGGATGGCAAGATGCCTACTGACTGCAGTGCAGCCCAAGCTTCACCCGAAAATTATATTCAGTATTTTTTTAAGCTTTTTTTTCCTATTTACTCTAGTGCAAATAAGCACATGCCATCCTAAACAACTACTTTGTATACAGTTATCTGCAGCTTTTCTGAATACTGCAAAATGGAAGTTGGAGTTTGAAGGGATCCTTTAACCACTTTGCATTCCTTTAACCACTCTGGACAGGATTTGTTGGTGCTTTCCTCCTTCCTCAAGCACAGCATGCAGCTTCACAGGATGCTACAGAATTGCTGTAGACTTATGCTGCTGTAGCTGAAAGGAAGATCAAACTGAGTATTCAATTACTTATGCACTCAAAGATATTTATTCCCCAAGATGAAACTCCTAAATCTGTTATTATTGCCATTTCCTCTTCTATTACTATTAGCATGCTGCTGCTTTCAGATCTATGGAGATGTCAACACCACTTACTGGCAGCAAAACTGAAAGATGGGAACATGACAGGAAAATGTTTACAATTATGAATCATGCACAAGAACAGAGGAGGCACTTGATCTTCCTTAATTCTGGAAGGGTACACAGGGATTTTTCCTCAGACTTACGTTTTTCCAAGAGCTATTTCAGATGCTGCAGTGATTTAAAAACTGAGTGAGGTGAAGAGCAACAGGTACTGTCTGGGGGACAAACCCCCAGAGAGGAAAGGTGCTCTTGCAGCGATGAACAAAGGTGTTTGTGAAACAGACAGGACCCCCCTAGCAGCACTGAGTTCTTGGCCCAGAGTGTGTGTGGATGCAAATGCAATGCTGAAAAGGAAGAGTCAATTTGCTTCCCAGCATCTCATCTTTTCCTGCTTGTGCTGCACCCTCCTGCTGTTACAGGTGGCATTTGGGAGAGTCAGGCACTTGCACACACAGCTGTAGTTTACAATAACAGCTCTGCAGCAATGTGATTTCATAGAAGTCTGTATTTAAAGATGACGATCAGTGAGGAAAGCCACAAGTCTGATCCTGTAGTGGCTTTTCCCCCATCAATATCACAGACAGCAGTTCCCTTGCTCTCGTCTCCTCTGCGTTTCCATCTGGATGCTGATGGTCCTTCCTCAGGGAATGTGGAGAATAAAAAGCCAAGAAATCCCAACCACTCTGAGACCTGTCCAGTGTCTTGTGCTCAGTTTCAGACATCCAGCTTCCAGAAGGCCCTGAATAGCCACCCTGAGGAAAAGAACCCTCTAAATGCATCTCTTTGTCTCTTTGACTCTGCCAGCTCTTCTCTCCTCTTGACATGAAACCACCAGAGCCAGAGGAAATACAGCCATTATTTCAAGGGGAACTCAGGGGCCAGTAGAGCTGCTGATTTACTCCCCCTGGAAGTGAATCCGTCTGTCCATCTGCAGCAGAGATCACAGCCCAAAGAGCCCAGAGAATCTGCTTCACTGACAGTCTGGTCCACTCCAGCCTGACCTGAAAAGGCTCTTCCTGCAAGCAGCTCATCCCTCACACCTCTCTGGTCACGTACACCTCCTTTCACCTTAATCCATCTCACTTTATTTATTGCCATGTAAAACCAGTTCCAAAATACATGAGTGTGTGAGAATTCTGTACACAGGGTGTACCCCTGATCTCTGCAATGAGTGGCCCAAGAAGCCTCCAAACCACCCTGCCCTGAAGGCAAGATGGTACCAAGAAGATCCCTCCATCTACAAAATTTTGTGTAATTTTGTGTAAATTTTGTGTGTCAGAGACTTGTTTGAGGAAGAACACAGGTTTGGGTAGGTGTGAGTCAAATGGCTATTCCCGTGTTCTTAAGTGTTAATCCTTTTACCTTTCACCCTTGCAAAACAAGCTAAGAACCACCGGCAACTGCTAAGAGCCCAGGACTATCTGCCAGCGGCTGCACCTCACAGGAACCAGCAGCCAAAAACCAGATGGTCTCTACTAACCATTAACAACAAGATTAACCAGCTCCTCAGATCAGAGTGGCAGGCTGATAACCTGGCATCAGTATCTGAGGGAAATATCCCTCAGGGAACATCCACTTGATTTCATTATGAGGACAATAGGTACCTTCCCTCAACAGTGATTTCTACAGCCAAGCTACAAGTACATAGTGAACATTTGAATTTGAAGCAACCAGTGAATGTATTTGTTCTTTCAGAAAGATTCTGCACAGAAAAGTCTAAAACATCATCCCTTACTTTAGCAACAGATTTAGGGAAAAACATATTTCAATGCTGTCTCAAGATATACATGCACATATTCCACATCTGTACATCAGCAAAACTTAGGGTTTGAGTTCCAGTGGCTTCTCTGCAATCATGAGCGTAAGAAATACATTTTTGTTTCAAAAATAAAGACAAGAATAGAAAGAGAACAAAAGACTAAGTATACTGAAATAACTGCCCAGACTCAAAAAATTCCAAGCCTCCACTCACCCATGCATAGCAAGATTTCTGATGAAATAATAATTGATGACTTCATATATTTGGCAATAAAAGACTCAGCACTACTGGTTTTCTCACTTTTGCCAAGGTACATCATCAGAAAACAGAAAGCCAGACTAACAGTTAGCACATTCCAAGAATTTTCTCAAAGAAATATATTCTGCCCTTTTGTTGTAGAGATCAGATCTCCTCTTTCCAAAGGAAAATAAAGTCTTGCTTCACTTACCTCCTCCATAGGTGGTAGCACACATGATGGATGTTGTCCAGGCAAGCTGGCTGTAGGAGATGCTGAAAACAGCCTGGATCTCTTTAAAGTAGATTGTGAAAGCTTTGGGAAAGGTAAATGCAAACCCAATGGAGATGGAGGCTCCAAACACCACAGCCCAGCCCCATCCGCCATCGGGGGGGACATAGCCCAGGTCTGACAGGACTGGAGGAGACATGGCCACAGCAGATTCCACAGCCAAACCTGCTTCCCGGGGTCCTGCAGAGCAGAGGAGATGGGTGTCGTGCAGAATATGCATAACATGCAGTCAGGCATCATTTTAAAGCAAAATAAAATAATTTAGAGGTACAGAGGATCACCCATTCTAGAAGCATTTTTGATACCTATTAACAGTTATGTTGTTCAATTCTAACATAACCAAAATCACCCTTCCCTCTCCAGTAACCCTGTCCAGCTCTTCAACCTGTACTGTAAATACATACCCTCAGGATAATTCTATGGCCTCCATGTGCAGGGATAAACTTCAGTCGCAGGTGAAGTCAATGCCTCCACTTCTGTTCTCTCCCACGTCCAGCCCATGGCTGTGTCCCACCTCAGCAGATGGCTTCTGGAGGTTGCTCCTGTCACAGTCCCTCTGGAGAGAACCCGATGCTGCAGTTGTGCCTTTTTCAGGGTAAATCCTTCATTGTGTCCTTTTCAGATGCGGGTAGAAATCTTTATGATTTCAGGTTATTCCTGTTTAAAAGAATAATCCCCATGGTGTGAGCAGCAGAACAGCCCCACATGGGCCCAGCTCCCCTGCTCTGCAGGGGGACAGGACACTTTTGGTTCTTTGCTTCCCTCAAACCAACAACCAAACTGAGCAGCTGCTCGCAAAGGGGCTGAAGTTTCTTCCTACTTAGGGGCAGCAATTCCACTCGTGCCTGATGCCTGCCAGGTTACCAGATTATGTTCAGGAACAACACAGATCAAAGAGGGCATTCACTCATTTGCATTCTTCCCATTTTCCCTGGTCATTAAAATAAAATGAGGACAGAAAGAAAAAAAAGTAGAACATACATTTCTTTTCTATGAGTCTTTCAGATACATCAGGGATGAGTTTTGGAATCCCTTTGAAAAATAGTCAGACCTCCATTGAAAACTTTCAATCCTGTCCTGAAAGATAATTGCTGATTTTTTCCTTTTCTCATAGCCTTTCTTCACTGTCTTTCTTGCTAGACACCAAGACAATTAATCTCCATTTATTTTAAGGAAATTTCTGTAAGCCTATTATACCCCATCATTTAAGCTTTTCCATAAAAAGAAATAGTTGTCTTTTAGAGTTACATTCACTCTACTTCACTACTGTAGCGTGGGATTTTAAAAGGAAAACCCAAGTTAAAAAGTAATAGTGGTGATGTTGGAATGCCAGTCTGTTGATGTTTAAGAGATCTTATAATTCATCAAATTGCATTTCATTACACGGCTTCTTTCATTTACGGTTATTCTACCCAGTTTAGGCCATTCAAATATTATGGAGAATACCAAGGTCCCAAAAATATTGATATATACTAGTGGTTCTGAAATCAGGCAAAATACAACTGATTAAGGGGTGGTTATAGTGAGGACACATTTTCTTATTTAACATTATGTTTGGTATTCACAGTCTACCAAAATTTAGGATAGGCAAAATTCTCAGGCCCCTCAAATTCAAACTTTTTCAGCAGTCCTTTAACAATGTTGAGCCTGAATTTATATACATAGGATTAAAAAGAAAGGTTATTTTTTATTACCACAAATTCTAAACCTTTAGAAGTCTTACATGATGAATATATATGTGCATTTAATTTGATTTAATATTTAATGAGAGATAGATTGATAATATATTAGCATAAAATCCGATTATGGTATCAGATCATTGTCCAGCTTTTCTATATCAAGACAAATTCTTGCACAATGCAAAACACCAAAGCAAAGAACCAAAGTTAAATGAAAATGTAGTGTACAGTCAAAAATAAAAATCATATCAGCCGACTCTTACTTCTCCAACTGTAAAACAAGGCTTCCAGAGGAAGATTTAGGGGAATTCCAACTTTGAGATTATAAAATCTGGGACTATTTTAAGAGGGTTTAAAAGCCTGAGCAATCAGCAGACAGTGACGTGATACAGTCCCTGTCTCCCCTCCTTTCCCCTGTGCCATCCCCCATGGTTTGTGGGACATCAGCACTAAGGAGGTACCAGGACCATTCTCTCACAGGCATTTCCCCTTCTCTTACCCCTCTTAACCACAGCTTTGTAATTTTAAATTGAGAGTTGTCTTTGTCGGGCACAAATTTATTTGTCAGCTCTCTCATTTTACCCCATTCCCTTTTTGTCAAATTAAAAAAGTCTGGATGTCCCATTTCTCCACGTACCACTACCTGTAGGCTCCCTGCTTTATTCCTGTTAGGATCCAGAATACCTGTCTAAAGAACAAGTCTGAATAAACTTTCTCCACTATTCTTCAGTCCTCTTCAGGAATCTCCCTAAGGCTACTAACAACAACTTGGAAATAAGGGAATTCCAGGTCTCTTGCACAATCAAGTGCATTTCAGTCCCATTGACATTTGCCATCTTCTTTCCTTGATTTATTGAACTGATGTCTGTTGGACCCAACACAATCAAGTCTGCATTCTGTAACAAAGATCAGCTGGGGACTATTCTTGGACTGCACAGTTATTTTTCTACAACACTTGTTTTAGTTGGTTGGGGATAATTTTTTTGCTAAATGAGAGCACAATGACAAATCAAACCTGAGTCTAACGCAGCTTCACCTGCTGATCCAACGACTCCATGGGGCCAAGATTCCCTCAGTCCAAGCCCTCCAGCACACTCACACTCTGACCACTGTCCAGTGGGACTGCTCCTTCTCCAGCCAAGGCGGGCACCACTCAGACTCCTGTCCCTCGGGAACGGCGGCTGCTGGCTCCACTCGAGCGACCTGCTCACTTTTAAACCATCTGCTGACCTCATCCCCCACACCAAATGCAGCTGAGACCAAAGGCTGAGATCAGAGGCTCTACCCTCAGAAGTAAAACTTCCTGTAACCTGGAACATGCTCTGCCACCCAATCTCTTGTTAATTCCAGGCTCCTGTATCTCACATTAACTTCTCTTGAGCAGGGCTGGCCCTTCACCCACCAGGAACAAATCCAGGACAAACTCTCCATCTACAGTGCTTGGAATGCTGGCATCTCTCAGCTCTCTGTGGATGTTGATAAATTATTTGTCAAATATCACTTTTCCTTGTACATATTAACTTATTCTTTCTTTACAATGTATTTTTTCAGGCTCTGCTCCCACTCTCCTCCAGGGGAATTTGCATATGGAGGTCTGTGCCCATCCTGCTATCGGCATTTTACCCTTCTGCTGAAGTTCTGCATGACATCCGGGTCACCCAAAATCCTGCATCAGACTGATTTTGATCACGCAAGAAATGAAGGAGTTGACAAGCCACAGCAACACTTAACAAGGGGGAAACGTCACTATGGAACGAAGGGAGAAGGTACAGAAAATTCCTGAACTTTTTGCCAGTAACCAAGCAGCTGACTTGGACTAGTGAGTGAGCAATGTCCACGACACCAGTCCATGCCTTGTGAAGGTTAATGTAACCCAGTTTCAGCAGGAATGTTTCCACCAGACTTATGTTGCAAATCCCCGTTTGGGGGATTTAAAACATTCCCCTGCCGTGTTTATAATTCTGAGGCCGCAATGCGCTATTTAAGCACGAGGAAAAACAGGAAAAAAGCTGATGGTAGGTGGGCCAGGGAAATGTTTTCATCCAATCTGAGTAGAAAAGTCAGCTGAAGGGTAAACAGAGACAAAGAGAAGAATGATACATCCAAGTTAATTTTGCAAATCAGCCTCTCTAGTAGCCCGTATTTACTGCCTTGTAGCCATGTGCAGTCATCCACATTCTTGGGATGACCATATTCTCCCAATTCTTTCATATTTCCCCAGCAGAAATATCTTCCTTGGAAGGGCACATTGAACGCCCAAACCCCCACACAAATTCCAATTTTGCACTAGCACAAAAGGCTGCTAACAGTGCTCTCCCAGCCAGCTCAGATGTTCTCCTCACAAACACAGGACACAAAATACATATCTCCCATTTAAAAGGATTTTCTACCAGACAGTTGTAACAGCTTGATAAAAAAGTCTCCAGTGGTCAAAAGACAGCAAGATAAATTCTGGGGAGAAATCCATTGAGGGCTATTAAACACAGAGATGTCACCTCTGGCATTGCAGATGGCAAATTGCTGGAGCCTGGGGAGTATTGACAGGCAGCTCCATGCTTGTCTCCCCAGGCACCCACCATTAGTTCAGAGGCAGGGAGAGAATTCCAATTCCAATTCCACGTACCTTGGGCTGATCGATCTTGTGCCCCAGCTCTTTCTGCCTCACCAGTCATGGCTCCTACCAGTTATTCTGTCTAAAAATGTTTTACAGCCAGAAATATAACAAGAATATCTGGTGCTTCTGTCTTTGAAAAGGAGTAAATCCTTGAAGGCAGTCATAGGGGCTGTGGGGATTCATTAGAGGTGGTTGGAGGTGCATGTGGCTCTCTGTGCTCCACCCCACGGGAGGGCACCGGCAGCTGCCTGTCGAGAAAGCTACAGCCACACCTGACCTAGAGCTCACAGGAGTCATTTATTCCAACACTACACCTTTAGGAATAATGTTTTTGTAATTATTACATATACATATACATTATTCCTAAATAACGTATATGTAGAAACGTATCAGCAGTGCAAAAAATTAAATTCCTTTAGACTTTTAGAGCAAAGCAACTTGTACATTTTCAAAATCTTTTTCTTCTGCTTGTGGATACTTAACAGTTCCCTTGGCACTGAGCCATTTTAGACTGGTGCTTTATCAAATCAAAACATGGATTTGCCTTTGTTAGATATTGTCCCTCCTTCCATCTCTGTGTTAATAGCAATTCTCTAATTTATAAGGGTTTTTGCTGATAGTTACTGGGCTGTGACCATTCTTAATGCACTTCAGACACGATATGAAATCACACTATTGGGACTACTCTTCAAAATCACTTCAGGAAACCTTGGACACCTCCTTTGTGGCTGAGATGGACAAAAGCAGTAGAAACTCTCCTTTAATATTTCATTGGCCTATGAAAAATTGGAACTTGAATGACTAATCCAATGGCTAATCCATATACTAATTTTGATATACAATGTGGTACTACTTAAGAAAAACAAAGTGCAAATTTACAGAGTAAATACAATTTCAACACTTAATTAATTGGCTGTTGGAGATGGTTAATTTTATATTCACCAGATATTCCTGCCCCTGAACTTTTCAGAAGCTATAAAGAAATCTGTTACTGAAGGAATATGAACAGAATCAAATTGGAAGAGTTTAAGGTAATTCAAAATTTATCTGCAAATATTTTTCTCCAACTGATGCATCACATACCGTCTTGACTTCAAAATAATTAATCTAATGAAATTTAGAACTGGGTTTATACATAATCAAAAACTAGATCTGTATCATTAAATAAAAGGATCAAAAGTTGGCACAAAGTGAGTATATAGTTCACACTTCTTACATTTGGACTGGACATTGCCAGCTTTGTGTGACAGTGAGGGCTGCAAAGCAGAGGTCAAGTGCAGATCTAAGGAGACACCAGGATATACAGGACATTCCTTAAAACAGATCTATTTGGTACTGTTTGGGTTGATGTTTTACAGATATGTTCTCGTTGCTAGCACTCAGTGACACTTAAAGGTCTAAATAAGCACATACCATCTGTAAATGGTGGAGCTAATCTGTTAAAAGACAGCAGATTGAGGGTTTTTGGGTACAGCCTCCTGCCCTGCTACCCTGGAATGGCTTTGGGGCAAGTTGTGCCCTGGAACACAGCCACAGAAAAAGGGAGGGCAGAGGAGAAGCCTTGGATGCCCCTGCATGAATTTCAGAGAGGTCCTTCCATGCTGGGAAGGACTCTCCATCATCCAGGGACTACAAGGAGTAGGGCATCATGCTTTACCTATTTCCCTTTTGTTCCTCTTCAGGCAGATCTAGGCCTTCTCCACTCAAAACTTGTGACATGCAGGAATCCACCTAATCCTTTAGAAAGGGTCAAACCCAGACAAATGTTCTCCAAGTGGGGATTTTTAGCGCTTTTTCCCTGAGGAAACACAATATTCAGGGTTTTGTGCAGGTGCTCGATCACTCTCACTGTCTGCTCTCATACCACCCCCCTCAAATTCTGAAATGGTGCCAGCTTTAAATTGCATTTTGTAGGGGGCCAAAACTTTCAAAGATGTAGAGTCTGTACAGGATTTGTGTCTTATTGGTTGGCTAAAAACAAGAGATCCCACCAGCACCTCCCAAAGGGAAATGACAAACACCTTTGCTGTGCTGCAGAAATTCTACCTGGGGAGATGTTAGAAATCAGTTGGTTTTGCTGTTCCTACTCGTTAAGAACTAACTTGATCCCATAATCTTTGTTAAGGTTAATAAATGCCTGCCTTTTAGAGCAGATATTTGCATCGTTATTTATGTAAAACATAGAAACACAAAAATCAGCAGAGAGGCACAGGGGACCTCAGTGAGATATTAAGAAATAGGGGAGGTTCCAGCTTTGCTGGTCTCACTCTTCCCTCTTTGAGAGGCCCAGAGGGGAGAACATGCTGCAAAGAGATAAGGAGACAGCAACAGCTGGGTGGTTATTTCCCCACCTATTGGCTGCATACAAGTGACAAGATGTGAGATACTCCCCTGGACAGCCTGCATTTCACAGCTTTGGGGCACAAACATAGTGGTTAAGTTCATTTAAGTAATGCTACTTTGTTTTGGGGGGGTGTGCAGGGGCTTGTGAGTTCCTGTCCTTAAGCAGATACTTCCAAAATAATGCATCTCACTTCCAAATGAAAGTCTGAAAGGGAAAATATACCCAGGAAATACTTCCACCCCCAACCTGCAGACAGAAACAATCTCTCAAGTGCTAAGCTACTTCTCTCTTCAAAAAAAAACAAAAACAAAAAAAAACCCACAAAAAAACCCAAAAAACCCACCCCAAAAACAACAACCAAAAAAAACCAACCAACCAACCAACCAGAACAACCACCAAAAAACATTTGAACTTACTTTACTGTCAAAGAAGGAAAATACTTATTGATACTTAAAGAGTATAATCATTTGCAGACCTGTGGCTCTTCAGCTCCTTCCGTTAGCTGCTCACCCTCCTTGCACCGGAGCAGGTGAACCTGACCTTGCAAAGTGATCTCACCCACTGCTGTTGTATCACTGCCATTTTAACACGTGCCATGCATTGAGAGGATTTCACAAGAGCTCCACGGGAACTTGGGGCACTGGGGAACAATCCATGTATCCGTTCCTTACCACAAGAGCAGTAGAGAAATTAGAGAATCAAAGAACATGGTTGAAACACTCCTGTCCTTTTGTTCTAACCCTGCTCCTATCTCCTGTGTCTTTCCTGCTTATGCTTGAATTCCTTTGTCACCCACACAAGTCTCTTGCCCCTTTTACATGATTTCTTGTTCATCAGCTTGCATCATCCTTGACCCTGAAGGACATGAATGTCAACCAGCTTTCCTAGACCCCCCTTCCCATGGCATTGCTCCAAGACCCCTGAAGAGGCTGCCTGCAGAAAGCCTCATCCAGTTCACCCTCCTGCTCAGGTGGCCTGCAGCAAACACCCCCAGCAGGTCACCCTTCTCAGTCTGTCCTTTGAGCAGAGCCCATAGCTCTGCACTCACTCATCCTCCACCCCAAGACAGAGTTCAGTACATGACAAGTGTTGCCACTGGAACCTTTCTGGTGTGTCTTTCCCAACAGTGCAGCCCTTCACACCAACATCCCAGTCACACAAGCCATGCCACCACATCCCTGCAATGACAGCAAGATCAAAGCCCTGTGACCACAGGGCTCAAACAAGAGAATTCCACGCTGTTCCCCCAGGCTGCCATGACTTGGCTTCTCCACTGGTCATGAGACAGTCTCTGGCAGGGAACAAAAGTTCCCAAAGAACCAGTATCATGTGCAAGCAGTTCTGCTGAGCACCATCACTGCAGCAGAAACCACATTTAATGTTGGAGCGTCGCTTTAAAACCCAGGGGCCTCTCTAGTTCTCAGCTCTGCAGCAAAGATGCTGGGAAATTCAGTGCAAACAGGTTTGGGATTTTCGGATATACAATATAATACTACTTGACATTCCTGCTGGGATGTCAGCTGCAAACAAAGGCAAGGAGAAAGAGAAGGGAAAGACCATGTCACCTGCATGTAAACAAATGAGAAGTTAGACCTGAATAGCCACAAGGAATGAGACATAAGAACAAAGCACCTTCCACCTTAAAAAAAAAAAAGTGACATTACACACAGGTGAGGCACAAGTGCAGAAACAGAACTGAACAAACATCAAAGATACATCAGGGTAATTTTCAGAAATTTACTAAAATGCACACAGATTTGTCACAAAAACAGTTGAACTCCACTGTATTTCAACAATAGGTTTATTTTAAGAAACATAACATGACATTAAGTAAAAATGCAAAATTGTGCAATTATGGCAAAATGTTTAAAAATCCACACATTTGCCCTCATAGGACTACAGTACTTCTTACTAACATACCTGAGCACTGAATGTTGGATGCCACTTCTCAACAGCCTCACAAACAGGGAGCTCTTGGATCTCTTGTAGAACATACACACACTGCATGTCTGGTGCACCAAAACTGCTTTGAGTTATTCTAAATTTCATTGATGGAAGCAAGTGGAAATTACAAAATGTTTTCTTCTAAAGGAACTAATAATTTTGGAAGAGATTTACACTCACCTAAGTTCTTACAACGCTAGAAACTCATTTCATAAAGGGAAATCAACAAATGCAGAAAAAATTCCAAATGAGCAAAATGTACAGATTACTGTTCAAATATTATCAGTACCTTTGGTGCAATTATTTTTTTTTGTGCTGTGCAAGTTTACTTAAGCCTGACTCTAAAGCAAAACTTCACCAGGAATCTGACTTTCAGCATAATGTAGAAGCATTTAAGAATTGGCAAAATGTCACAGCTACATTACTGTCTCAACAAACTCCTCATGCAAAAGGTTTAGTATATTCTACTCCCACGGCAAGTTCCAGGATTTAGCTTTCAAACACATGACAGACTTGGATCACACCCTCAGTTTGAATGGTTAAACAGAATGGAGATCTTCGTACTTTAGTGCAGATAAACAAAATTAACAAACCTACTGCAGAATTAACCACAGCATATTGTACTTCTATACATCACATGACCAGTCAACTGCTAACTCAATTCTATTTCATAGTTTCAAGTAATATATTGAAATTTGTTCTACTAAATAAATATAGATTGTCAAAAAGCAGCAAGAAATCTTGTAAATATTCAACCAAGCCCAAAAAAGAAAAAAAGAGAAAAACAAACAAAGAAACAAGGAAAAAGTTACGTAACACTTTGCAAAGAAAAAAAAAAAATGGTCTTACACACAAATGCAACACTGTTAGGGAGGGTGCTTCAGAAAGCTTGCAGCTAGAGGCCTACAACAGCGCAAAGAGAGCTAGCCAAGGACTAAGGATCATTAGTTAAAAATTAAATTAGTTGTACTTCTCAAAAAACCCCTTATTCTTGGCTATGCATATAGATAAAACTATCCAGAAAAAAACTAAAGAAAGAAACAATACACCTCAACACCAGTGGAAAATGCAGTCTTAGCGAGAATTGCCAAATTCAGAAAAACAAAAAATGCAGGTGCTCGCATTGGAAGAAGAGTTTGGTGAATTTCTGGAAGATGAGGTATGTAATGCAAAGAGGCATTTTTACTTTGCTTTTCAATTTCACAGTTTTTTGTTTGTTTTTGCCTCTCAAAACATTTTGTGCAAGAATTAATAAATAGAACCAGGCGAGTATTTTCATGTATTAGGAAGATTCCATTTGGGAACAGGAAGACCACATAGTAAACAAACATTATCCAAATCCTCAGCCATGCCAGGGGGATAAACAATGAGCTAAATATTTGGCTGACTGAAATATCAGCTGTTAAGCCAGATAATGGTAAGCACTTTCAGCCAGTCACAGCCAGTGCCATGTCAAGTTAACTGGTTTACTTAGGTCAACAGGAAAAAATAGGAAAGAGCAAGGAAACTTAAAGCTCTGCAAAAAGTAGAGCTGAAAGAAACCTGGTAAACTACAGCTGATGCAAGTTTTAGGATTCCTCTTTTCCCTTTTAAATCCAATTTTCACTAATGAAGTAGAGGCTGAACTTGGAACTTATTTACTTTTTAAAAATAAGTTAAATGTTAAATACATAAAGAAAAGTGTTGCAATATATTCCTTATTCTGTATTTCACCTAAGATTATTTAAGCCATGGACGCTTATTGTCAATTTTGCTTTAATATACTGAAAAATGCTGACAGCTCAGTAGTGCAATTTTTCACATTATAGATCAGACTGAAACAGAAGATAGCTGGGGGCTTGACTGCAGAGAGAAAAGAAAAACAACTTGCAAAGTTAAGCCACACTTTTCCAAATCACCAGAGCACATGCCAACTCTGCACATAGCACTGTACTAGAGTGGAGACAGAATGAACACTCCACACAAAGAGAAAAAATAAAAGAGAATCAATATTATTAAGGCCGTATCCTGTCACCATTCTGTGCAAGAACACCACTGCAGTAAAAATGTTATGTTAGAAAAGACAATCTGATGACAGGACAGGGCCTGAAGACAGATACACACTCCATGGAAAATAACAGGCTGTCTTATACAGTAGCAGAAGGCTGGCCAGTTCAGACAAACAAGTATTAAAAATGTACTAGCACCATCAACTTTTGGGTTAAAGCCCTTTACAGGATGAAAAAAAAAGGTTTTAATCAGTGTTAAAAAAAAATGTTTTTACAGCACTACACCTATGTGGCAAAAAACAGGTGGTGGGATTTTTTTCCCCACTATCATTAAGCTCAATGTCAACAAAAATCCACAGACAGGAACTGGTACAACAATATGAACAGGCCTCCATCCGGGGCAAAGGTACTCCACAATCCAATTCTGACTTGAGTTTTTCTCCCAAATTGCAGTGCACAAACAACATCACAAACATCTTAGCAGACTTCAAAAACAGTACAAAAAGAAGAGATCATTATGAATCAGGATCTACCATTCCTATGTACTTTCAATCTAAATTAAAAATAAAAAAAGCAACTAAACTTAGTGATATTGCCTCAAATTTTACCCGTATTAAAAAAAAAAAAAAAAAAAAAAAAAGAGAAAAAGAAGAAAAGTCACTTCAACACATCTTGGACATCCTTAACTATTAATGCTAGATTTTCTTTCACTGTAGTGCATAGTTATCCTGGCTCTTCCACTTAATTTGCTTTTACCACAAAAAAACCCTTAGTATGACATGAATAAGTGTTTGCCAGAAAAAAAATGCTGATAATTGCACTTTGTAACCTCCTTCTCATTTCCCAGGAAAATATCAGTAAATATGAAACTGAACCAACAATTCCCTCCCCGGACTGCAACCTTTAAAGAGCACCCATCCCCATATACAAAAAACTGTCTGTTTCAGCTTACAATAAATACTGACAGAATTTCTTTGTTTTGTTTTAAGACATGTTTTCTCTAGCATCAAATTACCACTGAAATCACTAAGGCCTGTTACTGAAAAAAAGAAAGAAAAAAAATAAAAAAGAAATTTAAATAACTTTCTGAAGACACTGCGGATACAATTTAGCAACAACACATTCAAAATGCCGGCCTAAATCCCAGAGCCTGTCTGGAGTCTCATAGACTTTCTGCCATTGGTCAGTGACCTCATCGTACTGGTAGAGCGAATTCTTCCTGCTGGTTCTGAAAACGTGTTCTTCAACAGTGACTTGAGTAGCTCTGACAAAGAGATGGAGTTTGTTTTTGAGGAGAACGAGTTTTATGTATGGATTAATGGACTGATCACATGGGAAGTCTTTCTTTCGAGTCCACTTGTTCTGCTCGATGTCGTAGGCCTCGACGGTGAACATGCGCTGATGGTTCCCACAGGTGCCAGCTATGTAGTAGATGGAGTTGTTGTACACTGTTGCCAAGCCTTGGATTCTAGGCACAGTCATTGGGGTCAAAAATCCCCAGTAATCCTTCTGAGGATCGTAGCAAAGGAAAAACTCCCCTGCAAAGAAGAAAAATAAAACGTAACTTACGCTTTGTTTCCAGACCAACAATTCTGCAGCAATTAAGCTTTCAGGTATGTTCCTTCACAGACAGGAACACCCTAACAATTTTCAAAACCCTGGGTCCCATAAACACCATCACCTGCTTTCTTTCTAATGCATTAGAAAAATATGAACAGAGTGACTAAAAACTACTTTGAGCTTCTGTTTCAGCTGAAGCAGAGGGAAATTTGAAGCATATCAGAAATGCATTTTACGTAGTTTCTAAATCTCGTTTATTACTTCTAAACCATGCTTATCAATTTGGAACAAAACCTTTCAAGACTCCAGTCTTGAAATGTCTGAAGTATCTTTGCTCCACTCTTTATCATCTTCACAATGTGTCCTCTGCAGATGAGGAGTCTCACAATTATTTGCTCAGGTTTAGCAGCTTTCAAACACTGAATTCTGTCTTGTACGACACAGATTTTGAAGCTACTCAGATCAGGTGGCTGGGTTACACATTTAGCCTGATTTGCTTAAAGGAGGCCAGGTGGAAACCTGAGTGATGCTACTGATTCATGGTTAGGTTTGTGGTTAGGTTATAAAACAGCTCTGCTGCTCCGTGCACAGAGCAGCATCTACAGACTGTAGCTAATGGAAGTTCAGATGGCCAAAAACTTATCCTCTGTACATTTCATGAAAAGAACATGGATAAAGACCACTTTGCCTTCTGTAAAGTCCAGGGCAAGAAAGGCGAACATTTGCCAAACATTAGCATAATGTGAATAAAATAGCCATGTGAGATCAATATATTAAGAATTTTAACCAAGCTACTGTCTGACCAAGTACCTCAAGTATAACAAAGAATACAGAAATGAAACAGTAAAATGGGTGGAACAGAGTTTAAGAGATTGAGTCTTACAGATAAAATAAATTTGATTATTCATTTTTGTTCCACCATGCAATCTCCTGTGACTGACACTTGCATTCCATTGGCATTTTCACACTCTCATCAATTCTTATTGACTACTTCAAATTTATGAGTTTTCCCTAGAAAAATTACTAAAAGCTAACCTCTTTGTACTACAGCACAACTCAATCAAGGTTTTATCTAGCCACCCATAACGCTACTCT
This sequence comes from Pardalotus punctatus, assembly GCA_013400915.1. NCBI lineage: Eukaryota > Metazoa > Chordata > Aves > Passeriformes > Pardalotidae > Pardalotus > Pardalotus punctatus. Next base: position 4,360 of record VZTX01019134.1, on the reverse strand, counting down.
TTAGAATTCGCTGTTTAGCACAGGAAGTAGCTCATTTATACAAGCATTCAGTTGTCACTTAAAGCATTGAAGCACAGAATTGGTGTGGCTAAAATCTGTAAACAAGATGCACTCTTATCCTATAGGTTTTAATAATATATCCACCTTTTATCAGTTCTAAGAAACATTTGAAGGATGAACAAATCCTAAGTTCAATATTCTTCAGCATTCCTTTCTAACCACCTAAAGCAGACATCTGACCCAAGCGAGAGAGATTTAGAGAACTTTCTAGCGTAACAGAATTATTTAAAGCCACAACCAACAAGACTCAAACATGATACAGAAACAACAGAAGAAGAAAACTCTGCAAGTCACAGGGAAGATCAAGAATGCAAAGTCAAGAAATCATATTAACATCTTCTGGTAAATAACAAGGACCTTCTCGACAGGATTCTCTATCTTTTTTCTTTCCTGTGGTTCAGCTTTGTGTGCATGGAAGTGAAACAAAAGGAGCTGGTGTGCATCTGAGACCCCAACTTCTGCAGGTGTTCACAGAGATGGCCCTCAGCGAAACAAAACCGAGACACCTCCCCCTCATTCTCTTTCCACTTTCTGGGCCTCTTACCACAGCCTCAGACCAGTCTCAGCACTTTTCAGTATGCACTGAATGTAAAGGCAGTACTGTAATTACTGACCAAAAAAAAACAGAGTTCACTAAGAAAAATGCTTTATCTCTTCCTAGTTTCTAGGATGACTTCAGAAAGAAGGGTAGGGCAGCAAATGAAGACCCAGAGTTATTGTCTTTTACAAGTCACCAAGAATAAAGACACCAGGAATTTTCTCAGCTTTAGCAAAAAAAAAAAAAAAAAAAAAAAAAAAAAAAAAAAAAAAAAAAAAAAAAAGCAAAGGGCTTTCTCATAGGACAGTCGCTTTACTTCACCTTTGGTGCATTTCACCCAGGTAAAGATTTAATAAAGAATTTTCAGAGTTAAGTTTAATACTGTACTGTTGACTCAGAAAACCACCAAAAATGCCATCTGTGCAATAACCCTGTACTACAACTTAGTGACACATTCCCAGGGCATGAGAATTCAAGCAGCAACCTCCCTCTTCCTAGTTTTCCCATTCCCCCCCCCCCCATTGCCCCAGGGGTTTTTCCAAGTTGCTTAAGAAAACAATCAGAATGACCAAGCCCCACTTCCAATAAAACACCACAGTCAGTCAAACCACCTTACCCTGTAAAACATAGATGTTATCCTTATACTCCACAGCACTATGGAACTCCATCGCTACCGGCATGGGACACACAGCTGTCCAGCAGTTCTCCCGGCTGTCGTAGCACTCCACAGACTTGAGGGAGTTCCGCCCATCTCCTTCATAAACTCTCCCCCCGATGGCGTACAGCTTCCCACAGCAGTGAACCAACTTGCAGCCTATTCTGGCCCGCAGCAAAGGAGCCTTCGGAATCCACCTATTGCCAGAGTGATCGTACATCCAAAAATCACTCTCTGCACGGTGGTCAATGGAGACCTCGCTGCTGCTCGGCCTGTAACCACCCGCAATGTAAATATCGTTATCAGGAGACACGAGAATTCCGACCTCCCTCAAGTCATTTGGTGGCTTGCATAGTTTAAACACTCTCCCTGTGACCGAATCTAAACAAGGCACTGTTTGCTTCTTTCCTGAGTGTTTGTGGGCAGCATCAAAGCATATGATCATTTCGGAAGCGGTCATTCCAAGCCGTTGTGTGTAGCCATTGGCACTGGGTTGTCCCTTTTGTACACAGCTTTTGGCCATCGCCTGTGCAAACACGGGAGGGATTTTCTCTAAAAATGTCTCATCCAACAGAGGCATACGGATGCATTTGGCAAATATTTCTGGAAGGTGCACTTCTCTCTTATTTTGTTCATGCTCAAACCACCTTATAATGCTCTCATAAACATGTTCTTCTTTATCTACATTTAAATCGTCACTGTTGAGGATACTTATCAGTTGGTCTTTTCTCAACTGAAGAAACTCTTGCTCTTTGGTGACACTCAGAAACTTTTTACGAATGTAGTCTTGTGACCTGTCTTTGAGTTCCTGATGACCATAGTGATCAGCAAAGATGAACACCCCAATGGAGTTCTGTGGGTCCAAGTGACTGATCATGTATTTAGCACACTGGTCTTGTATGGAAGGGATCTGGAAGATGCTGGCTGCAGTGAACAAAGCTTGAACGTTGGCCTCTGTCAGCACTACTCTGGAGGTATATGCATAGTTCAACACTAAATGCATTGACTCTGCTTCCACACCAACGATCCGAACTTCCTTCTGGGTACTCTCGGTAAGGCCGCTCGTGAACATCGATCTGCAAAACAAAAATATTCAGCAGTTTGTCTGTAATTACTTTTTACTACATGTAAAATTAAATATATTGTACAGATAATCCCAGTGTATTTGCCCCTATATCAGCACAAATACATTTATACAGGTGTTAAAGTGTCCTGCTGGGGTACCTAAATTTAAGATCAGTTCTACACTTACTGGAACTAAAGTGGCCAGCTGAAACTTCTTGCTTAATTATCTCACTAACCACAAGTTAAAATCCACTGACTTTACAGGCAAAGCTCTAGACATATCGAAGTCTTTGCACTCAACTTTCAACAAGTTATTTCAAATGCATACTCTAGAATGCTAAAATATGTAACTTGAAAAGAAAACAAGTAGTTTCAATATGCTGTTACCATATCCCTGATACCCTCAGTACTGGAGGCAGTTTTGCTTGGTTTAAAATCATGTCACATTTTCTCCAATGAAACTTTCCTTTGAGAAACAGACACTGATAATTCACTGACCTTAAGAGAACAATAATCTCTACTTGCTAGGTCCACTATATTATCTATAAATATAAAGAATTAGTATAGGTATGATTTTTAAAGTTTTCGTTTAACAAAATTAAGTTCTATTTGCTTTCGATCACTACCAGAACAATGAACTGTTGTACCTGAAATAAGGACTGATTGCAGCAAGAACATTCCTATGACAGGAGAATGTTTTCCCATGATCCACTTCCACTACAATATCTGTCAGCTGTCCTTCATCATACATGGTCTTCAGCTGTTGGAGAATACTACAAGCATGGAAGGGGTCCATTCCACTGATGACTGGGTTTGAGGGAGGAATTCCGTTCAGTGTTTGTGAAAACTGACTTGGTTCTACAAAGCAAAATTGAAGCTTTAACAAAAAACCAACGACAAAAAGCAGCCTCCAAAAAAATTCATACACATACCAAAAAACTGTGCATGACCAAGAATGAGCACAAATTAATATTCATTATTTCGTCAGCATCACCATCAATCGACAGGAAGCCAAACATTTTCAAGGGTGAGTAAATATATAAAGGTACCTCAATTATTTTTAACTTTTCACAATGTATATGTCAGTTACCATTAAACTCTAAAGCTTATATCCATATAAATGATAAAGTTAATATTCATTAACATTAAAGAAAATAATTCAAATACTTCATACCACTGGTCGGGGGGAAATCAAGTCAAGAAACACAACACTCATTGACTTGGAAAACAAAAAAAAAAACAAGGAACGAAGAGGAATAAAACAAGTCCCCAACCCACCCCACCATTACACAAGTCTGTATGTAAATATTTAACTTCACACTGAAACAGGAACTGCCTCCTGCCTTACACAAGTGATGGTTGGAGCAGAGGCTCATGAATAAATAGCCCTACAATAAGTCTGTTGGGCAGCAAAACTAAACTCACATGAATTTGTAGATACAGTTACATGTTTTTGCTACAAATAAAACAGAATTATAATTCCAAATTTCTCAGGTGTGAAGGAGCTCGTGTATCACCGTGGAAACATATTTAGTAGAGCATATGCTACTAAATAACATGTGATAAGCCTAATGAAGTAAATCCCAAAGTGAAAATTGAGCAATAGCTCAAGCACAAAAATCCGTTTCGTAATAGCAACAAAATTTTTACGCAACAACAACAACAAAGGAGAGCTCAAAAGAAAAACATTAGGTGGCAAGAGCTGCAAATCAGGTAAAGCTGCTGACTGCAACAGAGTGCTTCCAACAAAATCTGGGCAACACAAAGGGGCAAAGAGGAGAGAGAGCACACCCATTCTCACAGAAGCCTTTCATCAGCCCCACTCCCCTCTCCCGGCTGCGCTCCCCTCACACAGCACAAGGGTCCCTCATGGGACACTCTCGTTCCACCCTAACACAGCACACCGCCTCACACACCCCCTCTCCCGCACAGCCCCTCGCTCAGGTGCCCTCTCCCCTCACGCCATTACCTCCCACACCCGAGCACCGCTGCCCCCTCGGGGACCGCTCACAGCACCCCAAACCCGGGCACCCCCGAACCCC
>VZTX01019121.1:0-32723 GCA_013400915.1 Pardalotus punctatus | reverse complement strand
GTTCAACCAAAATTCCCTGGGCAAATCCCTGGATTCTGGACACAGCCTGAATCTCTCCCGTAATTTGGTACTTTTATACTTTATGCTGACTTTTGTTCTTCTCAAATCCTTGGATTAGGTCAGGTTTGGTCAGTCTCAGGTTCAAGGTCTGGGATTCAGGACAGTGATCCATGTTTGGGGAATCAAGAGGAAGTTGAAGGAGCAGGATGTGGAATTCCACAGGATGTGGCATTTCTCTTGTTGGATCCTGCACTCCTTCAGTTTACTCTGTGACTCCCAAAGCTCCTTGTTTCAAACCTTTTCCCATCAATATCCAGTGGAATCATGGAACCATTAAGGCTGGAGAAGACCTCTCAGATCAACGAGTCAGAAGGGCCTGAACAGCCCCGAGGTGTGGGACCCCCTGTGAAAGCAGCTTGGTGGGATCCAGGCTGGGAGAACTCTGGGAATGCCGCTTTTCCAGGCTCTGAGCATCCCAGACTGCTGACTCTGCACTTTGGGAGGGTGCCCAAACTGTTGGCTGAGGCTTGGTGGGAGGGAATTTTGCTGCTGGAGAGATCCTGGGCTCCAAAGGGGTGTGAAACTTTGCTGTAATTCTGTATATTTTATATCATCATCCCTTTTTCCTGCTGAAAATTCCCGTAAGGAGTGATCAGAGGTTTCAGGTTCCTGTAAGAGGAGAGCAGAAAGGTTTCCTGCAGGAGTTGCACCGCTGCAGGTTTTTTTGGAAGTGCTTTCCCTTGCAGTCTCCTCCTCTGTTCCCAGACCCAGCAGCTGAATTCCAGCTGAGCCAGCAGCCAGCCTGGAAGTTTGGAGCTGTGCAGGGGCTGCTGGAGGGCAGGTGATTCCCAGGTGTGGAGCTGAGCCCAGGAATTCCACACCCTCAGCTGGCTGCACCCACGGAATCCGAACTGGGAGATTCACAAATCCTTTGTGCTTTGTCTGAAACACTTGGGTATTTTCAAATATATTGGTGTTTTTAAGCGTTTCCAGCTGTTTTGGATCAGAATCACGGAATCCTTAAGGTTGGAAAAGACCCCCAAGGTGGTGCAGTCCAAGCTTTGACTGAAAATGTTGTGAACTCCTGGTGCTGGAGTTGGAGCTCCCATTGCTGAGCTGGGAGGTGGAAGTGATGCTGGGAATTGCTGGAAATCAGAGCTCCCAAATCCTGGATTTGGTGTCATTTGCGTTTCTTGACCACTTGATTATTCATTTGAACTTCTAAATTGTAAAGCCGCTTCGGGATGAAGGTTGGAATCCAAATTTAAAAATGGCAGGGAATAAAATTTTTGTGTTTTTCTTTAAAACAATGAACCCTTTCCCTGCTCATTAATGCCCTCCTAAAGTTGTGTTTTCACGCCACCCCGATGCTTTCAGCTCTCTGTAGCTCAATATTAGGAAAATTAAACCAGCTTTTCCCTAATAGGCTTCTCCCAAATGAAATTTATCCGAGTTGGATTGATAAGAAGTTTCTTTGAGCTCCTCCTAAAAACCACAAATGTGTGTGATCCCCTCGGCTTTTCTGCCTCTTCCTTCTAAACCCTTTATAAAACCTCCAGTGATGGCCTCTTCCATGAATTTCCAGTGTGTTTGGGAATTATTTTACCTGCTTCCTTTTGCAGCAGCTCCTTTTCCTGTGATTTATCCTGAGCACAGGCAGGAATTTAATAAAGGAACAAAGGCCCAGCACAGGGCATCAATCAAAGCACTGAGCACTGGGTTTACAGCCTGCCTTGGGACATGGTTAAGCCTGAGAGCATCCAAGCTGTGGCTTAACAAAACCCAGCCCTGTTTGTGTGGATTGGGACAAAAGGAGCCTGGTTCATGATCAGAAAAATCTAAAACTAATCATGCAGGGTTTAATTTACAGTGTGGTGGTTCCAAAGGTTTGAAACCCCTTGTTTTCTGTTGTGTTCTGACAAAAAAAAAATACATTTTTTAATGCTGAAATGGGCTCCTTGTTTCATTGTGATTGATCATTTACAGGTAGGAAGCCGGAACCGAGTCAGGGAGCGATGCCCTTGTTACACTTTGGGTATTAAAGGCACAAAATCCCATTTACAGCCCTCAATAATCCTGTTTCAAAATTCCAGCTGCACAGAAACAATTTTAAAAGGGTAAATCATTACATGAGCATTTATATTTATATTTATATTTATATTTATATTTATATTTATATTTATATTTATATTTATATTTAATTTTCCTCAGGGAACCAAACTCCCCAGCAGGCACTTTCCTGCAAGCCAGATCTGCTGAGCAGGGTTTTTTTTTATTTTGGAAAGGCTGTTGTAATTTTATTTGTTATGTATTCATTGACTGTCGTTTTGCTCCTTCCTGAACAGGAAACCTCCATTTTAGAGGAATACAACATTAACTGGACTCAGAAGCTGGGAGCTGGAATCAGTGGGCCTGTTAGGTAAGGGAATTATCCCTGCCCTGTGGAGGAGTGAGTGAGTATTTTCTCAAATGTGATGATGGGATATGTGGAAAATTATAAAAACTAACACCTCTGCTCCACGTGGGTCATGCAAGAGAGATTTTGTGTTTTTTGGGGAATGTGGGAAGGAAAAGCTCTCCTCCCTTCCCTGTCCTGGTGTGTTCCCACAGCCAGGCAGGAATGGGAGTTGGTTGTAGAATAATGGTGACAGAAATTCCTCCTGAGCCCCGCTGTCCTGGGAGCTTCTGCCCCTTTCCTGGTTTCCCAGTTGATTTTCCAGCTCTTCCCGGGAGCCCAAAGCAGCCACTGCTGCTGGCTTTGCATCCCAGCCCTGCTCCTTGTGGGTTTCTAACCCCTGGATGCTTTCTGGAAGGCAGAACACCTTTCCAACGAGGCCTGGAATGGGAATTTGTGCTGGAAAACAACACTGCTGTTCCTGGGAGCTGTCTTTGTCTTTCCCATCATTTATCTTCCTGTCCAGGCCCTTGGTTTCTCCTCATCCTTCTCGTGTTGCTGTGTCTTTATTAAAACACCCATTTTGTGCTTTGTTCTTTCGGCTGCCTGTTCAAACGTGGGCCCTTTCCTCTCTTTTCTCAATTGTCAGTGTTAAATGGGGGAAAAAAGAGAAAAAATGAAGCCCAAATGAGGATTTCCATTCCAAATCACTTTATATTCCAAACACTTTCCTTTTTACAGCATCCACTGGGGGTGTTCAGGTGTGCTTTGGGTTATTTCCATCCAAAATCTCTCTTGAGGCTGAATTTAGAGCTGGGATGTGCCCTGTGTATCCCAGGCTGTATCCCATTCATTCCCACATGGAGAGCAAACTCAGAGCTACAAATCAATTGCTTCAGGTGTCTGTCTTGATCATCCTTGCTGACTGAATGATTTTATTGCTGTAATACCAGAGTCTGCATGAAAAAATCCTCCCAAGAACGCTTTGCACTGAAAATCCTCCTCGATCGTCCAAAAGCTCGAAATGAGGTACAGTTCCTGCTTTTCTCTCCCGAAAATCTTCAGTTGTTGGGATATTTGAAATATAAACCCCCACCACCAAATCCCCCTTTGCTGGTTGTGCTTCCAGAGATTTATTTATAATGGATTGAGCTGCATTTTGGAGCTGTTTTCCTCCCTGCATCCCATGGAACGTAACACAACCAGTTTGAGAGGGAATTTTGTTTCCACACATCTCACCCTTGGATGTCACTGCTCCAAAAATGCTTCCAAGTTGCTCTGGAAATGGATTTATCTGGGTGCCAGGAGCTAAAGCAGCTCCTGACATTGGTTGGGACTCCCAGCTGTCAGGAATTTAAAGATGGATTAATTGTCCTAAAGGTTTAGGCAACTTCCATTTCTTGTTACTGAGCAAATTCTCATTCCAAATGCCCACAGAAATAATTTGTGTACAAAAAGCACCGAGCCTTGGCTTGACTGGGTAGCCCAGGGAGATTTGAACTGGGGAGAATTCCTGAAGTGCCCCATTCCAGAATGTTGGGACAGGAGGTGATGTTCCAGGTGCTCTGAGTGCTGGAGCACTGAGCCATGAAAGAAGCCAGATTATGGAATTTTGGGGTTTACTCATTAATTTTCAGTTCCAACTGCATCTACGTTGCTACTTTAAAGCTGGTTCTGCCTTTAAATTTATTTGAAGAAGTCAAAAGCTGGGCTTTTCCCGGAGCTCTGGGTGTGATTCCATGGTCTGTAACAATCCTGGGGGCCGGTCTGGGATGTTTTTATCCCACCCTGAGCAGTGGCAGTGCTCAGCAGGGCTCAGGTTCCTGTCCCTGTGTGCAGTAACAGCTCTTCCCTTCTCTTCAAGGTACGTCTGCACATGATGTGTGCAACACATCCCAATATTGTTCAAATAATTGAAGTTTATGCTAACAGTGTGCAGTTCCCACATGAATCCAGCCCCAGGTAAGATTACATAGGGTGATTCATTCCCACCGCTTGCTTTCCATGTTTAGCCCAAGGTATAGTGGAGTTTGCTTTTTTTTGTTTTGGTTTTAATCACAAAATTATTATTTTAAAGGGGTCCCAGATACAATAATTGTCCTGCAGATCAAGCAGCTCTTGCTTTTTTTTCCCCTGACTTTTGTGTATTTAAATTATTTTGCCTCCGTCGCTCCCTGTTTTGAATGCATCTCCATTTTTTTAGGTTTTCCATTGATTCAGTCTGCATTGTGTGAAATAATTGTTTCTAAAAATATGAAATTCAGCCCTGAAAACTCTCAATGCATTGTTCTGCTTAAAATAAACACAGGAAAACATGGACCAGAGTGACTTTTCATGCACTGTTATCACTTAGGATAAAAATATTATTTTCTGATGGGATCTTAGTGGAGAAAATCATCAGAGCTGGGAGAATGAAAGAGCTGAGACCTGTCTTAGGCTCTGGTGTAGCTGATTTTGCTGCGTGGTGGGGACTGGGAGTTGATTCCTTGAGGATCTGGCAGCCCTGATCTTCACCTTCCTATTTGTTATCCTTCATAATTAAGGCAATAAATTAAAGTAATGGGGATCCAGACTCAGAATCTGTGTTATCCTTGAGGGCAGAGTTATCCCTTGAGTGTCCACACAGGGTCCAGCTCCATCCTGGGTGGAGCCTGCAGGATGTGTCCGTGCAGAGTTTGTCCCAGCTGGATGTGGGAGCCCATTAGGAGGAGCAAACTGGAAATTCCTGGCTGCCAATCACTGAGTGGGGTTGTGCTGGGAGCCAGAAAATCCTGCGAATTTGACACTCGAAGGCGAAACGAGAGCACCAAAACAGCCCCAAGCAGCGTAGAGAAAGCGGTGTTTGTGTGAAATATGCGTTCTTAGCTTAGCAATTCTGTTCTTTTTTTCTGATTTTTTTTTAATGTAACAACATGAAATGCTTTTGAACAGGGCTCGGCTCCTAATTGTAATGGAGATGATGGAAGGGGGAGAGCTCTTCCACAGAATCAGCCAGCACCGGCACTTTACTGAGAAGCAAGCGAGCCAAGTAACAAAGCAGGCAAGTCACCCCCTGCCCCAGCAAATCCATCATGCTATGGCTAAAGTGGGGACAATTCCTGGGGCTGGAAGGGTGGGGAAAAAGGATTAAAGACAAGAATCCTCAGTTCTGATCCGATGATCATTGCCTGCTTTGTTATAACTGACAATGCCAAAGCTTTACTAGGAATAAAGGATTGAAGGTGTGGGCTTGTTCTCTGGGTCTGCTGTGCTTAACAATGATTTCCTCACCCGGTCTAGAGAACACTTCCAAAAGAACTTTGTCATTCCTGATGTCCTAAAAGTGTTGCCTCCAGCAGGATTCCCGAGCTCTGGAATCTCCGTGACACTTTCTCTCCTCTGGGCCAGGGGTTTTCAGGTTGGGTTCTGGGCTTGGGCTTGTGGAATTCCTGGAAGATAACGAGGAACGAGTCCGTTTGTTCCGATTTTGTGTCTCTTTGTTCCGATGTCATTTTTCCTTCACCGTTTCTCTCCCAGCTCACTGAGTGCTGTATTTTACAACCTCCACGGTGCTTCCTGCAGGGGGGTTTGGTGTCCCTCAGGCTTGGCAGTGCCTGGTGGGACTCACAGAAGGATCTCTGTGGAATTCAGTGCAGGGATCCCCAGTTCCCCTCGGCTGGAGAGAGAATGTTTGAACCTGGGGCAAAAATTTTCATGTTGCTTTTGTGCTTTGCCTTGTTTCTAATGAAATGCTAATTGTGCTGGTGCCTTTTGGTCTTGTCCAACAAAGAAATGAGGTGGAAGTACAGAATTATTCTTGACAGTTTGTTTGACATCCTTTGGGCTGTTTGATTCTGCCATGGTGGGGAAATCCTGTAAAACTTGAGCAGAAGTCGAGATTTTGATTTGAATTCTGTGTGTACATTTGGGTTATTCATGTCTCAAGTAACTCTTTGCTTTAATGTTTATAGAAATGAAGTTTGAAATGTGGAAGTCTATAAAATTCTTTTATCTAGTGGTTCTTCATCATTGTCTTGTACCCAGGAATGGTTAAAACTTGTCACAGCACTGCCTCTTTTTCTCTGGGAATGTGTTTGTGTTTATTGCTGCACTAAATTAGCAGTGGAGTTCTCTTGTGACAGCAATTTTGAGTTTTTTAAGGACTCTAAACTTGGGTAGGATCCTACAGAATCCAGCAGGGATACTTCCAAATAAGGGTTGTGAGGCTGTGCCTCACTTCTGTCTCAGGAATGCTGTTTAAATATTTATACTTGGCTTTTCTTTAAATGAATTGCACTTGGAAATGTGCAGTCCCTGGAGCTTTTCTGCCTGGATTGCAGGTTCCTAAAGCATCCTTCAAAGAATCAAGGAATGCATTTCTGTGGGATATGCGTAGAATGAGTGAAGTGCAGGCAGTACCATCAAAAATCAAAGGATAAAACTGCCTGAGTGTTGGATCTCCAGGCAGGAACGAGTGCAGTGAATCATTCCCTGCAGTGCTGAATCAAGAACTCGCTGCTGAGTGTTCCACAGGGTGGGATTGCTGGGAGGGGCAGCACCTTGGAGCCCTGGCACAGCAGGGAAGGGGCACTGCTTCACTATGGGGGGCTCTTAATGCCTGGAGTTCTCAAACTGAGGTGGTTGGGAAGCCCAGGCCAGCCTGCATTTTATTTTCTGTTTGCTTTGAGTGCAAACTGGACTGAACCTCTGGGAGGGATTCATGTCCCAGTTGTCACTTCCCTGCACCCCTGCCCAGCAGGGTCAGGCTCGTCCTAACTCAGAGCTCCACCCAAGTGCAGTGAAAATGTTTGGGGTCTGAGCTGTGTTGGAAATGTCCTTTGTAAAGCTGAAATAAATGTCCAGGCTGCAGGAGGAGGTCAGTGATTGTAGCTGATTTATTGTGCCCTTTTCCAGATAGCTTTGGCTTTGCAGCATTGCCACTCACTAAACATTGCACACAGAGACCTCAAGCCTGAGAATCTCCTCTTCAAGGATAACTCTCTGGTAAGATGAACATTTGGAATTTTTTTTGCTGCTGAATTCTGTAAAATGGCTGAAGGGTGACTCTCAGAATAGTGGTGAAATGGCATTAATGTTTTGGTGAGAAAATGGAATCACCTCGATGGACTTGGTGCTTTTCCATCCCCTGATCTCCTTGGAGTGCAGTGAATCCCTGCTGCTGCTGTTGAGTAGGAGTCAGGTTCTCCACCTGAACACAGAATGCAGCTTTGCTGAGGAGAAGATCTGCTCTGTCCCCTCGTCAGGATGTTCTGGCACTCTAGAGGTGCTTTGATAGATCCAAACAATTCTTTGTTTCTCCTGCTCACAACCAGCCTGGATTTGCAGTGACCCCCCCTACGAGGGGCTCAGTGCTTTCCCAGTCTCTGAGGGGGCTGCTCCTGGCCCAGAGCACCCAGAAAAGCAAAACCTCTGGTTTGAAAGGTCACTTTGTGACCTTTCAGGTGCCTGGTGGCGTGTGAGGGTATAAATCCAACAAGGAGTACATGTGGCAAAGGTGAGATGAGGCCAGGGGGAGAATTATGTGCTAGAAAAGCTGATTTAATGAGATTTGTGTAATGAAGCCTCTTCTCCTTGTTTTAGGATGCACCTGTTAAATTGTGTGACTTTGGGTTTGCCAAAGTAGACCAAGGTGACTTGATGACACCCCAGTTCACTCCCTATTACGTAGCACCTCAGGTAACAACCAGCTCCAGCTCTGGGCTAAAGGGGGGTCATTTATGGCCTGAGCCTCCATAACCACATCATTTTCAAAGCTTTTGTTGTCCTGGGAAGGGCTCTGGGTGCAGGAATCTTGAGGAATTGGTTTCAGCCAGCTCTGGAGCTGGAGTGCCATGGGGATCTGTTGATAAAGCAGATTTCCCAGACTCTGCTCAGCACTGATGGTGACAATTGGCCTTCAGCTGCATTAAAGCAGCTGCTTTGGAGAAATCCCTGCTTTGCCATCCTTCTTCCAGCTCAGGCCCATTCAGGATTCCATTAAAAAGGACTTTGCTGGAACAAAAAGGTTCTGGAAAGGTGATGCTCACAAAGGGCAGTGGCAGAGGGTTGGTAGCTGGGCACCTTGGCCTGGCCCTTGTCATTAAATGCAGTCTATAATTACACACAGGCTGCTCTTTGTGGTGCTGCTTTGCCCCCTCTCTTCTGTCCTTTGTGTTGGAGTCGTGGAGAAAATGAAAAGCAACTGCAGATGGAGATTTAATTGCAGTGCTGAGCAGCCTTTAATCACTGGGAAGGGCAATTCAGAGATCAGAGCCTGCCCCGAAAATGCCTCCTCAGCTGGAGCCTGCTGGGGCTCCCTGCAGCCCAAACCCACGGAATGGAGCAGCAAGGGACAGATTTGATGTGATTTATTCCTGGGAAAGGCAGAAAGGGACATCTTTGGGGCTTGGGTTACCCTCCAAACACACTTTAGGGTCTGTTCCAAGCACAGGGGGGTTGGAGGTTGCGAGCAGTTGGTTTAATTCAGGCAGAACTGGTGATTTCAGTCAAAGCAGCAAAATATTTTAGTATTTTCCCCATGTAGAAAGCTCCAGTCGTTCTGAGGGAGAAAAATTTGAGTTTGGTGGAGTCTTCAGTAGCTGGAATAAGTTTCCTGAATGGAAAAGCTTCAGGAATCTTTGGCATAGTCTTTGCTGGTTGTGGTGCCTGTTCATGAGATGGTTTTTAATTTGTTTTTTTTTCCCCCTCTCACCAGGTATTGGAGGCACAAAGAAGACACCAGAAAGAAAAGTCTGGTATTATCCCCACCTCGCCAACCCCTTACACTTACAACAAGGTAAGCCAGGAAAAAACATCTTTAAAAGTGTTCCCCACCCCACTGGTGCTTCTGACAGGGCAAATGATAAAATGCCCACTTAGTCCAAACCTAATTAATGATCCTCTAATTAAAGGAAAAAGACACAAATGCTCTTAGGAGCACGAAATATTTTGGAGAGAGTAGAATGACTCTGCTGGAGTGAGGCCATGAGGGAAGTTCTTTCATCTGTGTTCAAAGGGAATCTCTTTCCTGCTGTCAGAGTTTCTGGACGTGCAGAGCATTCCTTGTTCAGGCAGCTGTGCTGTACCTGGATCTTCTGGAAAACAGCCAAGAATTTATTGTGCAGCTGCTGGAATCTTGGCAAAATCATGGCAGGAAATGTCCTGAATGGTCATATTGCTTTTTGGGCATTCCAAAACCTTTTTTTCCATATTTTCATCCCTGTCTCCTGCTGGCTGAGCAGTGCTTGAACCACTGAGTGTTCTTGGAGTGTCAATTTTAATTCAAGTTAGCTGGTTTGTGATCCCAGTGAAAGGATCTGCTGGGATTCCAGGGCCAGGGGTGGTTGTTTAACCCACCACGTGCCTGAGCAGATATTTGATATGCAGTGTTAGCTTTTCATAGCCTAAAGCAAATATGAAGTAGTCTGCATCACAGATCTGCCTGTTTCAGGGCTCTCATTGCCTCTCCTCCATCCTGGAGAAGCAGGTTTGTGATTGTAGCAGACACTTCTCTCTGAGAACTCTTCAGAAGGTGCCAGCAGTATTTTCAACACTGTTTTTCTGCTCTCTCTTGTCCCTTGATTCGGGATTTGCAAGGTGGGAGTGATTTTCTTTTCATGTTCCGTGTGAAGAATGGATTTGTCCCTCTGAGCTGTGCAGCCCTGGTGGCACTGAGTGAAAAGGCTGCTGAGGGAAGGGCCTTGGCCCCAAGTGTGACTCTGCAAAAGCAGCGTCTGGCACTCGCCTGGTTCCCCAAAATAGACCCTGCGAGGCTTCCAGGTTCTCTGTCCTTCCATGGCAATCCAGTCCTGCTCCTGGCTGCTCCATCTCCCTGCCTTTCACCACACACAGCTCTGGTTAAATATCCCTGCTGGCTCCTCTGTTGGATGGTGGTTCTTTTTTCAGTCTCCCACTGTAAACAACTGGATTTTTTACGGGATTGGGGGAATAGGATTCAGGTATCCCGAGAGATGCAGTAAACATCTCCCACCTCCGCAGCCCAGACAATTCCCAACCACGTGGAAATTGTGCCTGGAGCACTGAGTTGCTGATTTATCCATGAAGGTGGATCTTGAGGAGGAGCTGAGCTGTTTATTTTTTCCTTAGGGAATCACACAAAACTTAGATCATAACTCCCCCAGTGTTAGCTGCAAACTGCTCCCCAAAGTGACGCTCTCCTTGCTTCCAGAGCTGTGACCTGTGGTCCCTGGGGGTCATTATCTACGTGATGCTCTGTGGATATCCCCCCTTTTATTCCAAGCACCACAGCCGGACGATTCCCAAGGACATGAGGAAAAAGATCATGACAGGAAGCTTTGAATTCCCGGAGGAAGAGTGGAGCCAAATCTCGGAAATGGCAAAAGACATTGTGAGAAAGTGAGTCCGTGGAGGAAACTCTTGTATTGCTCTGTGCTTGTGTAAAGGAATTGGAATGTTTTAATGTTAAAGGATTGGAAAAGCACCTGAAGTGCCTTATCCCAAGGGTTGTTTTTCCAGCAGCTCATCCAGCTTGACAAATTCTCTGTCACATTCAGCATGAACCAAGTCTGGCAAATATTTTTCTTCCCCTGCCCAAGTGTTTAATTTTGATGTCTCTCTTGTTGGGGTGAATTCTGTGTTAGTTTTTAAGGGGAGTGGGAGCACTGAAGGGTTTCAGGCTAACACAACTGGCCCAGATTTCCTGGGATAACATTTAAATTCCTGTGAAAATCAAGTGGCTTTAATGGGATGTGGTAAATCTGTCCCCTAAAGCCCTGTGCACATCATACACAGCCTAAAAAGAGTCGGGCAAGAGGATGGAGAGGGAGGTTAAGATCTGTGTCAGACTCTGAGATAAGGTTTTGCATGGATGTTTTATTCCAAATGCTAATGGAAGCTGTTTTCCATGCAGGGCACGTCCCTCAGCTGGGAGTGTTTCAAAGACTTGGTCTGTTTGGGAGCAAGAACGTGGCACTGATTAGGGCTTGACCTCACTTACTTTTTGAAAGAGTGACAGGGACTTACTGCCTTTGCATCACCAGAGGAACTGAAAGAATAAAAGCAACATAAATAGGAAAAAAAAAATCAGTTGGGGAAGTAATATAGAAATGTCAGCGCCTCCTGAGATGTACTGTAAATTTTCCAAGGATTTCACATTGTTCAGAGGGGTGCTGGGAACGTTTTAGAGCCGTGCAGGAGAAACCCCCAACCTTCCATCAAATTAATTTCCTTTATACCAAGGTCAGCTCTTTATTCTCACACAGAAACTCCACAGGCAAAAGGTTTCGTTGTCTTTTAAAATCTCCACGAAACTCAACTCTCAGGATGTTATTGCATGGATCCAGTTCATTTAATTCTCCCTCTGATATTTCCAGGACTCCCTTTCTGGCTTCTTTTCCACCCAGGGAGTCTGAAGCTGTGGTTAGGGTGCAGGAATACATTCAGATTTAATATAATTCCAGCTAAGTTTACATTTTATGGATGTAGGCAGCTCTTCCTGTCGAATCTGGCTTCTGGAGGTCATATTTGGCATTCAGGCAGCTGCTGCCTCTCAAGTGTGTTGAGCTGGTTTCTGACCTGAAGGTTTGATAATGGGTTAGGATTTGGAAAAATGCATGGAAAAGGAATGCACGTGTCTGGTGTCGAAAGTGAACTTAACCTGGTTGGCAGCAAGTGGGATTTCAGAGCTCCCCTATGGTGCTGCTGACATTTTGTACAATTTATTTCCACTTTCTTGGTGCATTAAACAATTGTGCTCTGCAGCCAAGAAGCTGATTTGGAGTTGTCTAAGGAAGTGTGACAAGCTCGTGGAGTCATTCCTGCTCTCATTCAGACTTTGGGATAACTTGTCAGCACCCTGTGGGAAATTTTGCTTTTTTATTTAGTTATGCTCATCATGAGAACGCAAATTTATCTGCAAATCCTCTTTCTAGGGTTTCATGCTAGAAAAAATCGATTTCATGAAGTTTTCAGCAATCTCAGAATAAAGTTTCTTTTATTTTGAGGAGCTGGAACCAAAGTGTTCATTACTTGAGGGTTTTGCAGGGGGAGAAAAGCTCAGGAATGGCATGATGGGAGCAGTGAATCCTGCAAAGTTTCCATGCCCTGAGTCCTTGGAATGAGCGTAGCCTGTTCTGGGGATGAGCTCTGGGAGTGCATTTCCAGGCAGCACCAGTCTGGATCATTTCCAGACCCCTGGAAGGAGATTTCCCCCCTGGGAGCAGTGGCTGTGGAATTCAGCAGCACAGGGGTGTCCCTGGAATGCCCTTTAGCACCTTCCCTTTCCTTTGCCCTGAGTGCTGGATTGCCCTGGGTGAGCTGGGTAAATAAAAACCACAAATAAAAGCACAGCAAGGTCGGGGAGCTGGGACAGATTTTGGGCTGATTTTGGGGCAGTTTGAGCTCTTGGAGGAGCTTTTTTTTGGCCTCTAAAATACTTAAATGCTCTGTAAATCAACAACCCCCTCCTTTGGGATTTATTCCTTCTTCTCCAGGCTGCTGAAGGTCAAACCTGAGGAACGCCTGACCATTGAGGGGGTGTTGGACCATCCCTGGCTCAATTCCACAGAGGCCCTGGATAACATCCTGCCTTCTGCCCAGCTGATGATGGACAAGGTCTGAACAACATCCCTTTTGTCAGGAATGTTGCACAGGAGCAGGGGAACTCTGGGATGGGTGGAGGGCTTTTTTTGATGGGGGTTATGCAGATAAGGAGCTTCTCTTCTGCTTTAGGAGAGCCTGAGATCTTAGGGAGAAAATGGAGACTGAAATGGAAATAAAATGGGAAATCTGAGCTTGAAGGAGATGCTCCCAGATTGGTGGCAATGAGCAGCCACGTGCTGATGGTAGAGAGCAGAGCCTGAGGCATCTTCCATCGGCCTTTTCTCTTTTTTGCCATGTTTTATCCCCACTACAGCAATGACCTCACTAATTAAACAAATAGTCCTTGTTTCCTTTCATTTCTGCTCAAAGAGGAGTTCAGTCAATCTTGTGAACATGAGGAGATGATCCTTTGTCCTGTTTCCCCCTGGGATATTTTGTCAGTGATTTTAATCATACCTTGCTTCATGCAAACCTGATTTTTCTTACACATCTCCAAAATAAATCAGTGCCTCCTTTTTTCACCCATGGCAAACATTGTCCATGGGTTGTTCCACCAAATGCCCCTTTTGTCTTTGCAGGCCATGGTGGCAGGGATACAACAGGCTCACGCAGAACAACTTGCAAACATGAGAATCCAAGACCTCAAAGTGAGCCTGAAACCCCTTCACTCCGTGAACAACCCGATCCTGCGCAAGCGGAAACTGCTGGGGTAACTCCAAAGCTGGGTTTGGGAAGGACCCTGTGGAGCCAGCTGGGATGGCTGGAAAATGGCTTTGGGAATGGCACAGGCTTCGTTTTGATGGTTTAACACATTCTTGGTGTTACTCAGTCAAGTAATGCTGGCACAATGTGGTTTGTGTGCCAAGGTGTGCTGGCGAGGGTGGGAAGGAGACTGGAATCTGGTCCTGTATTAGATGGGATGGTGGATCACATATAAAACAAGGCAAACTGGGAGAAAGAATTCCAAGATCTTTTTTCTTATCCTGACATTTATTTGCTGAAAAAGTCAGGTAATCTCTCTGTTTTTGTTCAAGTTAGTCAGTAAAATAGGCTCATGCATTTTAGGATTACCCGTATTTGGACTAATTTAAAGGAATATTTCTTTTTCTTCATACTTAAAATGGTCTCATAATATAGGACAATAATTCTAATTAATGATGAACCTGTTTCCCAGAGAGGGAAGGAGTTGTGTTATACTGGAGCAGTTACACAACCAGTAACGAGCTTGAGCTGCGACCAAATTCTAATTATTTCCCCCTTGTTGTTCTGCAGCACCAAGCCAAAGGATGGTGTTTACATCCATGACCCCGAGAATGGAAGCAATGATTCCAATGTGGCTCTGGAGAAGCTGAGAGATGTGATTGCTCAGTGCATTCTACCACAGGCTGGTAAAGGTTGCCACTTTTAAGAACGTTTTATTCCTAAATGTGCAAGACACTGACTTTGGGTCAGTCTGTGTCAGTGGTGAGGAAGGAAAAACAAAACTCCCGGGCAGCCTGTGGGCTGGGATTTGGGTTCATGTGGAATTTTAGTGACATGCAGAGCTGTTAAAAGGACTTTCAAACAGGAATACTCAGTTTAAAGCCCGTTTCCTGGTTTGTGTGGGGTGTGCAGGAATAACTGCCCTGTTTGCTGAGCCCCGAGTGAGGCACGAGGCCAAACCTGTGTCCCTTTGTTGTCCCAAACAGGAGAGAATGAAGATGAGAAGCTGAATGAAGTGATGCAGGAGGCCTGGAAATACAACAGGGAGTGCAAGTTGCTGCGAGACACCCTGCAGAGCTTCAGCTGGAATGGTGAGAATTCCCGCTCTCCCGCAGGGAATGTGGAAATGGGGGAAGCGCTGACCTCCTGCTATGCAAATAACCCTAAATGTAAATTTGGGCTGATTCAGGTTTTGCCACTGTTTCAGCCCTTCTGCCAGAACGGGTGTTCCCAAAGCAAGGGTGGAAGTTCTGCTTGGAAATTTCTGTTTGAGGGTCAGGGTTGAGTTTTCAGAGGCACCACATCGTGTGGGGAATGTAACGGCACGAATGGATCGTGATAGGAAGGGGGAATTTTAAACTGCCAGAGGGCAGGGATAGATGGGATATTGGGAAGAAATCCTTCCCTGTGAGGGTGGGGAGGCCCTGGCTCAGGATGCCCAGAGAAGTTGTGGCTGCCCCATCCCTGGAAGTGCCCAAGGAAAGGTTGGACAGGGCTTGGAGCAGCCTGGGACAGTGGAAGGTGTCCCTGCCCAGGGAGTGGGACCAGATCACCTTTAAGGTCCTTTCCAAGCATTCCAGGATTCTCTGATCCTTTTAGGAACATCTTTATCTGTGTTGAGCTGGTTTCCATCCAGCTGTTTATTCCCTCTAAGAGGCTGCTGCCCTTTTCCCTGCCAGCACAGCAGCTCTCCAGGTTGGGTGGGGAGGAGAATTAAACCAGGACAGTCACCTTGGAAATGCTCCTGGACAAACGAGGCTGGCAGAGCAGGTGTTGATGGATATAAGGGACCAGGAGCATCAGCCAGGGTCACAGGGGCTTGGTCCTGCTTCTTCCCTTGTTTTATTTGCTTGGCTTATAATTAGTTTTTAAGTACTTGATTTTTCCAACAGAACTATGGTTCGTAATTCTTTTTGGATCTTCTGCTGATGTTGCCCTAAGTCTGTTTAATTCTGAATTGTTTAATTCCAGCCAGAATTGTTTTCCTCCTTGTGCCCAGCTCCAGCTGAATTCCCCGTTTTTTCCCTTCCAGGCAGAGGATTCACAGACAAAGTGGATCGACTAAAACTGGCAGAAATCGTCAAACAAGTGATTGAAGAGCAGACAAACTCCCACGACTCTCAATAGCTGGAGCTTCTTAATCTTATTTTTTTTACCATTTAAGATTTATTCTTTAACTGTAAAAAGTATTTTTATGTAAATTAATAAATCATAATTATTTCATTAAATTTCCATACTGCTTGAAAATGCTGTATAGTTGTAGATACAAAAAAAAAAATCATTGGTACTGTAATATTTTTTTAAAACTCAGTTCCTCGAGGTATATATGATCACTTATGTACTGTTAATCATGAGCCCCCCAAATGGGGTGGATTTTATTGTTAAAAACCATTCTTTTTCTTAATAACCAGTTGCAGAAGCTGCCTTTCACCTGCCACATCCAGCCCCTGCAGTGACTGTATGCGAAGGAGAGCCACAGTTTCTCAAGCCTCTGCTCAGTGAGTACTTGAAGCGAGTGCTGTGAAACACAAATTCACAGCTCCCCTTGGCACCTAAATTCCAGGTAGAGAAAAATCAATTAAATAACCTTCCATTTGGCTTGGTGCCTTGCCCAGGCACCTGAGGCCATGTGCTTGCTGGAATTTTCAGTTCTGAGCAGTGACTCTCTTTTTTTGTTGTCTTCCCCATCTCCCTCAGACCTTCTTTAAGGCTTAACCCCCTCTCTTTCTTCCTCTTCATCTTCCTCAGAGCTTTTTTAAGGCTGAATCAGCCATTCAGCATTAAACTCTTTCTTTTCTCATGTTGTCCAACAGCAGAACAGAAGAATGTTCAATTTCTTATGCACAAGTTATTTTAATTTCCGTGGTGGGATCTTCTATGGACCGAGACCAGCCTGGGGTTTGTTTGTGTGGGATCCACCCCTGTATTCCCACTTTTTCCTTCCTAGAAGATCCAAGGCTTGGGTTCAGACTTGTCCTCTTGTTTGGCAGAGCCGCTCCCAGGCAGGCTCCCAGTGCTCTGGGGAAGCCCTGGGTTCTGTCTCTGTGTCCCCTCTGGAGCCCAAATTCCTGTCTCTGATGCCTTCGAGCACCTTCTTGGGGGAGCCACAACTGCAGGGCTGCTCCTTGCCACACATCCTTGGCTGCCTCCCCCAGGGCAGGTTCTTACTCTAGTCTGGAACATTGGCTCCAAAAGCTGCTTTTTTTAATCCTGACGAAGCAAACCAATGGGAAGAATCTGTACATAGTTCTAGTTTTCTACCTTTTCTGCTTCTCTTTCTTTCGAGACCGGGCAGAGGCTTTTTATAGAGCTATTTTGGTACCAAACCCGTGCAGACATTGGGGAGTTTGGTCTGCAGATTGAAGTGCCAACCCAGGGCCATCAGTGACCACTCCTGAACGTTGTTGTCTTTCATAGCTCATCCATTTTTGGGTTTACATTGACAAACCTGAGCCATGAATCTCCCAGTTCTCTCTTATGGAAGTCCAGCCTTGTTCTTTTTTGTCTCTTTTCTATACCAAAACTTCCTTGCAGCTTTAGCTTGATGGCAAAGCAGTGTCTGACTCTTTCTATACGATTTTCTAAACAGTGACTTGTTTTTTCTACGTGAAGGAGATGCTTTGTTTCCCGTTCTCTGTCAGCTTTCCTTAATCCTGTGGACAGTGTTCCAATGCCTGATTTATTGCAGGGTAAGAACAATCCCTGTTTATCCATCCTCTGATGGGATGAGCAGGGAGTCTTTATGTGAGCTGGAATTGTACCTCTGACACTATCTGGAATATTTGTGCACTGACTGAAGAGAATTAGCAAAAATTGAGAGTTTTTGTCATTTCTTGGTTGTACTACCAAGCCTCGTTACGTGCATTTCTGTCCTTGCTCTAATTCTAGGTCATGTCTTGAAATGGTTTCATTTTGAACTTGAAATCCATGGGAAATTCTGGGAAATTGAAACTTTCAAGTGTGGCAAATAGAGATGGAAACAAGGAAATCACCTTTGAATAGCAGAGCAAAAAAATCCCCTCCAAAAGCACTTTGTGACTCTGCCCTCCCAGGAGGAAAATCCTCAGGCAGTTTTTTGGGAATTTGTTGGCAGGAAGCTGGATCAGATTGGAGGTGCAGTTTGGGGGTAAGGTGGGATCCCACCTTTTCTTCATCCCTTAAGTGCTGCTGCTCCTCAGGTGGAAACATTCGTACAAATTTCCAAGGGCTTTTGCCATAAGGAACTATGATGGATTTACTCTACATTTTCTTGGCTGTGATAAATAAGAAAGGCCTGATCTGAAGCAGAGAGAGGAGGGACAGATTAAGAAAACACAATTTGAAGACTCGAGGTCACATGGTTTTGTTTCTATGAGCAAGTAGAATTTTTTACTCTTTGAGAAGTTCTGTTTTACATTTCAAAGTTCAATAACTTTAATGGATTCATTTACGTATTTTAAAGTAGCATTTGACTTTCTCCTTCCTGTGTTTAGTTTATTTTTCAGTTGAAGAAAGTGAGAGACACCTTGTCTTGATTCTCAGAGGTTTGACTTGGTAATAAATCTACTGATCCTTTATAGCTGACTGTGAATATTGTAAATATCTCGAGCTGGAAGTGTGGGATCAAAGAAGACTTTCTTTGTACAAACACTAAAAAGATGTGGGAAAGCTCTGGAGGTTGTTGGGTTTTTGGTTTTTTAGACTTTTATTTAAGTGAAGAAAAAATCTCTAAAATCATTTGACCTTTTAAAAATTTTCTGTATATCTGACTTCTCCTGTGACTTGATTATTTGAAGCTTTTCTATATATATTAAAAATTAAGAGAACCTGATTAGTGAAAGAGATTTTGATTGGAAATAGCAACATGTCAAAGTTTTGCTGTCATTACTTCTGGATTTTCTTTTGGAAAACTGAATCTGTCTCCATGTTTAACTCCTGTCTGTTAAAATGTTCTCATTTCTCCTTCCCAGTGTTCCCTGTTAGTTCCTTTTGGATCAGTATTACATTGTAAATATTACCCATCCTGTATATAAATGATTTTACTAAACTCAAAAGTTCCTGGCTGTTTTTGTTTGGTTCCCAAATACCTGTAGGACAGAAGGGAGGATGGACCAGGAGGGAACAGCAGTGCCATTCTCCTGCCACCCTGCTTTTCCTTGGAAGTGTCCAGAACATATGGATGCAGCACCTGGGGATGTGGTTAGTGGTGAAAATGGTGGTGCTGGGCTAATTTTTGGATTTGAGGGCTTTTCCAGCCTTAAAGATTCCATGATTCCATTATTCTGCCACTCCTAGCCCCCCATCCCAGCTTTCTTATCCATGGGAATAAGCACTTGAATGAGGCTTTGGGATGAAAGGATGACTGACAGGACAGGCTGGATAAATCCCTAGGAAAATACAGGCTCTGCCAGGCAACATAACCCAAAATTACCTTTTTTTTAGCCCAGCTTTCCATCAGATGGCAGCAGCACCTGCCCAGTGCTCCCAGTTAACCCCACAGCCAGTCAGGGAAGTGAAGGATGAGTCCTGTTATCCTCGAGCAGGGCTTGACGTGGTGACACGAACCAGACACACCCTTGTCCCAGCAGCATTTCAGGACAAAAGGTGGGACAGTTGTGAGGGCTCAGGCCCCTTCCTTGTAGGAGAACTTCCATCTGTTTGGAGCCTTTGAGGAGCTCTGAGTGGGTTGGGAGGTGAATGACCCTTGGAGCATCCAGACTGGGAAAGGGAGTGAGCAACAATTTCCTGGGAGCACTTGAAGCAGCCAACCCCACTGTGAGTGCTCTACAGCAGTGGCACAAAAGGACTCTCCCACCATCCCAGGAGGATGTGTGGGCTGTGGAATCCCTCTTTCCAGCAAGAAAACTCCCCTCACCCAAACACGGAGTGACTGCTGAGCCCTGGGAGTGTCAGCAGCCACTGACAGCTCTGACGGTCCATTAGCAATCCAATCATTATTTCCCGGGTAATCTTCCCTCGCTTAGGAAGCCTTAATCCCCTTTTAAACAAATTGCACTCATGCCCCAAACGGGGTCAGGCCCAAAATTACCCAGGAGGCTCTCGGGATGTGTTTCACTGGATGTGTTTCACAGATTGTGTTCCACATCCTGCTCGCTCCTGCCAGTGCCAGAACATGGATCCCATCTTCCCCGTGGGATATTTGCCTTTGAAGTGGGGCTAGAGAAATGCTGTCATCCATGGGGCTCTTCCATGGGATTGTTGCTGAGTTCTGGGCAGAGTTTTGCTCTCTCTCCTCCCTTCCCTCCAGCCTGGGAAGCAGTGCCTGTGCCTCCAAGCTGGAGCATGTCCCAAAAGCCAGCGGGGTTCTCCTGCTGGAATGGGGTCTCTCCTTCCTGCTCCAGAGGTTCCTCCTGCTCAGACTGTGGGCTACACAGCCTAGGAGACAGTCATTCCAAGGAAACCTGGCTCTAAGGCAGGGAAAACCAGCCAGGCTGGAGTGTTCTGTATCATCAGCATTCAGGGGGGTGAATTACACGATTCACCTCAGGCAGAAAAATTCTGGAATAAAAAACTTCCCTGTAATCATTCATGACATATGAGGGGACATTATGTCCAAACTCCTGGCTCCTGAGGAGGATTTGAAGGACCAGGTGGGAGCAGATGGCTGAAAACCTTGTTTTTATCCTGTAGAACAGCAAAATCGAATTGTTTCGTTCAGTCTCACTTTTCTCCTACAGAGTCATTGACCAAAACTTCAGGGCCCTTGTGTGACTTACCCAGAATTTACACAGAGATGTTGTGTAAGTTAATTACACAAAGCTGGAGTATTTCCTCTTCTTGTCTAACCTGCTATGTGAAAAATTTGGGTTGGACCCAAAAAGTGAAGCTGTTAGAAAATAAAGAAGGTCAAGGTAAAGAGTTGTTTTCAACGCAGCTTAAGATCTGGTTTATTTTCTATAGAAAGGTGGGACCTCAGCAAATAATTCACTTGAACATCTGGAAATGTAAAGAGAGATTCAAAGTCCTGCTCACCTGGTTCGTGAGAGATGCTCCACAGGGTTGAAGCAGCTGATTTTTGGGACTATTGTGGCCGAGCAGGAGATGGCAGGAAGAAGGAAATGTGCAAAAATTCCAGGCACAGAAGAACATAGATGTTTTTGTCCTGCTTTGCAGTTCTTCACTCCCTGCAGCTGGCTCTTAGGATGGTGCATTTCTCACGGTTAGAGTGAATTAAAAGGCAGAGATTGAAAAATACTCATTTTGCTTTACTGTTAATTTGGAAAGGCAACGACTCGGAGAAATAAAACAAAGTAAAACATCCTCTATCCTCCAAGGAGCTGGACCAGGTCTCTAAGCCTTGACATGGGGTTTGCTGCATTTCTAGGGATATTTCCAGGAGGAGAAGGTCTGGACTAAAGATTTACCACGTTGAAAGAATCCCTTTAGAGTCCATTAAATAAATAACTATGTCCGCTGAGCGCCTGACTGCCAGCCCCTCCCGGGCTCCGGCTGCGCTGCCGTAGGACAGTTCGATCCCGGCTCTGGATAACGAGGAATGGGAAGGATTCTGCCTCTCTCCTTCCAGGCAGGGCAGCATCAGAGCAGCGTGGAGGAGGAGCCCTCGGTGTCGGGAGGGCCGGCGGGGGCCGTGCTGGAGTAGAACTTTTTCTGGGAGCGCAGGAGAGGGGTCTGGGTGTCCACGTCCCGACGGGAGCCGCGCTTCAGGGACAGGAACACGTGCTGGGTCCAGCCGTACACCAGGCAGTTCAGGAGCCCCTGGGAAGCCGCTGTGAGAGCCTGGGACAGAGCACGGGGGAATCAGGGATCCCAGCACTGCACCGTGCTCTGAGATCCCCGGGAAACCTCCCCTTTCCTGCATGATTTTATCTTCCATGTGACCGAGAAATTGGGTTGTTATTTTAATAAATGTTTAATAAATATCTAATTAAATATAAACGCCATGGAAATATGCTTTATATAACTATTTTAATATATTCATATATTAAATAATTTTAATAATGATGTGATTTAATAAAATGGCTAACTTCTGCCTCAGGCACAGGAAGGAGGTGGACAAGTGTTAGGGAATCACATTTGGAGACTTAGGGACATGGGGAAAACTTAGAAGAAAACAATTTCTGGGGATCCTTTCTAGTTCTATTTACTACAATTTCCATGACCACAGAATCACTGAGGTTGAAAAAGATCTTTAAGATCACCAAGTCCAAACATCCACCCAGCACCATGTTCACCATTAAACTGTCGTGGTGCTGGGATTTTGGCTACTGAGACCTTTTCAAGGCTGTGAAAAACACAAACCACCCAACCAAGATCTTTGCCAACCAAAAGCACAAAGCAGACTTGGGCTCACACAGCAGAGATCCTTGTCCAGCTGCATCCAGCAGGGACTGGATGCAGGGCAGGAGACTCAAGGTGAGAAGGCAGAGCACAGGAGGCTGCAGGGGCAGACATTTACCTGCAGGATCAGCAGAGCCATGTAGATTTTGCTGGTTGTTGAAGCAGTCAGCTTCAGCATTCCAAGGAGGACAGCTGTGAAAAGGGATGGATGAGAGGGTGAAGTTAAGCCCAGCTCTCTGGAGTTCCCCAGGGGGATGCTGTGGGAGGAACTCTGCTCACCTGGGGCCCAGCAGCAGAAGAATGCGACGGGGTAAAAAACAACCCGTTGTTCCACCATCTTAATCATGGCCCACTGCTGATCCCCCAGGAATCCTGTGGAGTTCACAAACCTTTTGTACAGACCTCGGGCCTGGCTGAGGATAACCTGGAAAAGAACAGGTAAATGTTATTGTTCAGGCTGTGATCTGGTGGGTTCATCCAGGATGGATCACAGTCTGTCCAAACTTTTAGCACAGCACTGAAATCCTGGAGGAGGTGCTGCTTTGCACAGGAGCTTTTCTAAACTGCAGACTCTGAATTGATTTTAGAATCATTAAATCATTTAGGCTGGAAAAGATCTCCAAGATCATGGAGTCCAACCATTAATCACCTCTTGCTGACCCACACAGGGGATGATCTCTGCTGCCAAGCTCAAGCCTTCTAAATCCTGCTAAATATTTCTGGGATGGGTTGACAGAACACTGGACTCCAGATGGATTTATACGGTGGCACAGAGATATTTTCTCTCCACTACTGCCTCATCCAAAAGGGAAAGAGCACCACACAGTTATCCCCCTGCCACATTTACCAAGAGCATGGAGCGAGCAGACAAATGGGAATGGATTCGAACTGAGAGGATGGCATATTGGGAAGGAATCTTTCCCAGAGAAGCTGTGGCTGTCCCATCCCTGGCAGTGTCCAAGGCCAGGTTGGACAGGGCTCGGAGCACCCTGGGACAGTGGAAGGTGTCCCTGCCCATGGCAGGGGGGGGCTTTAAGGTGCCTTCCCACCCAAACCATTCCATGATTTCCCAGCCTCTAGTGCCATCTGAGGCCTACACAAGGAGCAGCCTTACCAGGATGGCCACGAAGCTGATGAGGAAGGAGATGAGGAAGACCCCGATGCCGTAGAAATGCATGGCGCGGCAAACGGAGCCGCTCGGGCTCTGGGGCTCGTTGGTGGGCTCGTTCATCTCCGTGTGCATCAGCAGACACCTGTGGGGACATAGGGAAGAGCCTGAGCTCCTGCCCACCTCCAGCAGCCCTGGGGCTGTGCCAGAGGAAGGGAGGAAGCTCACCCGTGCTTCTGGCTGAAGTTCTGGTAGCAATTACTGCTGTTGCCCAGGCAAAACACCGGCACCATGAGGAGGAAAGGGATCAGGCTGAGAGGAGAAAGGACAGCACAGTCATGGGTTATTGCACTGCTTCCCTCGGGCACTCCTTGGTTTTTCTCCCATCATTACAGAGGACTTAAATGTTGTTTTTATTGGCACTACTCTGGAAAAGTGTTTTATCAGCTTTACCAATGTCAGTGCTTTTATTTGTGAGGGCTAATCATTGGTAAAGGGAAACCTTCTGGAAAACCACATCCAGTTAATAAAGTTATCATTAACTTGGTTGAAGAAACCCTCTTACTCTGCATTCATGAGGTCACTCTGCTTTTAATGACGAGCTTTACAGCTTTTAGTAAAACTTGCTTCAAAACAAGTAGGAAGCAGAGATCAGTACACTGCAGTTTACCAAATTCACACCCTCCTGCCAGGGAGAATGAAATCTTACCTTGACGAAATCGTTGCTATTCGGCCAACACAACCTGCATAATCTACAACCTGCAAAACCCAAAAATCTTAATTAAATCATCATTTTTGCACAGCCCCTGGTTCACAGGAAGGAGCTCCCAGGGAGCATTGCAGCAGCTGAGGGTGACCTGCCCAGCCTGCTGTCCTGATCTCCCAGATGGAATAGCTGGGATACAAAGTTTGCTGTGCACAGCAAATGCCTGGGGAAGAAAAGGGCTGTCAAGGGCAGTGGGGCTGATGGGTTT
This sequence comes from Pardalotus punctatus, assembly GCA_013400915.1. Taxonomy (NCBI): domain Eukaryota; kingdom Metazoa; phylum Chordata; class Aves; order Passeriformes; family Pardalotidae; genus Pardalotus; species Pardalotus punctatus. The sequence continues at coordinate 8,686 of VZTX01019121.1, read as the reverse complement.
GATGGGAATTGCTGCATAAGGAATGTGCCATCTTGCAGGGATACCTGGGAAGCCACAGCCTGGTCATGGCAGTGGTGGTGCCTCCCTGTTTAGGTGTGAGGGAAGAAACAACTGCAAGGAGAGGTTTTGGTCACGGGGTGTGTGAAGTGTTTGCTCAACCTGCAACACAGGGAGAGTTTTCCTGAGCACTGTGTCCTTGTCCCTCTGTTCCCAGCCATTACGCCAATCCCACATCAGTCCCACTCACCTGGGAGGGCACCCTGAAGAGGTTCTGGTTGTATTTCACCTTGAGGTCCACGTAGAGGTGCCACGTGTAGTTGACAGTGTAGAGAAAAGAGGCCACGTAGAATATCTGAGAAATTAAACCAGTATTTCAATCCATGGGATGACAATTCCTGCAGCATGTTTGGTTCCTCCCATGTTCCATGGCACAGAGGTTGGATGCTGAACACCTGCCAAAGGTGAGGGTCCCTGCACAGCCCCTGTGCTCGCATCCAGCTGGGAAGAGCCAAGTTGAGGAGAGATTCCCACTTTAAACTACGCAAAAGCAGCTTCACTTTGGCCTCAGACAGGGGACAGGAAAACTAATGACAGCAGGACTGGCTTAGAAACACAAATCTTTGTGATCTGGCTCATTTTTTGGCTCAGATCCTGGCAATGAGGGTTTCAGAGGCACTTGGACCTTCTCAATGCTGTGTCCATTAGGAAACAAAGCACAGATGTGACATTTAGATTTGCTCCTTGCATCATAAGCTCACTACACAGAGAATTCACGGAAACAGAAAACAATTGGATATTTCAAGAGGAATGTGAGGGCAGATATTCTCTGCCCTCAGCCTGAGTTAACATCCCAAAAACCCTTTTTTCCCTCCATGGGAAAAAGGAGAAAAGATAGAAGACACTGAGAGTTTCATAGCCTTTAGCTCCAGCTAGAGATGAGACCAATTATCTAAAATTTTCTATAAACTCCCCAAATCTGTATCACATTTTTTTTCAAATCCATGCTTGCTCCAGGCTGCCTAATCAGACCATGTACATGTGTGTGCCGTGTTTGTTACAGGAAACACAAACTTCAGTGGCAAAGGCAAAGAGGAAGGGCTGGCCAAGGGAATTTTTTTTTCCTGTGGCTTTGCTACCCTTTGCCAAAAAGATAAGGAGCACAGGTTTGCCACCCTGGTATCATCCACAGCTGGGAAAGTGGTCACTAAACAATCTTGGCCTCCTTCACTGAGGTTGCGAATGCTCTTGGCTGGCTCAAGAGGCTGAGTCCAAGGGCTGCCACAGGAACATTGCAGTGACTTTCCAGCTCATTAAACGAGTTTTAATGAGGGGTTGTTGCCCTTTTCCAACTGCTTCCAGAGGGGGCCAAAACAGTCCACAAGGATTGTTCTCTTGCACTTCAGGACGCCTGGGAGAGGCTCATGAAATGTCAGCGCTGCCTTCTGGAAGAGGGACCCAAATGCCACTTGTGAAGGTGCCAGCAGGAAGGGAAGGGAATTCTGCTCTCCTGAGCTCCAGCTTTGGGGCTGGGCACAGTCCTGCAGCACTGCCCATGAAGAGATAAAGCAGAGACACAAGAATCCCTCATTATCCCACTTGTGTGGCTCCCATTGTGCTCCCCAGCATGAGCAGAGCCTGCCAGGACAATATTAGGCCACTGGAACTGAACTGGAAAAACGTGGGGAATTGTGCAATTATAACCACAATCTCTATTCTGGACTTCATTATTGCAATGCAGGAGGAGGAGAGAATGAAGGACAGCAAAGGGAGCAGTATTTACATTAATATCAATCAAAGCTCTGGGGCTGAAACAGGGAAAATCCAAGAAACAAAGCAATCTCCTCCTTTATGACACGGTTTGGACACTGGGCAGCTCTACCCAGACCAACATCAGCCCGTGGTGACAAATGATGGCAAACAGCCTGAATAAAGCAAAATATTGTCCTGCTCCTATGGCAGTACCTTGAGCCATCTCAAGGATTCCAGGGTGAGTCTCTCCAAGGGCTGCAAACCCCCCTGCTGGGCTGTCCCTGCCCGTCCTCACCTCGGCACATCCAGCACCTTCGGGGTGTTGGCGTGCAGAGAAGCCACAGGTGTTTGTGAGACACCCAGAAACACAGTGGGACATTTATTTACTTATTCCATCAGCTTACAGATCCCTCCTGCTCTGCAGAAGCTGCTGGTTCAACCTGTTACTGGCTCTTTCTTACGGACAAGGTGTTCCCACCTCTCAAGGGCACTGCAGGGTGTTGGGTGAGGAGGTCCTGCACTGTCACGTGCCCTGGGGGAAAGGTTGCTATGGCAAGGGCTCAGTTTGTTTTAATTTCTCCCAGAGCAAACAGCAGCGACAGCTCTTGCCAGGCTCAATCCGGCTCTGCCACCCAGGCAGTCCCTGTGCTGTGGGGACTGGTGGTGGCACACAGGAGAGGAGCCAGGGGACGCTGGCTGAGGTCAGGGTGTGACTCTGCTCACCCCACTGCACCCCCTGTCCTGGGAGGACTGGCCCAAGGCCAGCTCTGCCCACCCAGCATGAAAACAAAGCTCCCACCTTGTCCCATCCTGCACTGGTGTCTGCGAAAAGCACTTACAGGGTGGAAAAGTGAGGGCAGAAAAGAGCCCAAAGTGCAAGGGAGCTGAGAAATTATGGGCATATTGTCCATATCCAACTTATTTCTCCTCTAGCAGTGCAGTTTGCCTTCTCCAGGCCATATAAAGATCACACCACCATCAAGAACTGTCCCCCAGGCAAGGGAAATAGCTCAGGAACACCCTCAGTCCTGCTTGCTCTTTCCACCTTCCGGCTCTGAAAGCCTCTCCCAAGTTCTCCTCATTTTTCCCTGTACCATCACCTTGAAGACATCTTTGATGTTGTTCTGCATCATTCCCAAGTGGCCAAATTACCCACATCCCACTGTTTCATCTCTCAACATGAACATATTGTAGAGCATCCACAGCAGCACAGCAGAGCTGGAGATACCAGAGATGAGCCTGGAATGGAACAGCTGCTCTCACCACCCTCAGCAACACATTTGTACCCCCAAAAACAGCTGCTGAAACAACCCTGGGCTGCAGGAACCCATTCACAGACACAAAACAGCAGGAACAATTCCATCCTGCACCTGCAGATACTTCCCTGCCCTCTCTGAGGCACACAGAGATTCCTTCCAGCTTTGGATGCTGCTGCTCCACAAGGACATTCAGCTCTCACTTGTGGGTACCACCACACTCTCAGGGAGCTGCCTGAGCCCACACATCAAGGATTCCAAAAGCCCCTTGCTCTTCCCAGCCATGTCCTTTAAAGGGAAATAATGAATTCCAGGGATCATCACTTATGAACCCCTGCCCCGGCTCAAGCTCGGCCGGATCCTGCAGAGATTTTTGAGAGCTGAGATTTCCAAAGCGTGGTGTTGAAATGGGAGCTGGGTGAGACAACAGGAAACTGTCAGGAAAACTGAGCTCACTCACCCTGCTCCAACTGGTCCCCAGCACAGGGAATCGGCTGGAAAGCAGCTGAGTCAATGGGATGCAGGCTGAGCTTGTGCTGATGGAGCACCCCCTGAGCATTCTTGGGAAGAGCAAGAACTGGGATGTTTGTGTGTGGAATTTAAGCCTGAGCTCAAACAAGTCACAGAATGTGTCTGTTCCTGCCCAGGCCGGAGGAAGCACAGAGAGAAATAGAGAAGCTGCCATGTGAGAGCACAGAGATCCATGGGCACGGATCCAACGGGAAAGAGATTGAGACCCATCTGCTCATTTCTCACAAGCAACCACAAAATCCCACCTTCTCTTCTCCTCTCATACACTAGAGGATCCCAAATCCCAGTGTCATTATCTCCCCTTTCCACAAAAAGCCAAGAGATCTGCTAAGCCAAATTCCCATGGGGAATCCGTGCTGTCTAGAAAACCTGTCTAGAAACAGCCCCCATGGCCACGCTCTGATCACCAGCAAGGTTAATTATGACAAATTACAAGGTTCATTATGGAATGTGGTGCCAAGACCACTCACCTGTCCCGTGGCCTGCAGGTTGTAGCAGATGAGGTCCTGCTGGGAGGTGGGTGAGCTGTAGAGCAGGGCCCCAGCCAGCCAGCACATGCCCAGGAACAGGTCCGAGAGGCTCAGGTAGAAAAGTGGACGCACCTGGAGAACAGAAAAGGCTCAGCAAGTGTAAGTGGAGTCACAGCCCTCCCACACTCCCCCACAGCTGCAGTTTTACCCCATTATGAGACATAAAGATATTAAATACAGCCTTCCTAAGGCTTTTCTGCAGGTGAGGAAAGTGTTTCAGTAGAAAACAGTGTATCACTGCAAAGTTATTTTGAAAGCCTTAATTGAGGGTAAGTGCGGCATAAGTGGCATTTTGTGGAGGGATGATTTTACCCTCAGGGAAGCGCTGTGACAACATTTCTGAAACCAGTCAATTAAACTGCAGCAAACCCTGAGAGCTTCAAGTAAAAAAGTCTCCTCTACTTTCACAGCCAAGCAAGTTCAAAGAGAAGCTACCAGGTTAAAACATTTCAACCTTTACTCCTGAATATCATCCTTGTTTTCAGTCCTTTAAAATTACTACACCAATTATAGCAGAAAGATTAATTGTGCTGAGACATCAATACAGATTGATTGGTGTTATCTGAACATTGTCACCCCCCCAGCTCTTCTGGTGAGACAACTCCCCTGCAGGCAAAATCCACATGGATTTGTGCTGTCAGGAGCTGCTGCAATGCACATACCCTGCTCTAACCACCACCTCTGCCACAGGATCCAAGAGCAGCATCAAAACTTACAGAAAATATCCCAAATACCCATAATGTTACGATTTTGCAGAACGGGACAGGTTGGCAGGGAGAAGAGACATCATGTTTTAAATAAACTCATAGAGAAATCAAACTTTTGTAAACACAAGCCCTTCCTCAGGTCTGAAATGACTTGAAACAAACATTTTTCTATGTGTTCCATGTAATTTCAGCCGGTGACTAAGGCTGGGTTTATTTTATACGCCGGATTAAGTTCCACTGAGAACCATTAGTCTCTGCTGCATCTTGCTGGAACGGTCACGTCTCCTTTAACAACAGTTTCCAGCCCATTTCCAGTTTGCACACACTGGCCAGGACTGTAAACATTGCAGGAAAACATTTGTGCAAAATTCTGGCCAACATTTTTGTTGTTAGTGGGAGAGCAGAGGCTCTGGAAAAGCAGCCTAATTATCTACATTTTTAATTGAAGCCTTTGGTACCTCAATTTCAGCATCCAGGAGAGAAAATTACTGTGTTTTTCTTTCCCTACAAAAAATTATAATGCTAAACACAGCATGGAAACACTTCAGGAGGCTTTGATTTTATATTTCTTTTCCTGGAGTTGAGCTTTTGGTGAGATTTGCCTCAGTATTGTCCTGGAAGTAAATGTATGCCACCCATCACATTGTGTTATCCTTGTTCCCATGTTCGATGAGAAGGAGCTTAGAAAGATTGATAAGAGTTAAGGTAGATCTGATTGAGCCACATTTGTCCTCAGGGCATGAAGGAGCGTGAAGCATAAAGATCTGGAGTTAATTTTTATTTAATTTCATCTATAAACCCCTTTTTTTAACCAGGCTTTTCCTCGCTGGTGCAGAAATGAAGCCCTGGCATGACATGCTGGGGGCACTGTCCAGTTTGTGATCAAGGCAGGTTAAACCAAACAGCTCTAAAATAAGCAAAGAAGCAGCTTTTGCAATCAAACTGGTGACCTCTTTCTCCAGCACAAGTGCCCCTGGAGCAAGGCACTGCTGGTGGGTGGAGAAGCTGTTTTGGCACAGACCTGAATAAAGAAGTAGGTGACATAGTGGCAAGTGTGATTCTGGTTTGCAAAAGGGGAAAGAAAATAACCACTGGTATTTATAAAATAGAGGAAGGGACTGCAAAGATGTAATGATTTCCATCCTGGCAGCTCCAGCTGCAGCACACACGGGGATTTGGCTCTGTGGCCATGGGCCAGGCACATGTTGAGCTGAAGGTTCTTCCTCAAACCTGTTGAGCTGAGAGTTCTTCCTCAAACCTGTTGAGCTGAGGGTTCTTCCTTGCTTGCCATCATCTCTTCTGAATGATTCACCACAGGCCAGAGAGTTTTATTGACCCCATAGAGACAGAAAACAAGCTTCAAGAATGCAGAATTTGATTTCTGAGGCTGGGGGCAGGAGGGGAAGTGTCTCTAAGATCCTTCTCCTCCCAGCCTCCAGAGCTGTTTGTTTTTAAACGTTTTGCTGTGGGTCCTCATGACTCAGGGAATAAGCTGTTTGTGGCAAGCTTTGATATGGATCTCTTCCAGCCCCTTTGTTTACAAACTTCCACTTCAGACCAGAGACATGAGGACAAGACGATGGGGAAGTTACTGGAGATTTTGTCACTTCTGAAACCCAGCAGATCTCCCCTGGCAGCAGAAGAGGAGCCTGGAAGGCTGATGTAAACCCGTCCTTCCAGCTGGCATCCAGCCCTCCTATCCGGATTTGCAGAAATAATCTGAGCAGAAACATCTGGGCCCTCTGGAGCAGGAAGGGCCCATTGGTGACCTGGAGCCATGTGTGGCTCACAAGCAGCTCCCAGGCCACAGCCCCATCACATGATTGAGAGCAGAAGGGCGCCTGAGTAGCCCGGCTTCTGGCCATGGAAGCCAACGGGATGAGGCTGCTGAGTCACACCAGGACACCTGCCAAAGCCAGCTCCACATCATTCCAGAGTGGAGGACTCCAGGAAGGAGTCACATCTGGAGCTCTCCAGGTGCAGATGTGGTAGGAGGAGGCTTTGATGTGCACCCTGAGCAGCACAAACTCAAGCAGGTTTTCCATCCCAGCACTAAGCTGAAGTCCTAGCCTTCATTCTTCCCTGGGAATGCTTGGAGATCTCCACAGTTTATTCTGGATGTGCTGGGCAGAGCATTTCCAAGAGGTTGGCTGGGTGCAAGAGTCCTGCCTGTCATAAATGGGAGAGATTCACCCTGCAAACATGGACTCATTTTCTCCTTCCCACCCTGTGTCATCCAACAATGTGTCAGTTGTCTGCATTCCTTCCTTCTCCAGGGATAACTCCCTGAATCCCCTGGAAATCTCGTTGTCTGGGCTGCAGATCAAACCCATAATGTACAAAGAACACTGAAGATGAGGGAAGGACAAATACAGCTACTGCCAACTCCACTGACTTTCTGAGTGATCCACAGGCCAGGCTGAGCCTGCAAATCCTGGATACCAAATCTCAACTTCAGCTTGGCTCATTGCCTCCAGGAAATCCTGGACATACAGAGGGACTGCATGTGGACACCCAAGCCTGGCAGGATGGGATGGAGGGCTATGGATACTGTGCACAAGCCAGCCATGAGCTTGGCGTGTCAGATACATGCCAGCCCCACGGGATTCCCTGCACAGACAGCCATGGAAAGCACTCTGGATGTGCATTCCTGCCCCATCTGCAGTGCATGTGTGGGCTGTCCCACCCCAAGGGATGCTTGCACCTGAGTCCTGCTGTTTCAGCACTAGGAATGTTCATGGCAGGGGTAAATCTTCCAAATCTTCCAAAGCCCCACTGCACAGTCCAGCACAACAAACTGCTTTCCAGCCTCTTTTTGTCTGAGCATTGAGTGGGATCAGTTTTAGTAGTGCACCTGCTTGGAAAAATCCCTCAGAGACAGCCAAAGACTGAGACCTGTAAAAGCTTTTCCACAGGGACAGCTCCAATTTGCGCTTTATGCACAGCTCTTCAGCTGTCCAGAAGTCTGGCGCCACAGAGGAGGACATGCTAAGAAACCCCTGCTCTCAGGAATGACTGGAGGACTTTCCTGGAGCAGCAGAAAACACAGGACTAAGGAACCTGCTTCTCCCTGCAGAAGCACAGGTTCAAGGTCAGTCCCTTCACCTCCTACCAAGACAAAGAGCCCAATTCTTAGCAAGCCCTTTGCCTCCTAGCTATTAAAAAAGGTTTTACCATGAGATTGCAGCTACTCCTAGGAGAGGGTCTGTGCTACAGGTGTGACCCACCTGCAGGAACCGACAACATGGCTTAGGGTGGGAGAAGGAAGATCAGACCTTACCTCAGGGGACCGCACGGCGTTTTGGAAGACAGCATAGGCAATAATTGAGCTGGAACCTACAACGCTGAGAAAACAAAGCACAGGTTGGAACAGGAGCGCGTCTGCCTCGCTGGGAGACGCGAGTTCTCTTTTTTTGTTTTTCTGGGTAAAATCCTCTTTGCAATAGTAACTCCACAGGCAGCGCGACGTACCTGAGCATGGCCATGGTGAACTGGATCCACTGGAGCGCCGAGTAGACCTGGGGAGAGGGACGGGAGGGAGCTCAGGTGGCGCGGGCCCAGGCACGGCAGGAGCGCCCGAGGGACCGCGGGGTCCCGGGGAGGAGCGGGCAGCGCGGACCCGGCAAGGCGGGCTTGTGTGTCCCCGAAAAAAGCGGGCAGCACGGACCGGGGACAGGGACCGGGGGCCGCGGGGTCCCGGGGAGGAGCGGGCAGCGCGGACCCGGCAAGGCGGGCTTGTGTGTCCCCGAAAAAAGCGGGCAGCACGGACCGGGGACAGGGACCGGGGGCCGCGGGGTCCCGGGGAGGGGCAGCACGGTCTGGGCACGGGGACGGGGGGGTCCCGAAGAGGAATAAGCACCACGGAGCGGGAACGGGGACTGGGGGAGGATCGGGCAGCGCTGCCGGTGCCGCC
>VZTX01019118.1:0-17040 GCA_013400915.1 Pardalotus punctatus | reverse complement strand
GACACCCAGCGCCTCACCCAGGCGGGGTACACGGGCGCCGCCATGTCCGCGCGCGGCCGCCCCGAGGGCGGGGCCCGGCTCAGCCGCCTCGCTCCGCCCCATCCTGCCCGTCAGGCCAAGGGCAGGCCAGGGAGAGGGAGTGACTGCGCACAGCTTCCGCCTTAGGCGGAACCACTCACGATCCGAAAACAACTTCTCCGCAAAACTAATAAAGGAAGGAGTAACCACACTTCAGCCAGAGCGAAAGAAATCACGATCGTTTCAAGTAATTCAGATGGAACTTAAGGAATCACAGAATGGGCGAGGCTGGAAAGGACCACAGTGGGTTACCTAGTCCAACCTCCCTGCTCAAGCTGGGTCCCAGAGCACATTGCACCAGGATTGCATCCAGATGGTTATGGAATATCTCCAGCGAAGGAGACTCCTCCACAGCCTCTCTGGGCTGTTCCAGTGCTCGGTCACCTGCACAGTAAAGCTGTTCATATTCAGGGGGATCTTCCTGCGCGTCAGTTTCTGCCCGTTGCCTCTTGTCCCATTGCCCAGCACCACAGAGAAGAGCCCGGATCCCTCCATCCTTTTGATACTCTCCTCTCAGATACTATAGACATGGATGAAGTCCCCCCTCACTTGTCTCTTCTCAAAATCTTCTGCAGCTGTATGGAAACTTCCTGGTACTTCAAACTCACATCACTTAGCTCTCAGCCCCTCATTTTTCTCCATTACATTACAGCCGGATCTCTCCTGCATTGTTCCTACTCTTCCTTCCAAGAAGATACTGAAACTGCTACTTCCAAAATGGTAGCATCATTCCCACAGCATCATACTCAGTGGTGGAAAAAAACCTCTTGTTCCCATGAAGTTTCTTCCCTAGGTCCTGGAAGTCCTCAACTCATCTGGCAGGTTCTGGAGTGCTTATGTCCCCAGCTAAAAAAGGTAGGCAATACAGAAGGCACAGGAACATTCCAAGAGCTGGGATGCAAAGAGATATATGCACAGCAGGAGGGACAATGTAGATGCAGAAAACTGAGGAGTTAGACACAGAACATTGGGGATGCAAAGCACTCAGATCCTTGTTGTGGAGCAGTTCCTAAACAAGACATTTTACCACGGTATCAGGAATAGCTAGAGTTCTCTGACCATATACAGAAGGCCAAATCAAAGATGCTTTTGTTTGCAATTTTTTTCCCCCCCACGGGACACCAATTTGGATTAAAATATATTCATCCTGCTAGCCATAAAACCCAAAGCACTCCCCTTTGCCTAGTCAAGGAAGTTAATGAGACTAGCAATTCTGTTAACTTGAGATAAACATCACCAGGCCTATACCAAAACATTCTTAATGTGGTCACTAGAATTTACTGCGTTTGCTGACAATAAATCCTGGTATGTCCAAGTCTATAATTATTTTTGTGTTATTTCTAAAATAGTATATTCTTAAAGTCCAATTTAAAGAGTATGAGAAGAAATTTTCAAGTAAACAAAAGGTTTCTTTTAGTCCTCTTCTAGGAGTAAATTTTCATCTCTGAAGGTCAAATTCAAACACTTTATCTGGAAGTTCTGAAACATTTTGGTAAACAGGATGTTTATCTATTTCTATTTTTTCAAACAAAAGTAGGAAACAAGCTATCCTTTGAACTTGACTGCAGTAGAGAAGAAAGAAAACAGGCTGACACCTTCAAATTAGCCCATTATGCAACTCTAAACAATGGAGACCTTGCAAATCCAAGACAGGGATGTGAAGTACATTTCAGTATTCCAATTCACGTGAGGNCACCAAAGGCAGTGCTGGCTGGAGCGATCTCTCTGAAAGCAATAGAGACACTCTCGGTAAAAGCAGAGGCATATTCCAAAACCCCTCCTCGCCCACGGCATTATTCAACTACTGTTGGTTTTGCCTCTTCTAGCTACCCTTACTGATACCCACCTTCCCCTGCTACATTTGCCTCCTGCAATTCCTGACGAGACTTGCACAAAACAGTAAAAAGGGAAGACACAAGTAAAGGACGTAAAGGAAGCTGAACTGCACTCCCTGCAAATCAGACTCCCTTTTTCCAAATTACATTAGCTAATGGTGGCAGCACCTTCAAGTACTTTCACCTTCAAAAGCTGATCTCTCATTTAAGTAATTCCAAGAAAAATGAGGTGGGGGAGGAGGGAAGGCTGAGAAATAGAAAGGCAAACTACACAAGGAGAATTGTAATAGCTTCCTGTAAGTTAAGTTATTGCTGTCTGTATTAGAATATTTTTTTGGCATTCAGTCCAGTATTGGAGCATCAGCCTAGATATGTGATGGTGTCTGCACACACCATGCACAGATGTCTGAACGAAGACACAGTTTTATTATTAAAACTTATTTTTAATATTACACATTAATTTTAAGGGAGAATGTGGAACTAAAAAAGGAGTGTGTTACTCAATAGCCAAGTCTCTCCACAGCCTGTATTTCATATAGCTGACAGGACCAAGTCACTAATGTATGGGACAGAAGTGCTGACCTTATAGGGACAGTCAGAAAACAAATTCCCCCAACAGTGAAACCCACAGATGTTTCACTGTGAATCCTGAATGTACAACTATAAAAACCATGTAAAAGTTTAACTCGCTCATTAGCATTTAGATATTTTTTTCTTGTATCAACATATTTAAAGCTAAATCCTAGCTTGTGTTTCGGCTGGTCAAAACCAAAATGAACTACAGAGCTTAAACTATTAATATTAGATTTGAGAAGAATCTATATCACAACTGAGTAAGGGCCAGGTATGATGCTACAGTAAATGTTATGCCACAATTAAATGCAATGCTAATAATGCTGTGATAATATACACCCTTAAAATGAGACTGTTATCTTAAATACCTCTTAAAGAGGTGAGAAATTAGAACATGTATTCTGCAGTTTCTGGTGTAGCTATGTATTACCTCCAGATACTACCTAAAAATCCATTAAGGGATCAGGCTAAGAAATCAGTTTTATTGCGAAAAAAGACTAGAGTTGAAGTTCATGTCTTTTTCAGCTGCCTGGATCCAGCTTTCAGGTAAATTTCAGTATATTCATACAAATTTATCCTGAATACACCAGTTCTTCTCATACCAGTTCATAATGATCTCACCCACCATGATTTATTCTCAGCTGTCTCACCCGGACCTCCTTAAGCCAATTTAATTGGAGATGCCTTAAAATTTAAAGCACTTCCACTTTAGTAGTGAAACTAACCAGTCTGCTAAGATTCCAGGTGGTTCAGACTTAACAATTGTGTTTGGACAGTATCAGCACTCAATGCTCTTATCAGCACAATGCATTCATGCACTCATGAGACATGTCATACCCCATTCCAACTCCAACATCAGCTCTTACTCTGTGCTATTTCGATCAGATCAGCTGCCCTGCATTATTCTGTCTACCTGAGTAGTTCTGAGCTGCCATCCCTACTCCCTAACTCTCAGGATCTAAGAAATCCAGCCCATTTCCACTGCAAATTACCTGTGCCTCCTTATTTGTTCAGAGACATCACAAAGTATCATCATCTGCTCTGATCTGCTCCAAGATCCCCAGAACAATCCCTAGCTGACACACAGGTGCTTTAAATGGGCCTTTGCTGCAGTAAAAAATGTATTTAATAGCACGCAAATTAAGATGCTAGTGGTGTTCCAGACCTCTGGAACAAATCCTGCAGCTCCATTCCTCTCCATCCTTCCTAATCCCTCTGCAGGGCCACGTGTCTCTCACTGCCAGCTCTGAGACAATGAACCATAAAGAGAAGTACAGCTTGTTAAAGCCCAGTGCGGGCTTTGGCCCAGTTGGTCATATCACTAAAAGGATTTTGTCTCTGATTAATTTCAGCCTGTCAGTAGAGGTCTCTGGGCAGAATGAAGGAACCTGCCACTCTGTATGTTTCAAATTAATACAACTTCCCAGAAGGTGCCTGGAGATCCATCAATAATCTTAATTAAATACAACCACATGGATGACAACTAATGATTAAGGGAGTGGGTCTCTTGAGACAATGGCTGAAGAGTGCATATGGCAGGACAGTAAGGGAGGCAGACGGCTGCTTGTCTAACACAGCAATGCCTCTTAAAACTCTGATGTCCCTGATGGCTGAGTTCCAATTCAATTTATCCTGTTCCCAGTCCTTTAAGAGTTGTTCTTCCACCTCACTTAAAACTATTCTCTGTCAAAGTGCAAGAGGGACATTTCTGCTATGTTCTCCAGCTGCTGCTGCACTTTGCAGACCATTTCCAGAGAAAGCAGCTCATTCCCCCTTGCCTCTAAACATATACATCCACTGTTGCTTGGTTCTCCATCAGACAGGACCCGGAGATCTTTTTGTTCAAAAATCACTACAGTGACTGAAATAAGAGAAGGCAACTCTTTTTGAACTCCTTTTGAGTTCTAGAAATCATCAATGTTAGGTATCAAATCAATATTCTTCAGTGAGGTTACATGCTTCCTACAAATTGCAGTCTTTGATAAACGACAGAAAACACAGACTACTAGTTCAGTAAATAAATTAACCAGCTTCTTACTGAAAAATTAGGCAGCACTTGGTATCACAGTTTTGGCAGAAGAATGAGAACTGTGGCTTGTCGAATCAATGCAATGCATTCAACTGCTAGATTTTTAACCATCAGTCAGACATTTGTTTCTCCTCTCTCACCTCTCAGAGGGCATAAACTTATCCTAGTTTGTCAAGTCAGTTCTGAGACACAGCATCAATAGAATCTACTGGCATTTCATGTGAGCAGTAATGAGGAGATATTTATTTTTAGAACATTAATGCTAGTGAATAAAGCTTGCCTGACAGCTTTGAAAACCTCCCTCTAGTCACACAGTAAACGGGCACAATGCATGACAAGCAGTGAAGCCACTCACCCTAGTCTGTAGGATCCTACCAAACTGTTTACACAGGTGATCATCTTCAATATTTGGTATCTTTGATAAATTCCTCATTAGTCTCAGTTTCTATGAATATGGGTACCTGCCCTGTAAGAACATGATTAAGATAAATGGTCAATCTATCGTGTTCAGTCTGAGTATCACACAGCCTTCCAGTAGTCACAATATGAGTGATGACATTCAGCCACCATCTAGCTGGTTTGGATTTAAAGCAGTGAAGTGAGAAATCCAGTTATCAGCCAAAAACAGAAAACAGGAACCTTTTCCCAAAATATTAATAATGCTGTAGTGACCTTCCTCCTTGTCTGCATTCACACACTTGCATTAGTAGAAAGACAACTAGGAGGGTAAATTGAATTCACTTTGGCTCAGACTGGCAGTATTCATTGGCAGTATACGGCAATCCTTTCAAATGCATTATTAAGTAAATTCATTGCAAACTCTTCAAGGGTATGAGACCCAGCTTCGCTTCCTGTCTCCTCCAAATAACAGGAGAGAATCAAAGCAAACGCATGGTGGTAGAACCACCTTTACTCAACATTTTGCAGTTCTTGCTGTGCAGAGCACAGATGCTGTGAAGGTCAGTCAGCAGCCTCAAACAGAACTGCAACCACAACTCTTTAGCCAGCTGGGGAGGATTCCCACCTCTCCTGTCCTGCAGAGTTTTCCTGGCACTGACACAAGGTATTCATACTATGCACTGAATAAATATTCCAGCCTTAATTCTTGCACACCATATATAAAAAAGAAATAAATTTACCATATTAATAGAGGCAACAGACACACTGTGTTTATAAATCATGGAAGTGTTGTGACATAGAGGAGATGATAAAGCTAGTATGATCTATTACTACAGAAAAAAACCACTGCAGATACAAAAGAAACAAGGCTTGGGTGAGCTTCACAACTAAGAGTGGTAGCTAATACTCATTACCTTTTGAGAAGTTCAGCATCTGTAAAACTGTAAAAAATAGTTGAATCTAGGAAGACACTAAAAACTAAGAAGAGAAAGTTATCAAAACTGATTTGCGACTCTTAACTACAAACTAGAAGTTGTACTTTGAAAAACAGACAAAACTTACAGAATATCTATGATAAAGCTACTTTCAGATCTGTACTCCTTTCATACCCACATTAAAAAGATAGATGACAATCAGAAATACACATGACTGGCAACAGTCATCAAGCTCAAAGCAACAGCCTTCTGTAGCAGAGACACAGAGCAAAACAACAAACAAACCCTGCAGGACTAACAAAATAATCTTGTTGACTGTTGATTGTAATATACTGAGTATATTGAATATACAGCAAGTATATAATGGTGAAGGAATACTCAGTTGTGAATTAGTAAATGAATGAATCAGGGTCCCAAGGAAGAAGTTTTTACCTACTTTGCTAGCTACTCTTCAGCTTGTACCACCATATCTTCAATGCTATTGTTAGTTGAGAAACATGCTCATGTTGCTGAGCAGGAAGACAAAGTGGGGCTTTGGACATCATTCATCAAGGACTAAGCAGGTGCTGATGCACATATTTGGTACTTCCTCTTGTTACTCCTGCAAGGACAATACATTAAACGTAGCATGTCTAATTTTGGCAATAGCAGACAAATTATAATAAAAACCTGGAAATTATTATAAATGCTGCACTTCTGGAAAATCTACTTAAATTACAGGATAAAACAGTAAAAACAGCATGTGCTAGTACCTGCTTCTTACTTTTTATGTTTAGCACAAAAAGCAAGATCACAATTTCTCCTCCTGGCTATACTACCAAACACTTGAATAAGACAGTGTTCTGAGACACAGCTAATTAAGAGAATGCAGTTAAAGAAGACTGAATTATTTTCTATACAGACATGAAATGAAGTAACTGAAGGCATTAATTCAAACAATTTACTTTAACATCCATAACTTGTTTAGAAGTCAATATTCAGAACCAAAGCACCCTTAATTTGTTTTATCTTATTTCTCAAGCGCATTGTGGCCTCTTCCATCCTGAATACACATAGCTGTAATTTTAATCTGATTTGAGTATTCCAGTTTAACAACTAACTCAGATATATTCTCTTAGGTATTAATTTCTCCTGAATAACTGATAAAAAGGAATTTAAACTGATAAAAGCATTTTAGCTGAAAAACCACTTGTTACTATTACTAGAGAAGAGAGATAAAAAACCATTTTTCTCCTAAAAACAATCAAGTGAGAACAATGCATAGTGTATGCATTTTCTACATTTATCAAAGCCCGGTGATAGTCATGGGTGTGAAGTCTTCGCAGCCAATGTGCTTGGATTTTAACATGGCAATATTGTTATGCCACCCAAGAGACAAACATTGAGATGATCATTACCTATAGTGGTATTATACCTATAATACCATCTTGTAACACTATGAAGGGGAATTTGAGGGGAAAAAGAAAGGTATTAGGTGATCCATACAGCACTAAGCAATAGACAGTGACTGAATTACAGAGACTCTGTAAGCACTACAGACTATGCTGCAAGGAAGATCTATCCACGTGTTGCCACTCAGAAACTCCAGTCACAGACCAGGATCACAATGTGTTAAGATTTGCTAGAGATACAAAACCATCTCAGTGCACCTGGCTCTCATTACCCATTTCAGCATACAAAGACTTCAAGACTTGTATCCAAACTGCAGAGACCAATGGAAAGGCACCATTGTTAATATGTATTTGTTTTTGCAGAAAGCTGCATTACTCAAAAGGAACAAATGCAAGGCCTCTGAATTGCTAGCATTAAGGAGATAGTGCCGTGGGTGAGGAGGGGTGGAACAAGCCTCTGCATTTACCGAAAGTGCCTCTATGGCTTCTGAGAGATCACTTCAGCCAGCACTGCTCTGGTGCTGTACAGAACGGCTTTCCTCACACCCGTGCCGGTGTCAGGCACAATTCTCACTCACCCAGTGAGCCGGACAGCTCGGGCATTCCCAGAGACAAAGAATCCAGAGGCCCTCTCTCCTGGAAGTTCCAGATGTTTTATTCTGAAGGGGTCCAAGGCAGAAAGAGGGCAAGATGGCCCCGAGAGCCCCCAGTTATAGGGACGATCTGGGGCCAGATAACAGGAGGCGGGGAGAAACCCCCTTAACCAACGGGGAGCAGGGAAGGGTAGGATTTAGGGGTAGGTTACAGACATAGGGGATTACACAGTTTTGGGGAGACACCATTGTGTTTTCCAGGGGGTGCTTAGATTAGGAGGTTTTCCACCAGTGAGGTCCTGCAGTGTTGGTATGACCCATTGCCACAAGATAGCACTAAATCAAGACTACAGATTTCAGATTTGATGGAAACTTAAAAGAACAAAAGCATAAGAATTTTATTCTGTTCTACACAATTCCAGCTAATACACTTTGTAGCGTGAAACACTGTTGAAAGTTGCAAATTAAATACTTTGTTCTCCTATCCCATTGTATATATCATCTGCTAAGTCAGCAAACTAGGAAAATTAGGCAGAGAGTAAGTAACCTGCCCATAGTTATTCAGTTATCTTGAAAAGAAGGAGTATTTGAGGCATGTTATTTGGTGAGAAGAGACTTTATTGCAGTAATTTCATAAGGCACGATTGCTCTCCACAGATGTGTCTTTTGTAATTCCTTCACTGGAAAAGCCATTTGTTAATAGCAGCTAAAAGTACATCTTAATGAAGAGAGTATGTGACTGATAAAATACTTATAAAAACAATTAATATTCTGATGACTTTAAAAATCCCTGAAACAACTTAGGGCACTTGAGCAAGAGCATGAAGTCACATAAGACGTAGTGTAAGTATAGCAAATGCAAAAGGAGAGTAAATTCCTCTTTTGCCGCATGTTGACACCTGCAAGTCAAGAGTGGCTTCACACCACAGAGCTGAAACTCAAATCAAAGCAGCTGCTAACATTTCCACTACTGAAATCCAATTGTAACAGAAACTTACTCACTTCAGGCACCAGAAGAAATAGTCTCTGTGAGACGTTTTTTGGTTTTCTTTCAAGGCAAACATTTGAAGTGAGGTAAGAATTCTCAGTCTCAACTTTCAATGCAGTTTCCAAATCAAGCTGTTCCAAAGATGGGTCAGTGTTGTCTCGTCCTCTTGAGAAAAATCTCATGCATATAGTCCCAAAATCTTCCCTGATGAGACTCATTGTGATGAATCATAGCAGTGAGAGCCTCACCCTGATCAAGGCTTTGCCAATAATCCTGCAGCCACATTTCTTTCCAACTGAAACAAAAAAAGAGACACCATCACAAACAATTTAAAAAACCTAATTAGTGTGCAGCTGTTATAGCACTGAAACCATATTTTTCTTTCCCTTAAGAGAAAAAATAAGCCCAGAAAAGATCATAACAAACTATGTTGTTACTGTGCCATCGCGCTCCAAGTCATTTAAAGAAACTTGCTATGAAAATTCTCTTCAGCAAATGTAAGGCCACTGTTAGTTTTACAACATTCTAGAAGTATCAGCATATATCTGTGTTAATCACAGAGACTAAATTAGTAATTGTAGAGAATAAAAACTTATACTAAAATAAAATCTATCCCAGAGTCCTTACATTGTTTTGAGATAGCTTTCCCTGGCCAGTATGCATAGAACAGCCTAAGAATCAATTTTTTTCCCGATAATCCATTTTAACAATTACAAACTCAGGTTACACATGACAGACAAAAATCATTATATTCCTCAACACATACTCTATTCTTTATCTCCAGATGACATGGTTCAGTATGGGCTGTCTCTCCTTGAATGCATTCAGTCTCAAACTTTTCATGGTACAGACTGTGCCACTGCAAATTTCAGTAATTCTCTTCCTGTTTCACGTGGACTACCTCTCTTACTTGTGTTATATCAAGGTATGCCAATTATTTATCTCCTCATCATTATTTCTGCTATCCAGAGACAAATCCCAAATTTTGGAAAAAAGGACCAAACGTTGCTCTTTACAATATGTCCATATGAATTACACAATACCTGTTAACTTATATACAGAATTTTTTGCTTCTTCTCTCTCCAAATCACAGAAATAAGTACAGTGGCCCCTGTCTTCCCTCTGTACACCATGCATTGAATCTAGTGTGACTGCACTGCTCAGAAGGAGATCTCTCCCACCACTCTAGGAAGGCTGAAAGAAATGTACAGCACATCCTAGTGCCTGCCTTTGTGGAGAAGCAAACAGCTTGCACCCTACGGGAATCAGCTTCCTGTGGTCAGCAGCATCACCTGTGACAGCACATTTCTGTGGAGTACACCAAAACAGACCCCAAACCAAAGCTTTTAACAGATTACAATGTGAAAGATCATAGTCATAGGCTTACTTCTGCTTTAAAAAATAAGTATCTGCCAAAAGGTTAATTTGTAAAATGCACTACTTGGATGCACTGTGAGATCACATTGCTTACCACCTAAATTCATTAACCTTTGTTCAAGGACTGCCAACATGAGTTACTTGCTTTTCACAGCACTGAGTAAGGGCACGTATTTGGAAAATTAGTCTACTTGCATAAAGTACTACACCCAAGACTAAGTGGCAGCAGGGAACAGAAAAATGAAAACATTTTCCATATGACTTTATGGAAACAACACCAAAAGGAATTCCACTATCCAAGCCAAGACTTTGTTGAAAGTAATTTAAAATTGCTGTTATTCTTAAGAAAACAATTTCACTCTAATTCTGTAAATTGGGAAAAATCAGTATCCCAGGATGAACAGGACTGTACAAATCACCAGAAACTACCAACTACATAGACCTGAAACATTATTACTATGAG
The DNA here is from genome assembly GCA_013400915.1 of Pardalotus punctatus. NCBI lineage: Eukaryota > Metazoa > Chordata > Aves > Passeriformes > Pardalotidae > Pardalotus > Pardalotus punctatus. The sequence goes on along the minus strand of VZTX01019118.1, from coordinate 6,379 downwards.
ATACAGATCTATCTTTAATCCTGGATGATTATGGGATTCTATTGCAAGGGACATTCTACAGTGGACACTTCACAAATCTGATACACTATTAACGTTTTTTCTTGTCAAAAATAAATGGTGACGTCAACATAAAATGGAACTAGCAAAACCATGGTGATTTCACAATTCCTTTATCAAAGGCACACTGGCTTCTCTTTTCCTATGCCATCACAAATGAAAACGTTTGGTAACTGAAAAATAATTTTCACTTAGTCTTCTTATAGTTACATTCTCAAACACTCTGCTTTCAGAAAATGAGCCCCTATCAATGAAACAAACCAAACATTTCTCTCACAAAGATGGGAGACTAACTGGAGATTCCGGTTTCTCCTGAACAGATACTATACTCAGCAGCACTGCAACTCGCTATTTTCTGTACAAAGCAGCAAAGAATTCAACAGATTGTAGTGACTGGCCATAATCTGTTGCTAGGGTGCAGCCCATGTTCAGGGTATCTACTCCTTGCCTGTCCATCTCACACTACCTCAGACCTTGTGGCAGGCTTGCGTGGTTGGAAATTCCCTCCAGCTGTACTGTTATTAGCCAGTTTGATTTTGTACCTCACCTGAGATGTTCCTATTGGTTTCATGTCATGTGCCATCAATTCCTGATTGGATAATGATATTGTACCATCCCCTAAGTTGTAACCCCTTAAAAGCAACAACCAGAGAGCAACAAACGGTCTCTCTATCCAGCTTCCCTGCAAGATAAAATCTCCCTGCTCCTCCGAGGCAGAGTAATAAACTTGGAATGCAGCAGACGAGAGTCCACACTTTCCTCCTTATCTTCACCTCTGCCTAGAAACTGCTTGATGCTAACGGCCCTCGGATCAGACAGGGAAACTGAGGCACGGAACCTCAGTTACCTAAAACACCGTCTCTGGTTCGTGTGGGAATTGAACCTCCACAACAGCAGATCGGGCCAGAGCCAGGCAGGGCAGGGCGGCAGCAGTAAGAGAGCTCCATGCTTTCACAGAGCCACAAGCAGCACTGCTTCCAGCAATAATCTGACATTTACAACTGCTTGTTCTACAGACTTTTTCCTTAAACTCACTTGGGTGTGAAACTCAGGAGCCCAAATACAACTGAGGCTGAGAGTGTAAGGATTTAGAAACCACATCTCCACTCATACAGCTAAAGGTGTAGGTGTGCTCCAGCTACACACACCTACACAGAGAGAGATTCTGCTTTCAACAGCATCCTGTCAATTCAGCACATCTACCAACCCTAAAAACAAATTACATCTCGGAATAAGGGTTACAGAGCATGCATGTCGCCTTACTGTGATTTGGTATATGCTGTAACATAAACTCCTTTGTTGTCCTCTGAGTTCAGAAGGCTCCAGAACTACAAGTCAGTGTGCGTTTATAGTCAGACCTTGCATGTTGCATATAGTCTATCACTTGTATCCCTACTAGATATGTGTCATATTTCCACAATGATGTTTTCTAAAGTAACAAAACATTCCATTGACTGGCTCAGCAGGCAATCATCTAAATTGATCACACTGCTAAATAACATTACAGTCAAACTCAGACAAAACATGGGCATGTTTAGCTAACGCTTTGATGGAAATTTTATTCTATTGTCACACCACTTAGAATTACAAGTAATCATGTTCCATTTTGCAAATAAAAATGGTTAAAGCTTAGATGCTTATCAGATAGAAACCACTCTATTTCACAGGAAATGCCCATGATCCTGCCTTGGAAGCTATGGACACATATCTTTATAAAGTAAACAGCAGTGAATGTAAAAGTTTCCCTGGAACAATTTTTCCAGATCCATCTCATGCTTACATATGAGGAGAATAACTGAGGCACAGAAACTTCCACAGGGAAACTGCAACTTGAATTATGGACAAGCTGTTCAAAACCCTGCGCTGATGATCCCTGTGAAGAATGATGGAAGCACCCGAGCCTTGTGGCACTGGCAGCCACTCTGTGTATGCCTTCACAGGTACTTCTCTACTGCCACCTGATGCTCAAGCAAGAGAAAACCTATAGAAAAGTAGGAATACTTCTACAGAGTAGGGTGCTGCATAGCATGCTACAAGGGGAAAAAAAAAATTTTGCTACCAAGAATGAGAAAAGGCATTACTATAAAAAAGCTCCAGTAAATCAGTCAACCAGCAAAGGATTATGAACCCCTTACCTACCAGCATAATTTTTCAACTAGTCAATACGAAAATTAATTGTACTGTGAAAAATGCTTTTTAATGGCAAACATCACAAGTTTTGTGAAATAGGCATTTTAAAAAAAACCTGCATAACCTCAAGCTTATTTTCCCCTTTAATTTCACTTGGCCATTTTTGAAAACATCCAAACATAGGATGAAGTAGCTCCCCACACTTAGAAAATTCTTCATACTTTTTTTTGGTGAATGGGTAACATAATCAAAACATTTCTAGAGATTCATACCTACATAGAAATTAGTTCTTGGTTAGCATACTTAAAATGATGAATTCTACATTTTCAACACAATTTCTTCTAACAGAAGAAATTTTACATTCCTAATGCTGTAATTTTAACATTTCTAAGCACTCAATCCCTTAGTGTAGGAAATCATTAACAATGCTGTAAAGTGATATAAACTGTGATAAAGTATATTGACAGCTTCCTTGTGGAAACGCATGAGATTTTCCCAACATTTTAAAAAAGTCACTAATGGAATACTACAGTGAGACTGACAATTAGAACACTGAAATATTTCGTGATGGCTATGAACCTGGACAAGATCTGCTATGGCTGAGGGTTTTTATCTTTATGAATGCTGTCTAATAGCTTACGAAAAGGGGATTGCATGTACTTAAGTAATTGCCTAAAAAGACAGAGACTGGTGCAGGTAATGCAAAGAAGAGTGAGAAACCCGATGGAATCCAAGCATGTTGCAATAGCAATACACACCTCAAGAAGTGCACATGTAGTTTACTACACTGCAAGAACCCCTATCAACAGCAGCTTCAAACACTGTCAATGGAAAAATCCAAAGGTCTGGGAACACCCAAGCACTCACTTGTTTTGTACCAATGCATGCATAGAGTAGATCACGCAATCAACACTGTTGTGCCTGTCAGAGGTGGTTGCTCAGGGTTGCCGCGGTGAGTACCCTGCTGACAGACTGGCACTATGGATGGCTAACAGTGGACTACAGGCCTGGGAGATTGCAGCAACACTTGCCTCCCTGTGCACAACCCCAGGGAACAAGAAGCTATTCATCCTATTCTCTGTCCTGTGCAGTCCCTCTCCTAAATAAGTGGGATGGCAACCTTCAACACTAGCCAGAGTTCTGTCACACAAACCAGCATTAAGTCTTGTACTCTGGGTGAGCCTAATTTCTGCTCTGAAGTCCACAGGAGTCAACCACGCCTGCACTGAACATTGGCAACCCCATTCTTAGCGCAGTACTTAGTAACGAGGCATAGGGCTGTTTTTGCCTCAGGGCTGCTAACTGCTTTACCATCACTGTATTGAAAAACATCCCTCCCCCAAGTAAAGAGGCTAAAATAGAGAGAGGATAACCACACTGTCTGAGGTCACAGAGCATTTTAACAGAATATTATGAGCGTCTCACACTCCTCTTTCAACTGCTAACACCACTGTCCAAGCCTCATTCTCAGCCCCACCATTACACAATATTAGCAGAATTCCTACACCACCCACAAGATGTAATATAAAATGTAACTGGAGATGTAACAAGAGCTCCTTTAAGTGCAAAGCATTATTAGCACTACAGCTCCTGTTACTTGAAGCTTTTCTCCCTTCAAAAAGTATAATATTGGCACATTACCTGTCTCCCTCAGAGAGGTCTTTAACACTTCCAAACCCGGGGGCTGGCATAGGACATCCCATGTGCTTGAACTGAGCTATGTGAGGCCTGGGAGCTGGAATTTTCCCACGAGACTTTTTGTGTTCCTGCTCCTCTTTGACTCGGGTGTTCTCCTTGTCACAGATGAAACACTCGAAGCCATTCAGGTAATTGGGAAGAGTCATGTCATTCACACCCCACTCCCGCTTCTCCAAGCTCTCTAGCAAGAACTGGTTTTTGATTCCATCAACATTTTTGTACTCTAGGTACTTCAAATATTCATCTCCATTCTTGTCCAGGAAATCAAGATACTTTGCCAGCTCTTGGGGACTGTCAAAATCATCTATAAGAATGATGGATAGGTTATTTGGCATCCAGTCCCGCACAGCTGGGGAGCCTCGGTACACTGGGACAGCACCCAAGTGCATGGGACGCCACAGTTTCTCTGTCATGTAGTCATCACATATGGCATTCTCCAAGGCCAGATGAAACTTGTACCTGGCGATAAAAGTCATAAATTCAGAATCTTCTGTAGTGGCTGTAGAAGTGTCTCTCAGTCGCTCACTGGGGAGCTCACGGTTATGCAGGCATTTCCCATAGGAATCAACCTAAAATAACAAACAGCATTTTTATAAAGTGATTTGTTTCCCTGGAACTTGTTTTCAGACCCTGTAGCTCTTTTAAAATTCCTAACCTGGATCAGTTTATAGCTATGTTAATGTAGCTTCACTTTCACTCTAAGTTCTTTCCCCTGTGACTATTCCTAGAGTCCCAGTTCTACCAGTTTTAGAGGAAACCAAGTGCTGAGTTTCAAAAGCAACATTAGCCACACTACAGAGGGGCAAATGGAACACACAGTTGCCACCTAAAAATGTACTTACTACTGGATAAAGCAGAAACCAACTAGTAAAGAACAGCATTCCAATCTCTATGTCAATTTAAATGTCCTCTGTCTACTTAACAGAGACCCAGTGCTTTTCCAAACAGTTATTACATATAGTTCCAGTCAGTATCAGCAGGCTGACAAAATTTTTCCATTTGTTAGACTGAGAACAATTGATGCAGGGAGCTAAAATAATACTGTCTAAAAATGCAAGACAATATGCTTGAACTAGAACCTGCATCATACTTTGTCAATACAGTAATTAAAAAAAAATTCTTTTGTCTTTACTTCACTGCTCAGTACACGATGACTTTGCAGAAGAACTGAATCATAACCAATTTAAGTAACAACAGAAAGAAGAGAAACCGTTATAAAAAAACGTTTCTGGCAAAGTCTAAAAACAGGTGGGTTTTTTTTAATCAATCTAATATCCTTCAAACTTTTTAAGAGAAAAAATGCAGTATGCATTTTTTCTGCTGGGAAGAAAACTACATTATTTAACTTTATGAAGCTACTCACCATCAGCTGTGCTATAGCAGTATAAGCCATCATAGAAACAACGCAGTCCTACCACAACACAGGTAAGGAGCAGATTCTCAAAATGGAGCAACCTGCCTTTTAACTGCACTCCAGCACTTTCAAATAGGTGTGAGGCTTGTAAATGGAATGCCTTCCTGTATCCTAACTTCAAGGTCCAGAGATTTCATCAACTTGGGGCACTAGTCCACAAGACCAATTAGGCTTATTTAGGCTTTGCCCAGCTTGTGACTGACCCCGAGTCTGGCCAACTCCACAACTAACATCTGCATCAGGCCTACCTACTGACATGCGGTGTAGTCTAGATCACGCTTTGGGAAGGAATACAACTAGTTTTTCTGTCCAGCTTGTAGTCAGCATGCATCCCGTTACGATTCGTGTCTTGGCTAAAAACAAGGACAAACAAACCCCATTAAAACGAGGCGGTAGAGGGGGGGCAGCCAAGTGTTCCCAGTTCGACAGCAGCACCACGCCACAGCTTCCCCGGGCCCTCAGCCCACCTACCTGGATGTACTTCATGAGCTCCCGCACGTAGCGGTCCCTGTCCGAGGGCACGTCGCAGTGGGACTGCATGTACAGCACCGGGCCGTAGCCCTTCCGCCGCCACGCGTCCTTCTCGGCCAGGCTCACGGCCGGGGCCCGCAGGTACCCGATGTCGGGCAGCCACTGCAGCGTGAGGGGGTAGTCGGACTCCCGGCGGAAGGTGGCCGTGTAGTTGAAGAGCCGGATGCCGGGTGAGTGCGAGAGCACGTAGTTGTTCATGGGGGACTCCTCGTGGAAGAGCGCCCAGGTCTGGTGGGGGAGGCGGGGCAGCGGAGCCTCGTACGCCCTGAAGTCGGTGCCGTAGAAGATGAGCGCCTTGGTGCGGCGGTGCCGGGCCACCCGCCGGCTCCGGGTGACGAGGCAGGAGCCGCGGGGGCAGTCGATGCGCTCCGTGTCGCCGGGGAAGTGCGGAAAGAGGCTCCCGCTCCACCACAGCAGGATGGGTAGCGCCTTGTTGCTCCGCGTGTCGTTATTGCCGGGCCCGCGGTACGAGGCGGCAGCGACGAAGGCCGCGCCCGGCGGGACGGCGTCCTGCGCCCACCCCTCCGCCGCGCACGGCTCCGCGGGCCC
>VZTX01019115.1:97956-120177 GCA_013400915.1 Pardalotus punctatus | reverse complement strand
CGGGCCGGCTGTCCCCGAGCGGGCCCCGCCTCTCCGCGGGCGCATAAAAGTGCGGCCGGCCGGCCGGCCGACTGTACCCTGCTCCGCCGCTCCGGCGCTGCTGCCTGCCTTCCTGCAGCCGCCTCTGCTCCCCGGGGACCGAGGGCGATGGACGCCGGCTGCCAGCGGGCCCGCAGCCTGCTCTTCTTCCTCGGTAAGCGGCGAGGTCCCTGTTCGCTCGGCCCCGGGGCTTGGGAGGGCATCGGGTGCTGCGTGCTGGGGCAGGGGCATTCTTTGGCTGCTGGGAAATCTGTGTCAAAGCGTGAAGTTCGGGTTGCCCTCAGATTAAGCTGATGTGTTTCTCTCCGAGATGAAGTCCCAGGCGGTGACGGGTGTACGTGGGTAGATTGTATGAGCTGAGGCGTGGAGCGCACACCACCCTCTGTCGTGCGTTTATATGGGATGTTTTGTTGCTTGTGCGATGCCCAGGTGTGTCCTGCGACTGAGTGAAGGTGAACATTCTTTCCCTTTTCCCCAGCTCTGCTCCCGGCGCAGTCTGTTCTCTTTCACTTTGACCTGTCCTGTTTGTAGCCTGGTCCTGCTTCCTTCGCCCAGGCCATGCTCTGGGTGAGCTCAGTGGGTGAATCCTCACAGCAGCAGAGACTTCCTTATGGTAACAAAACAGGTTGTGGCCTCCCTCTGCTTGACACTTCTACACCTCCCCACTGGGAGTGTGTTACTCCATTGTATGACATAAGCTACCTGAAAGTTCCAAGTGAACACGTGTATCCTTAGAGCATCGAGAGTCCTGGGGCCTGGGTTTGCTGTGATGCCGGCGCTGATCCTTGTCACACACCTCCATGGGGTGCTGGCAGTGACAGGTGGTGACTGCTGAGAGCTGACACTGTTGGGCAACTTGAGCCGTGTGGGTAAAGTTCTGAGACCTGGCACACTCACACCTTGCTTTAATGACAAAGCATATTCTCACCCTCATGATGTTGGGCTCAAGGTCATAGTCAATGGAGAAACTCAGTTCCCAAGGCTCCTCTTCTAGGACAGATGGTTTCCTCACCTGCCAAGCCCACTGCAGCATGAGTTTGTGTCTTCCGTCTTAGCCAGGTATTTCCAACACAACTGATGGATCAGATGCTGCACAGCACCTCTCTTGCCAGGACAGCAGGCTAAACATCTTGTAGTCTGTGAGTCAGCCATGCTTTGCTCAAAACTGGCACTGGAAGAAACTGGTATGTCTTCATGGATCCATATATGAATTTATTTGTTTCCGGGGCAGGCACAACGTCTAATAGTAAGGGATGGATTAGTCATAGCTAGGTGGCATCATAACGAGTGCTATGAGCACTTTACTGCCTTCCCCTCCCAGGGCAGGAGTTCTCCCAAGCAGAACTTGGTGCTTCTGGGAAGACTGTTTGTCACCGGTGTTATGCCAGACTGGAAGAGGTTCCCTGCGGAATGGCTGAAGCCTTACTGAAGTGGCAGTCCTTGCCAGGTTCATATCCTGGCTATTGTGGGCTTGGAGGCTGTGCAGCAGAAAGGCAGTGGTGGGAGAGAGATGTCGCTCACTCTTGAGGCGACGTGGTGCTGTGCCAGCCACGTGCTGATGTGGTGGTGATGGAAACAAGCCCAGGCCCTGACTTGTCTGAGAGTTGCTGCAGGAGCCTTGGCACTGATCTTGTGCTCACTGTAATGACCACTCAGTGGGGAAGGCAGGCATCAGACCTCCAGACCCACTGGACAGTTCCAGGAAGTGCTGACCTTATGTGTTCCTGTGTCACATTTGCCTGGCTGTCAGCAAATGGGCTCAACATAAAGATCCCTGAGTCTGAAAATGGGGAAAGTGTTAGGGGCTGATGTGTCTGGCTGGAAATAATAATGGATTTCTGCTTTTGTGGCATAGGGCCCTCAGCCCTCACACAAGTGGTGCACAGCAGAGTGGCCAAGGCACAGGGGCGGCATGTGAATAAGATCACTGATGTGTAGGTCTCCAGAGGGGTGGAAGCAGTACTGGGATGACTGGGTGCACATAATGCACAATTATCTGCATCATCTCTGCTTAAGGGTAAGTCCTGGCACTGTGTTGAAGATGATCATGTGGGCCTGTAGCAATTTTGGAACACCAGTCTTCCTGTGACAGACTGATGTTTCCAGGGCTGCCTTAGACCTGCTGTGGCCTGATCTTGGACATGCATGACTGTGAGTCTTCAGTTCTGGAATTAAATGGTGGTAGTAGGGATGCTCGCAAAGCCAGTGGGACAGACTGGCTAACTTCCATGTTCCCTACTTAGTTTACACAAGGAAGGCCTTAGACAGTCAAGACATGCCCTGGATGTCCAAAACCAGATAGGTGATCTGTCTTTGCAGTTAAAATGGGCTGAGATCCTTCAGGTGCCTGTCACCTGGGCACCTCTGCTTTGGAAGTGCAACCCATGTGAAGGCTGTAGGTGCTACCTGCTGTGGCAGAAACCACAGAGATGCCAAATGGGAGGTAGGCAGCATCATTCAGGTGAAGAAGTCCAAGACTGGCAATCTCAGTGACAGACAAAGCCAACTCAAATAAGGTTTGAGCTCTCAGAAACTTGACAGTTCCCCTAGTGTAAATCCTCCAAAGGGTAGTCCTCAATTCAGTGTATCTCACATGTGTATCCTCCATCCTTGGCAGTCATCCTGTCAGTGGAAATGACAGCTGGCTTTCAGTGGAGAAACTGATAATTAGCTCCTTGCAGGTCATCTCTGATGGAGGCTGCAGGAAGCAAAGGCAGCTGGTCACTGGCCCTCACTTTCCTTTCATCCGTCATGGAAGGACAAGTAAGCAGCAGCATTATTCCTGTTCCAGTAAGTCAGGAACCTTGTTAACCTTGCAGGTTCATTTTGCAGAAATACTCGCAATGCCAGATGGGATTATGTGCTCCTGCAGTGGCATAGGAATACAACGTATAACACTCACATTCCTGCAAGACCCACAGGAAAATCTACCACCTCATTACTGTTATCTGGTACCCTATATTTGCTTAGTGAACAGTGAAGGAATAAAAATATAACCTCTCCCAGGTCCTGTGTTTGGTATACATCATCTGATAAATATCCCGGGAAAGGCTGTCCTTTGCCATGGCTGTGTGCGGATCCTTTATCCTCCCAATGATGTCAGAGGGGAAATATGTGCATGGGGGAAAGGGCAAAATAGAGCAGTGCAGAGCAGGAAGAACTTTGCCCAAAAGCAGCAAATACTTCTGGGTGTCAGCAAATATCCACGCCTGCACTCCAGCCTTTCCGGCCCTGAGTGTCTGCAATCAGGTGGAGGAGGTGCCTGCGCATGGCCGGGATCAGGAAAGCCCCTGGGCAGTGTTGGAGGAAGAGGTTATTTTTAATTTGTCCCTCATAGATGTCTGAGTTGTGGCCTTTAACTGGAAAGCAATGCTTCCTTCTGGAGCCAAGAGGAGAGATGACCTGCCTCTTCCATGGACCTGGTTTGGAGTTTTCTCAAATGCAAAAGCCGGGTTCTGGTAACTCTCAAACTGGGAACTTCAGCTTAAAAAGCAGCTGCTCGGGTTATGGTGAGGTCAAGGAAGTGTGCAAACTGTGACAGAAATGCATAGGCTACACAAGATCCTCAACTGGCTTAATCAATCTGCTTAACAAGTGGGTATCTCGGATGCCTCTGGCGTGTTTAGCCTTGACTTTTGTTAATTTCTGTCCTTACTTCTTTCTGTGACACAGTGTATCCTTAGTGCGACCTTGCTGTCCTGTGCCAAAGCTCAGTCCTGCCAAGGGAGCAGCTTAGTCCGTGGAGCACTCCTGAAATGTCTCCCTAGTTCCTGGGAAGAAGAACTGGCTTAGTAAATCTTTTCCCAGCATCCTTTGGGACCCCAGGTCCCTGGGCTGCCACTGTCTGACAGCTGATGGCCTCTTTTTCCAAACGCTTGAAGTTTCTGTTTTGGCAGCTCAGGCTGCCCTTACAGAAGTGCCAAACTGCTGCTGCTGCTGAGGAAATCTATAGTGAGCACAGTGCTGCTTAAAAAATAATCCCACCCTGAAAGTAAACTTGCATGTCCTGCCCCACTGGAGGGAAAGGCAGGTCCTGCTGAGTCATGCTGGCAGGCACAGGAGTCTTCAGCTGGTACAGGTGCCAGCATCATGGATCTGTTACTGTCACTCTGGCTCTGAGGGACCTGGTCTTTGTTCTTTCTTCTAGAGCTTGGTGGAAATCTGGCTTATTAGCTTTGCAAGGAATGCAGTGTAGAGGAGGGTAAGAAGGAGGAATGATGTTTTTAAAAATGCAAACACAGGAAAAAACCCTATCGCTCTTAGATATTCCTGCTGGTTTTGTGTGTAGGTGGAATGAAGGATAAAGGAAGCCTACTAATCACCCAGAAATAGATGAGCTGCCGGAAATCCATGAATTGCCACTACTAGATTTAACCCTGCGATGTAATGAAACTTTCTAATAACTGGAGTTGAATTAGAGTGATCAGGAAATTATGGAGGCACACTCCCTCCATTAGACATGCATGACCTGACAAGTTAATAGAGGCAAACAGCCCAAAGACACAAATTACAGACTTCCGTGGAATGGGGCTGATGACTAAGCAGTTCATGAGCAGGTTAATTTGTGACCACAGCAGGAGTGTTAGCCAGGTAGATTTCACGGCCAGACATTCACTGTTCCTCATGGGCTAGCCATGAAGCTACAGGTACCTGTGCTGGCTTCCGAATCCTGTTTGGAAATGTTCATTTAACTAGTGGAATACCTGAAACCTGTGCCTGTTTCTTCTGGTGTTCTACTAAGTAACAACGGCCCAGGGTCCATAAAGTGGTCAGTAACCTGTCCAAGCCCGTGGGCAGATGAGGAGGGGTTTGTACCTCGTGTCTGCAGCTTTGCAAGCAGGCTTTTAACCAAAGAACTGCCAGAAGGGTGTGTTAGTGCAGGAACTGTCCAGCCCTTCAGCTGTCTTCAGGAAGGACAGGGCTGAGGAAGCTCTTTGCTGGTAAAGAGTGGCTTTTGTGTTAAGCCTACCTCGAGCAGTACGTGGTCTCTGAAGCCAGGTGGGGTGCTGAGCATGGCTCAGCACTGACCTGGTGTGCTGAGTCACCAACTGCATGACTTGCAGATTCCTAGGAAATTCTCTTCCTGTGGGCTGTTGTGAGTCAAGGATATCTTGATTTTGATCAGCAAAAGGACTCCTCCTGTGATGAATGCGGGATTATCATGCCTAATTATGGAAGCCTGGCTATTTCCCTTGCACATGTACCATGCCAGACTAGTCAGAAACCTAACATAATCATCAAATGGCCTAATTCCTGCCTCTCCCCCATAATCTCTCCAAGCCTCTTCCTCCCCAGTTTCACTCAGAATGTGGGCGAGAGATGGTCACAAACACCGGGTTTCTGTTTAATCTCTGTTCTGCATTAGAAGTTTATATTTCAGAGATGTTTCTTTGGGCTGCTGTATCTAATGTAGGCAGCAGATCACTCAGACCTGTATTTTTTCAGCTTTCAACTTCAGGTCTTTCCTACCATGATGAGAAACTTCTGTTCTTCTTGTATTAATGATTACAGCAGCTTAAATACTTAACTCAAAATGCATCTAGTTTTGACTATTGTTTTTATTCTCTTATAGGTTACCTGTTGCAAGCAGTCCTGGGCACAACAGTGATCCCGTTATGTGGGCCTGGTGAAATGGAGAACTGCACTACAGCACTCAGTAAGTACTGCCTAGCTTTTTGTGAATAACAGATCTTTGGTTCCCATCTTCCTCAGGCTGGCAGCCTCACTGAGGTGCCCTTGGAAATAATTTTCCTCTGAGCAACATTGCCCCATCCTGAGGTGCTAATGAAATATCCTTGCAGTTCAGACAGAGAACAGCCCACGTGTGGCCCAAGTCGGGATAACGAGATGCAAGCCTGAAATGAAGGACTACTGCTTCCATGGGCAGTGCATGTACATCGTGGACTTGGATGAGCACTATTGCAGGTATGGACAGGCCCCACTCACCCTGCAGATCTCCCTGAGGTGGGCTTTGACGTGAACTTTGATCTCGCTGCCATTGACACTTAGCTGAAACACCAATCCAGCCAAGTATTAAATGCTCACAAGAACTTGAAGAGGAGCACTGTGTCTGTAATGCTCAGCTGCATTTAAGTGTTAAGCACATGTGCTGCCTCCAGTGAAATTTCTGTGAGAGTCTCAGACACCTGAAATTAGTGACCAACCCAACTTAGACTGGGGACATTCATCCTGATGTGGTTCCCTGTCCATCTGTGTTTATCGTAGTGTGAGATCCAAATCTCAGGCAGAGCACCAAGGTCTCTCCTTTGATCCAGCCTCCCAAATAAAGACCCTCTAGGCATTTTTTAAGGGTGTTGCTCATTTACCTGAACAATTTGTGTAGTTGCAGTGTTTTAGGATTTTCTTTCTCTCTCATGGAGAATACAGATAAACTGTACTTTCTTAATCTCTGTGTTTAGTGTTAGAGGTGTACAAGCCATAACCAATAGGTCTTTAGGGGTGGATTGTCTTTGGCCAATAGACAATTGTTTATTACTGTGTATAAAAGGAACTTCTTGTAAATAAAGTCCTCTCTTCACCATCTTGGAGCCTGTGTGCCTGACCTCTCTACCTGCTTCCACAAATCCCACGAATTTGCAGCTGTCTCTAGCACCATGTGGGCTTGAGTTACATCAGTTCAAATGTCTTGTCCCTGGGGGAAGAGCAGGCCGGTGGCATAGGATGTTCTGTGTGCTGCTGAGGTGTAACCCCACAGCCGTGTCTCTGATTCTGCCTCTCTCACCCTCAGGTGCGACGTGGGCTTCTCCGGAGTGCGCTGTGTGCACTCGGAGCTCGTCCGGCAGCCCCTCAGCAAGGAGTACGTGGCACTGACCGTCATCGTGGTCCTGCTCTTCCTCGCCGCCATCTCTCTCGCCAGCTACTACATCTGCAGAAGGTGAGACCCGTATTCGTGGTGGCTCAGGAGGGCGAGCCAGCTGGAGGTGTCAGGCATCCTCTGAGCACCTCCACGTAGCCTTGGGACACCTCACTCGCTGGACAGTTCAAGGCACAGACTGCTCACCTGTGCTTGAAGTGTTCAGGACAGGCAGTGTGCTGGCAGCGTGCCATGGCCCAGAGTGCAGCAGCACTCCCGGGTGCCTGTTCACTGTGATACAGAGAACTCTGTAGGTTGGTTTTGTCTGGCTTAGAAGGTGTGTTGAGATCAAGGAGAGAGCAGACAGGGAATAGGAAAATTCTAGTTCTTTCATTGGCAATGCCATTCCCCCAGTCATCAGGGACTGGAGAGCAGCTGGATTACTACTAGCTGATTTGTTGATCTGGTATGTTATTGGGGTGGGTGTGATATCATGAGCATTGCCTTATCAGCTTTACCATGAGGGACAGTACTCTGCTCCATGAACAGACCCACAAGCAGCAGGAATGGCCTAAAAACTAATGGTAAGGAGCTGTCAGAGGGCCAGAGGAGGTGGAACAGCTCCAGAGGGGGAGCTCAGCTTCCCATATCTGGTAGCTAGGTGGCAACAAGCAGGATTTCTCAAAGAAAAACCTAGTACCAGCAGGAAGACTTTAATGTAGATGTGGAATATTTAGTGAAGAGTTGAGAAAGGAGACCACATTCAAGAGATGTCAGACCTGGAAATGAGCGCAGACAGAGCCTGGCTGCTAGAGATTTAAAACAGATGTGAGGAGCTATACAGCTTTTTTTTCCTTCCACCCACTTTTTCTTACCCCCCACTCCTTGTCACTCCCCAAAAGCAGCTGGCTTTCTAGAATTCCCATTTGTCTCTTCTATTCCAGGTACCGAAACAAGAGAAGACAAACAAATGCCAGTGAATACAAGGAAGTTGGTGCCCTATAGGAGAAACTGTGGCTTCCTGCAGTGTTCCGTTCATCTGGATGGACCCAGTGGATTCCCATCTATTTAAATGTTATTTTTATTAATAATATTTACAATATTTATAACCTTTTAAAAATTTCAATTGTTTCATGATTCAGTCAGCATAGGTCAAACATTTTATTTTCAGTGTTTTATTTTTTTATTAAATAATATTTCCTAAAGGGAACCCCACCTCAGCGGTTCTTTGGGATAGAGATATATTTTTATAAAAACTCATCTTCTTGCTCTGGAGAGAAGAATTTTATATTTATTCTTGTGAATATACAGAAAGCAATTGTATTCCTTGAAATAAAAGTTCTAGACAAAGTCAAAATGTCTGCTGATTCCAGAGAGTGGTGGTGAACAGAGTTACCTCTGTCTGGCACCCTGTCACAAGGGATGTTCCCCAGGGCTCAGGGCTGGGACCAGTCCTGTTTCATAACTTTATCGACAAATCCTCATGAAAGGAAAGAATTGAGGGCCTGGAGCATATCCAGAGAAGGGAGCTGGGGAAGGGTCTGATGGGGAAGGGAGCATAAGTCTGATGAAGAGCAGCTGAGGGAGCTGGGGGGGCTCAACATGGAGAAAAGAGCGCCCTGGAGGGAACCTTCTGGCTCTGCACAACTCCCACACGTGAGGGGGCAGGCAGGGGGGGATCGGGGGATCTGCTCCCAGGGGACAATGGACAGGACAAAAGAAAACAGGCTCAAGCTGTGCCAGGGGAGGTTTAGATTGGATATTGGGGAACATTTCTTCAGTGAAAGGGCTGTCCAGCCCTGGGACAGGCTGCCCAGGGCAGTGGTGGAGGCCCCATCCCTGGAGGGGTTTAACAGACACGTAGATGTGGCACTTGAGGAGATGGGTTGTGATGGGCCTGGCAGTGCTGGATTAATGCTTGGACTCTCTGATCTGAGAGTAAAACCCAGCGTGGCTTGACTGAGCGGTATCTTTGAAGCCTCAGCAGTTATTTTTGGAGAGACAAACCACAGCATTACTAATAAAGTGTATCAATGCACCTTCGTTCCAATGGATAGTTTTAGCAGGTACAACTGGAGGAAGTCTTAAAGCACATCTCTTAGTGCAGAATATCCAACATGTACTGCGTGACAGCAGCACAGATCTTGGCTCATCCATACCCTCAGGAAGGTTGTGCTGGTTGTATTTTGGATTTGAGCAGGGAGGCAGCAGCACAAGTTGATCACTAACACGTGGCAGCTCAGGCTGTGAGTGTAGCTACAGCAGGAAAGCTGCTTCCAAACCAGCACGTGAGTCCTCCCCACAGAGTTTCTGCCACAGTATCCATCGTACAGCTTAGAGCAGGGAAAGGAAAGTTTTTGAGTTTGGGTATGAAATAGATAACTTGTTGGTCTAAAACAGTGATAAAGTAGCCTGCTGAGTTTAGCTGCACCCCAAGTGTTGGCTCCCTGTGAAAAGCAAGTATTCTTGCAGCACCTGAATCATCCCTACTAATCCCATCACTTCTCACACTTTCAGAAGATGTGAGAAAAAGCCCAACCTTTACGTCATTCTTGGTCATTGCCAGACATCCGGGCGCGCTGCGTTGGGCTGCGTTCTTGGGCGTTTGTGGGTGTGAGACCGGTGATCCCTTGGCTTGTGCAACAGTGGGTTATCCTGTAGGGATTATGCTCACCGTGCTGGGTCTGTGCAGGTAGCCCGTGGCTACCTTCTGCCACCTTCTGAGGTAACCTAAGTGCTCGTTGGCGGTGCTACAGACCTGTCCTTGCCCAGCCCTCAGCCTAGGTCAGTCAATGGTTAAGATGAATTTGGTTGGTACAAACTTTTCCCTGGTCTGCCTGGGCCCTCGTGTCTCCCTTCAGCTCTGAACTAGAAGGGGATTGTTGGTCATTCTCAGTTAACTGGGTTAACTCTGTGTCACAGGGCCCTTATTAGCTGCTCTTCAGCTTTTCACTTCCTCTCTCCTTCTCCTGTAGTGCAGTTGTGACACAGGAACCTGTTCTGCTGGGTAACTGGTGACAGCTAATGGCAACCCCAGCCACAGGCTCGTTGTTACACAGCCTTTCCCAGTGGAAAGATGCGGCAAAAATCGATTCTTGGAGCCTCCTTCCATTCTTGCTGTGACCCAGTTTGGATGTGTGGTGACACATCTTTTTTCCCCCTCAGGCTTCCCTGCCTGTCTGTGAACCACTCTGGCCCGTCCTGTTTATCCTCCAGAAACTTTTTCCGGACTCACAGGGAGACTCAGCCCAGAGGCCTGGCTCCCACACACTGACTTTTTTTGCTCCTGCTCTCCACTTAGCAGGAGAATCCCAAAAGGGGACCTGAGCAGCCCCTGGAGCTGTAGATGTGCCTTTCTGCAGCAGCAGTCAGGTCCATATGCCCCTTGCTGCTCTTGCAGAAGGTTACAACTGCAGTAACAGCAGCAGCCTGGAGTTTATCATGCCTTTAACTCTTTGGGTCAGACACATCTAACAGGAATAGTCCACTTTCAGGCCTGTGTAGGATTTGTTTGGAGTTTTTTATCTGTCTACTTTTAGCTGACTGTCTTGATCTGGCTTGGGCTTTCTCCACCTATCCTGTTGCTCATCTCACTCCCAGCAGCCCTTCCAGCACCTGTGTTTTTCTCACTCCTGCACATGATTGAGAAACTGCAGAGCTTATGGCCACATACCAGCCTGCCACCTCAACAGCTTGTGCTGGCTGGACGTAGATTGGCAGTCCAGCAACCACACAGCTGGGTCCTGCGGACACACCCCAAATAATTTGTCTCTGAGAATGAACCTCCCTCATTCTTTCCATGGTTTCTGCTGGCACCACCTCTGTCCCTCTGGTGCAGCTCTTCCTCACCTGCACCACCCACTGTCAGAGTCACCTTTGGCTGCCTCCTTCCTGTGGTGAGAGCACCCGTGGTGTGTCTCCCAGGTGGCACTGCCAAAGCCTTCCTGACACAATGGCTTTGCCTCCTGCATGAGTGTTACAGGCTCCTGCCAGGGCAGCTCTTCCCTGCCCATGACCAAACTGCTTTACAAGGGTGGGGAGACAGGGACAGGGACTAGAGGCTGGTGCTGGAGAAACCCACCTGATGACCTCGTCATCATACAGGT
Source organism: Pardalotus punctatus (assembly GCA_013400915.1). NCBI lineage: Eukaryota > Metazoa > Chordata > Aves > Passeriformes > Pardalotidae > Pardalotus > Pardalotus punctatus. The sequence goes on along the minus strand of VZTX01019115.1, from coordinate 109,218 downwards.
AGGTGACAGGTGGCTGTCAGCCCATCCTCAGGGCCACCACCGTGTCACTGTGCAGGGTTTCTGCCTGGGACACTTGTGCTGGCAGCTTTCTGGACGACTGGGCAGTGACAGCTCCCATAGCTGCAGCCGTACTCCATTTGACATCTTCCCATCCTTTTCAAACCGATCCCATCCCAGATCTGCCCTCTTGGTAATGTTGCCCTGGGGTTCTTGCCCACAAGTCTGTATATTTTATCTGAAACCCATTCCAGCCTCTGGGGATTCAGGCAAAGGCCAGCTTACAGCTGTTTTCAGGCCTGAGGCTGTCTGACCTAGAAAGCAGCAGCAACAACTCCCTCCTGGTATCCTGTGGAAGGATGGTGCTCATGCGAGGGCTCACTGTAAACTCTCCAAAATGCTCTGCCTTTGTGCAGACATTACTGGTGTTAATGCTTCCCCTGGTCACTACATGGATGACTTGTTTTAAGAGGGTATTAGTGGAAAAATCTTTCCAAAAGCAGCCACCAGCCACAGAACTGCAATGAGTGTGAGTCCTCATGGCAACTTAAGCCATCCATCACCTCATCATTTCTTGGGTGACAAATATTTTCAGTGTCTGTGGCATGCTCAGGTACCAAACCTGGAACTGCCATTTGCACAGTGTCTGTGGCTGCCACAGGGTTTAAAAACAACCCCTCTTCAGTACACTCTGCAGCTGCGGCCAGCAGGACAGCTGCCATGGCCCTGCAGTCAGCTCCAGAGCTGACCTTCCTGTCTCCATAGGCTTGCTGCCTTTGCGTGCCTCCTCGTCTTGGGCAATCTCAGCGCTCTGTGAGTCACATGTCCCCCTCCGCGGGTTTCCTCGGAGTGCGTCAGCCGCAGAGCTGGAGGGAGCCTTGGTGCCTGCCCTGGGTTACATCACAGAGGCGGAGGATGTTTGGACAACTGGTCCTTGTCCCCGCTGAGGCAAGCCTCAGATTGCACAGTGCGTCTGGCACCTCGTCCCGGGGCTGCTCGTGAGAAGGGCAGGGATGGAGCTCAGGGAGGAGAGAGAGAGGAGCTGGAAAGACTCACAGATCATGTGCTCATTGCATATCTGACTGGAGTCAGTAGCAACCATCCTTTGTGTCTACACTGTAGAAGGGATGGGTGGCTGGACCAATGAACAGATGGAAGGAGGGAAGAAAGGATGGATGTAAGGAAGGATGGATGGATGGTGTTTCATCAATAAATGTAGAAGTTTGGTCTTGCACAAATAGACATCATTATTTTAATAAAGCTGGTGCCAAACCTAAATTACCCCAACACTCCCATGATATAATTCCATCTTATATGATTAAAAGATTTCCCAGCAAACTTGGAGATTAAGACAACTGACCAAAAAAAATATTGAGAAATCTCTGTGCCCCACCCTGATGGATGCCAGCCTGATCCTTTTGACCCAGTCACCAGAGGGCATTAGCCTCCTGATAGGAAAAGGCAGTTGGAATTTAGGAGAGGAGATACAATAGTGAACAGGCACCAGACAATTTGGAACCCCCGTTTGTCCATGGACATTTGTTCCCAATGGTCCTGTGACAGTGGCTCTTTCTGGTCCGGTTTGTTGGGCTGGTTGCCAATGCCCTTCATTGTAATGGGAAGCCGAGGAAGTTGGAAAAGCCACATGGAGAGGAAGAGAAGCCAGTTCAGCTGCCTCTCCCAGAGCTGCAGTCATTTTTGCGGTACAGGCAGGGAAAGGGGGGGCTCAATTTCAGGAGAGAAAACTGGCTGATGGGAGTGGATATCCATCTGGATACACAGAGCGACAGGGGAATAAGCCTTCAGGTCACTGCTGGGGGGGGGAACAATAGAAACCAGACCAAGGAGTTGTAATAAGGGGACAGAAAATCAGAGAATAGGGTTTCAGTGAGGGCGAGAAGGGATGGTGAGGCTTTTGACTGTAAAAAGGACGTAGAAGTGAAGTCTGGAGGAAACAGGACTCAGCACCTCACAAAATCAGGGCACCTGTGGCCTCTCAGGGCGCCTGTGGCTCACTCGGGGTCAGCTCATCCAGCCCCTGTGAAAGTCTACCAAGAGGAGAGGAACTAAAGGAGGAAGAACAAACATCAGAAATCAGGCTGCTAATCGGACTCAGGATTGTTTCTTCTCCCAGCATCTTCACCTCTTTATTTCATTTTCCTTTCTGCTCTGATAACTGAGCTGGGGTATTTCATTTCAGCTGCTTCATCACTCGTCAGAGCTTGTTGGCTTTTTTTCAACTCACCCAGGTTGTTTTGTTCCAACGAATACGTATCAAGCAGAGGAGAAAAAAGCCTGTCCATTAGCTGGTATTCCTGACAGGTTCGGCGTCCCGTGACATTCCTAGCGCTGGTTTCGTACCCATCTAGCGGCCACCTGGAAGATTACACTCCCAAATCCCCGGCTCTTTTGCAGGCGTGTCATCCCGGGCTGGCAGGCATGGGGCTCGGGCCCCGGGATGGAGGAGGGTGGGAGCACAGCCTCCCTGCCTTGTTTACGGCAGGCCACGGGGAGTTAGCTGGGAAATTTCCTCTAGAAAAGCAGTGTTTTGTGCTCATCCTGAAAAAGGCAGAGAACATTCTGAGCTTAGGAAAACTGGTATTTTTGTGCACATCCAAAAAAAGTAGAAATTACGGCTCTCAGTGTTTTCTTAATGCAAAATTTGGAGCACCGCCACCCCCAACATGGATAAAACAATCATATTTTTGGCATGATGCCCTGGTTTGGATTAGAAATGGAAGCTGCAAAGCCAGACATCCCAAAGGGGCAGACGCATGGCTTTGCTCAGTCCTGCTCTGAAATGTAGCACTTCACTGGAGGCTTCTCACCTGTCCTTGGAGTGATTAATCACTAATGCAAGACTCAATTTCCTGATATTTATGGCAAAGTTTTCCTTTCTTTGTGAACCAAAGGTGAGCATCAACTGTCAGAGCTGTGCAGCCACTGAGAGAATTTTGTCAGCCTCATCCCTCACCTCTGCAGGCAGGTACCCTGAGCTCAGCCTGCCTTTGTCAGAGGCTGGAAGCCATGCCAAGCTCTGTGACTGATTTTATTCACCCCACAGCCGCCCTTCCTGCAAATTCATCACCTTCCAAACCAGCTGCTCAGGCTCATGGTCTGAGCATGCAAGAGTCACCATGCTCTCCCAGGGTTTTGGCAATGACCTCAGCCCCGACGCACTGAGCCCACCGATGGACACCTGGGATCTCTGACTGCCACGGCGGTGATTTGGCAAGGGTGGGTGGCAAGGAAATGCAGTTTGTGTCTCTCCTGGCATGGGGTGCAGACCCGTGTCAGGGAAGGCTCTCCTCTCTTTGCTGCTGAAGTGATGCTTTACCTGTCTGTCTCCCTTGCAGGTTGTTGCCTGTGGTACAGCACGGAGTCACCGTTTCCAGCAGCAGAGTTCAGGCATTAGGGAGAGGGTCCTTTGTGCCCTACTTGCTGCACCAGAGGTCTGGAATTGCCAGATGAGGGATGGCTGGTCCAGCAGCAAGGAGGGTACACGGCACCTGGCAGCCACAGGCAGAGTCCAGTCGGGCTGAAAAACCTCAGAGAGCCAGGACTGGGCTTGGGGAAGGGCTGCAGGGACAAGGGCAACCACCCAGGGCTACAGGCACAGGCCTAATGGCGCTGTCCCTGTGGGCATATGCTGGGAGGGTATGGACCCTGGGTTCAGCAGTGGGGCTGGGACAGAGCCCGCGTGAAAATCCCTTTTGTGGAGGCATTTTAAGGTTGAGCACAAAGCCACTCATTGCGGGCCTAGAGGGCTCTGAGCAGCCTCAGCTCTCCTCCACTCAGGCTCTCCCAAAACAAAGTGTTTACTTCTTCTGTGGCTTCATGTGTAGCACCTAACACCTGCAAAATGAGGAATTTGGCATTCACAGGGGTCAGGATACTTGAAATGAGATTCTTGAATTGTCACTGTAGGGCCAGTTCTGAGTTTTCATACGGTCTTGTGCATTTTTTTTCAGCTCAGCTCCTTTTGAGTGTTTTTTATTTTATTTGCCAGCACCCCTCCTCCAGGTTTCTCTCTCCCTGTTGAAGCAGAAACCTCTGCTGCTGCTGAAACATCCTGGCTGAAGCTCCTCTACAAGGAGAGGAGCCATGCAGACGCTGGTGCATTGGTGATGTTAAGAAACATTTTAGGAGTGGTGAGATGTCTTGTCAGTGAAGCACAGCTTTGGGAGTGGGATATCTGAGTGCACCCCAATGCAGAGACTGGGCTTTGCTCCAGAGGGGCAGAATGCACCTCCCAGCAGTCGGGCTTGGGCGGACCCAAACATGCCAGGATGGCATGGTGGCGTGCCAATGAAACCTGGGCCTGGTCCAAGGCCTTCAAAAATAGGGTTTTTCCTACATGCAGGCAAACCTACCTACAGGAGGAAATTAGCCTGTGCCCAGGGAACCTCCTTCACAGAATGTGTGCAATCTTTATGCAAATAAGCCCTTACTCACGAAGTGTCTCAGCAGCGCTGTCCTGGCAATGCGCTGGCCCCGCACTGCCAGGACAGGTGACACACGGGCAAGGGGGGACACCAGGGGCTCTACCTGCCCAGGTTCTGCTGACAGATGGAAACAGCCCACAAAGCCCTCACTGACCCCAGCTGCAGCACGCTGACATGAGTGCTCCAGCTGCCAGGACTGACTGATTCCAGCAGCATCCTTCTAGTTTCCCAGATTTCATGGCCCTTTGCTGGCACCCCGGCGCAGCGTAAGGAAGCCGCTGTCACGAGGGCACGGTGCTGGTAGCCAAAAGCAGGCACCACCAGCAAACAATGGGATTTCCAAGGGAGCATAACAAACATGCCTGTGAAATGGAGTGTTCTCCTGAGCTTCTTTGCTTGCTCACGGCCTGTGAAAAAAACAAAATCCAGAGTGATCTACGTAATCATTGTTGTGCGTAGGAAGCCTTGCCTGGGCTTTGTTCTAGGGAAAAAAACTTACCTCTGGCAAGGGTGACAGGAAAGGAGTTTCTAATTGCTGTAGGCTTCTTCTGTGATTCATTCTTTCTTCACATACCGAATGACTTCAAATAGGTAAAGAAAATTCACCACCTGATGCACCAATGGGAAGGCACTGGGAAAATCTCAAAGCAAAAAGCAAAGACTAAAGCTGCACTTCAGGAGAAAATTCCCAAACAATCCTCATATGTCCTTTATTTCTCTGCTACTCTGGACACAATTGGAAATAATGTGCAACACAGGAAGAAAACATCACAGTCTCTGTCACACGCTCCCAGTCCTCATGTGAGGCTACATTCCCCCAAAACAGGCAGTACTGTCTAATTTGCTGACAGGGACTGTGCTGTCAAATGAGCTGTGATAGACATCTCCAGGGTGACTTCATACTCCAGCCACCAAGGTGAGGAAAGGGATATAACAAACCCAGTCAGAATTGCTACTGCAGCTTCCATCGACACCAACACACGTTAGGTCAGCCAGACTTCCATGGCCAAGACCCTTAAAGGCACCCCAGATTGTTGCCGCTCCATCTGTACCGCCATACGGTGGCATTTTGGTTTGGGGGGGTTTTTCTTAATTTGAAGATTTCTGCTCTGGCTCTTTTTCAGCTCAGTCTCTCAGACACTAGGGGGAAAACGCCTCTATTTTCCCAAGTATAGGCATCATTTTTCCAGCATCCGGCCTGCCCATGTGACTACACCTGGTCTCAAAGTCAGTGTATCCTGGGATTGAGCTGGGAGATCTCCAAACTCAATGAACAGTAGTCACACAGCTTCTGTTGCCTTGAGCACAGCTCCACATTTAAACATTTTTTTTCTCTTCTCTTTAGAATGAAGACTTTTTGAGCACTTGTAGAATGATCCAGTGGCTCCCTACACCTTTGGAAGGTGATGAGCTGGGTGCTCTCCTCCACCAGGCACTGTGCTGGGCTGCAATCCTGGAGACCTTAGAGAGATGATCTGATGATTTTGCTCATCTAACAATGGTGTGGTAAATGGAATATGTAAAATAATGTGCACCGCAGGTGAAGCACTATCATTCTGAAGGTAAAGGCCTACAGTAATGTTGCCAGGTAAATGAGTGTAAAGGCACTGGCTACAACAGCTGAGCCTTTGTGTCCTTAGAGATTCCTGTCTAAAGCACCTTTCCCTTTCTGTCCAGAAAGGGATCAGATGGGTGAGTTTGCACTCGGGTACCACTGGGGAACCTGACTTGAGGTGCACGTGGCGAGAGCCACGAGCCTGCCCTCTTCAGAGAGTCCTGGGAGAAGCTCCTGTGAATTGCCCCGGGGAAATGGAAGAAAGGGCAGCAATTTTCAGTGCTCTGCAGCATGGCAGGATGTGGTATTTTAGAGGAGACTGTCAGCTGAGGGACAGCTCCCCATTCTAGTGTAAATCCAGTATTGCTTCACCCAGGTCCTGGCTTCAGGCCCTTAAAATTACTGCTGGGGTCAGGATGTGCCTCCGAGCATTTGCCGATTGAGCCACTGCACAAAAACGAGTGGGTGAGTGCTGGAGGATGTGTCTGGTCAAAGGAGAGCTGTACAGTGCACACTGTGTGAAAAACAGAGCAGCTGAAGCTGAGGACAGTCTTCTAACAGCAGGCAACTTCCCAAAAATTTTCCTAGCAGGTAGCAGGACTGCTGTCCTGGGCAGGCCTGCAGCACATTGCCCATTCCTGAAGCAAAACCAAGCCCAACACGTCCTGCAGAACTCTGTCTGGGGCCAGTGAGAGGCAGCAACTGGAGCCACAACACGGCACAGGGCACTTTTCAAATGATCAGGCTGTGATCCCCATTGTCTGCCATTCAGGAAAGCCTGTGGAAAGTAATTGTAAAACCCCACTGCTGTGACTGGGTAGCGTCACACTCCTTAGCACCACTGCATGTTTCATCAGATTAAGCAAGGATACTCAGGGTCCCTGGAGTTGATGTTACCTGAGAAGGTACCCCTTAGATTTTCAGGAGGGACTGTTTCTTCATTTGCACTGATATAAGTGAGAGAAAATTCCACAAAACCTTGTCATCACAGGGCCAGCAGATTCTGTTCCTTTAGTTCTTTCTCCTTAGACATCCTCCAAAAGATTTTGCAGTCAAATGTGGAGGGAAGGAAAACACAGAGCACTGGGCCGACTTTCCCAGGGGAACAGTGCATAAATTATTCCCTTTCTGGACAAGTTTTGCTCATACGATCCCTGCTTCCATTAAGTCTCCAGGAAAGGAGTGGAGCACGGGGACAATATCACAATCTTAGGAAAATATTATTTGATGAGGGCTTTCTTGGCAGGGCGGCACAGCCACCTCAACACCTGCATGTCTCAGAGGCCAACAAGATCTACCAATATCCAGAAAGGCAATATCCAGGCATTTTCCCTTCCTTCCTTCCCAATACCCTGGCTATACACTTGCATGCTCTTTATTACAGCAATCTTGATTTCCATCAGCAGGAACCAGAGTCACACATGCCTCACTTCAAAGCTCCCTTGCTGCCTGTGAGGGAGCTGCTGAAAGCAGCAGAGAGTGGTGTCTGCAGCTCACAAGTGAAGTGAAAGTCTGGTGAGTTGCCCAGACAGACACCACTCTGGTTTGAGTCATTATCCTTTTCCACCTGTTCTCAACTGGATGGATGAGAAAGGATAACTCATGTTCAAACACTGGGTCAGCTGTGCCCGCCCTTGCAAAATAAACATTTGATGTCAGTGAAGAAAATTAATGGGATGGTATTTCAGATACTTCCTTTCCCTTCATACGTTTCTCGGGGGTTTTATCAAAAGTAAAGAGAGTGAATAATAAGATCCCAGTAGGCACTCAGACTGTCCTGGAAGAAACGCTGTCCCAGTGCACTCCACCAAGGCCCAGCAGCTGTCAGCCTGGCTGCCACTTCCCCACAAGTTCATGCCTATGCTCTGGATCATCCTGGTACAGCTGGGGAAGAGATGGCTGTGTGCTGGCCACTCCCTATTCCACAAACATTGACAGGGTTCAGATGGGACAAAATGTTGTCAGCAATATCACCTGTGCTGGGTGCTGCTGGGTGCTGTCTGGACCCAGGCTGTGCTGAAGGTTTTCAAAATGATGGTTGAGGCCTGGGGAAGACTAACTGGCCACCTGAACCCATCTCGTCTCACTTCACTGGCAGCCTATGGAAAACCAGGTATGGCTCAGGGAAGACTGGCTGTGCCTGAGCATGTAGCCCCCTGCACAGGTTCCCTGCTTGTCTCTGAGCTTCACCCATTTGGGCTCACCAGCCTTCGGAGCAGCTCCCTTTTCCCTGGGACCAACCTCATGGAACAGCCAGAGCAAGGGCTCTCCGAGCAGCAGCGGCAGCCTGCGTGTCCTGCTGGAAAACCCCAGGTGCTGCCGGGATCGAGTGGTGGCTCAGCAGGTGGCACTCTGCATCCACAGGGAGCCAGCACCTTCCCAAAGGTGAGCCCTGCCCCTGCAGCCCCAGCAACCTGCCTGCAGGCCCCTGGCAGTGCAGCAGCCCGTGGGGAGTGAGCCTTGCAGCCCCCTGAAGCCTTCTCCCCCTTGCACCATTCCTGGGGACGTCCTCTGGAATTTCATCCTGGGGATAGAGTCCAAATGTCCTTCCAGCCCGGGAAGAGGGCAACAGCCAAGCTTAGTGTCTTCTTCCTCACAGCACACAGAGGAGCTGGGGCTTGTGGCAGATCCCACCCAGAATGTCCTGAAACATGTGGCCTCTGGAGGGTGTTCTCTCCAAGAAACAGCCAAGCAGGACTTGGCCGGGATGCTGCCGTTTGGGAAGAGCTCCCCGGATGTCCCACCAGAACGTCTCCGTGCATGACTGGGTATCCACCACCATCCTGCTGCACTGTCTGGACTCTGAGGAGTTGTGCTGGTTGATGCCAAGCTGCCTCTTCTTCTCCAGTGACACAGGCGCAGCAGGAGAAAGTCAATGAAATGACAGATTCAAAGCATGCCAAGCCAAATTCCTCAGTGCTGGCAGTCAGTGAGATGGAGCTATCAGCTGGAGACTGGAGAAGAGAGGGAACACAGTGAGTCAGACACTGGATATGCAGTGTTTGGTCTCTAAACAGTGCAGGTAACACGGGCAATTGCACTTGGGGCATTCAACCTATCCCCTGCTAAGCCTCTTCCCGTTGCTCAGCAGTTTGCCAAGCATAGCATGCGGGGCTGGAATGGACTGGACTTTAAAATATAAAAATGTTTCCAGTGAATCTCTGATTTTACAAAATGGGAGAAATATTTCAGTTTAACAGCTGAACATAAGAAAATTCGTGAGGGAAGCTGTGGTGCCTGGCTGAAGAAGCCAGACTTGAGCACAGCAGGAGGGAGGAAGAGAGGGAGGAAGGGAGGATTCCTGGCTGACAAACCTCACTTTGGCCATTCTCAAACCACCAACCCAATGTTTTGGCAGAGGAGACCCCAAACCCCAAACTCTCTGCCTTTGGAAAAACTCCCCTCCCATACAAATGATCTGTGTGAACTCCAGGCCCTGAGACTTGTGGAGGTCTTGTGGGAAGGGAACTCCAGGCTGAGGGGGAAAGGAGGGCCCTGTGAAGCACCCTGGCTGACCCCCAAATAACCGAGGAGTTGCTTGTTGACTGCCTGCTGACCTCTCAGACGTGGGGTTGAAGTGATGAGCAAGATTTGCCTTTTCTCTGCTGTACTTCTGAGGACAGGCAACAAAAACCCCAGCAGTAAAGCTGTCAGCTCGTGCCAGATGGATTTAATTGCACCATGCACAAAAGAGCTGTCGAAGGTTTGCTGGAGCTGTCTGCGTCAGGTTAACTTCTGAGTGAGTGATTCAGCATCTTCTTTTCCAGACCTCTTGGGCATCGCCTCTTGGGATTGGCATGACCTGTCAAAGACACTCTGGGAGCCAGATATCCTGTAGAAGAAGGGAGAAGGTTCAATGACTGAGCAACTTGGATCCCTGCCACCTCGAGCAAAGGCTCCGTAAGCTTCACGAGCTGTGAGTAACATTCTGTCCTCTCTCAGTCAGAAGGTCCAGATCCTCCTTTCCCAGCACAGCATTGCCACCCATTGCCCTCCCACCCTGTTGTGCCACGGGACCAGAGCAGGGGTGTTCCAGTCCCTTCATCCTTGTCTCCCTGGGCTTCTCTGGGTTCCCACACTAGACAAGCATGTTACAACCCCCAGTCCCAGTTTTTCTTCCCTCAAAGCAGCAGTTCCCTTTACAATTACTTGAAAGGAGGTTGTAGTGGTGTGGAGCTGGTTGCTTCTGCTGTGCCTGCAGTGAGAGTGCTAGAGGAAATAGCCTTAAGATGATTCAAGGGAGATTCAGATTAGATATTAGAAAAATGTTTTCACTGTTTGGGTGCTCAGGCACTGGAATAGGTTGCCCAGGGAGATGGTGGAGTCACCATCCCTGGATGGTGTTGAAGGGCTCTCTGGATCTGGCTCTGGGAGATGCGGTTTAGTGGTTTGGGGGTTACAGTGGCAGTGCTGGGTTGATGGTTGGACTTGGTGCTCTTACAGATCTCTTCCAACCTTGGCGATTCTGTGATTCCACAGCACGTCTGCTTCCCGCTTCTTCACAGAGCAGCCCGGAGAGGTGCCCTGTGCCGGGTGGGGAGCTCTGCCGGGGCAGCCGCGGACCGCAGTGACCCCGAGGAGCGCATCTGTCCCTGCCCGGTGGCCGTTCATGCACCGCTCAGGGAGACGCGACCACCGGGGAGAGAAGGGGGTGATTGCCGGGGGGAGAGCAAGGAGCACGGAGCCAGCCGACAGCCACGTGTGCCTCCGATAACCCGGCGTATCCCAGAAGCCGTGGCCCTCGCGCCATCCAGGCTGCCCGGGGAAGCCGTCGCTGCCCGATCCCTGGGAGAGTTCAAAGCCAGGCCGGACGGGTCTTGGTGCAGCCCGGACTAGTAGAGGATGTCCTTGCCCACGGCAGGCGGGTGGGACGAAGCGGTATTCAAAGCCCCTTCCAACACAAATGATTGTCGGATTCTGTGATTCTGGGACATCCCGCTCCGCTCCGCTCCGCCCGCTGCGCTGACGCGGCTCCACGTCCGCGCCCCCAGCTCCACCGCCCATAAAGCGGGCGGCGGCGGCAGGCGGCTCCTCATGGAGCGTTGTGCGTCGCCGGCACCTGTCGTGATACGGCGAGTCCTTCCCACGGTCCCTCAGTGTCTCTGTCGCCACCCGCCCCGGGACGGACGATGCGTGCCGTGGTGCTGATGGCCGCGCTGGCCGTGCTGGCAGGTGCGTGCGGGGACGGGACGGGACGGGACGGGACGGGGAGGTCGGGGCTGAGGGGAGGTCGGGGCTGAGGGGAGGTCGGGGCTGAGGGGAGGT
>VZTX01019115.1:0-97886 GCA_013400915.1 Pardalotus punctatus | reverse complement strand
GGCGGCCCCGCCGCCCCCTGCTCACGGCGCCGTTTCGCCGCCCTCACAGCGAACCGTGCGGCCGCCGGGTCCTCGCCCAACGCCACGGAGCCGCAGCGGCACGGGGAGCGGGAGCCCGGGAGCCGCGAGGGCGAGCCCGTGCCGGGTCCCGACTACGAGGAGGATGAGGAGGAGTACGAGGAGGCGCCGCCCGTCCACCAGTACATCGTGGACGATTTGATCCGAGGTGAGTCGCCGGCGCTGGGGCTGGGATCTCGCAACTTGCGAGCCGCAACTTACTCCTTTTCTGTCTTGTAAACGCGGCTATGCTTAGCTTGTGGAGTATGAAGCAAAAACGTGCTTGTGCTTGAAGCTGCTGCTTTAGAAATAGCTGTCAGGGGTGGAAACCTAGCATGAGTGTGCACAGGGTGTGTGGAAGCTGCAGGTTAGCTGGTAGCTTCCTTGTGTAGCTTTATCTCCTGATAAACCTGACAGGAGGGCTGTGGTCAGGTGGCAACCACCTGCTTAGTGTAGAAGCATCAGTGGCATTTATAGGTGCTGTTTGGCCCTAGAGGTTTGTTTTACATCAAGTCGTCTGTCTTGCTCCAAGAATTTTCTGTGTAGTTTCTGATGGTGGCTTATTTGGGTTGGAGTCAACTGAAGTTTCCTGGGAAAGCAGACACTTAAACCCCCTGAGCGGCCGCAGGAAAGTTTGTTAAGCATCTTTAGGGTAATGCTTCAATGTCAATAGCTGTTGTGTGTATTTATTGTAATTTTCCCACTTGATGAGCTGTGAGGAAATCTGAGCAGTCCACCTGACTGTGGGAATAGGATTATTTTGTTGGTTCTGGGCTAAGTGCAGTTGCAATACAAGCCAGGTATCTACCAGTGATTTGAACCTCAGTAGGTGTGAGTAGGCTGGTCCTGTTGCCTCCAGGGTGGATCTGACTACTGATCTTCCCTCAGAAACACCCTGAGACTTGAATGTGACTAAAGGACCTCTTAAGTGAAGTGGGACCACGCTCTGTGTGGTCACTTGAGGAAATTTGTGGACTTTCGCTTAAGTTCTCCATGAAGATCTCCAGGGGAAACGCGCCTGTTGCTGTTATCAAGCAGTTCAGCCTGTAAAACTACTGGCTTGGTGACTTAAGTGTTGCCTTAACTGCACAGAAACCAGACTTGTTACTGAAGGTGGTTGGTTTGTAGACCAGCTCTTCTGCTTGGCATGAGGTTTATCTGTGGCTAAACCTTGAAGCTGTTATGATTCAGTTGTGGATGGCTTTCCTGGCCATGCAGCCTGCAGACAGGGACAAGAGATGAAGCTGACAAGCTGAGTCTGGGAGAGGGAGGAAGGGAAGCGGCCTGAATTATGAAAGCGCGAACCTAAAGATCAAGTCAGACAGGACAGAACAGGGGCCTTTGACTGTCAGGAGTGAGCTCACACTTCCAGGCACAGGAAACCTTGCTGCAGGAGCTGTGCACCTCGTTTACATATTAATATAGCTTATACCATTTTCATCAGACTTCTGGTTGCTGAAGGCATTTTTGCTTTTAAGTAACTTCAAGCCAGGCTTGTTGCTCTAGAAGTTAAAATGATCAGCTGTCTAGACAACAGTGAACTACACCTTGTTTCTTTGTACGGGCTCTTGGCACCAGAAATACAGGGTTAGGAAGCAGTTAGATCCAGTTGTGCCATATTGTGGTGATTGCCTGTGTGCATTCTGCTCTGAGTAAAATATTAATCATCCAGAAATTATTTTCATTAGGTCTGCAGAGCACAAGAGAAAATTGAAGCTTCTTGTAAATAGCTCTGCTGTTTCTTAAGGCCTGTTTAAATCCGCTGGGTAACTGTTATTCCTGAGCAGCAGTGTTGCACTGAGGGCTGGTGTTACAGCTAGCAGTGCAGTGGGCAGGTTCTTCCAAAAAACATTTGTTTGCCAAGTTAGTTGAAACCAGCACTATTGAACTTTGCTGCATGGGGCAGCTCTGGAGCTTCTGACCCTTAGTGAGTGACTGGTTTGTTCTCCTCAGCGAAAGGAACGTGATTGCCCTTGCTTAAATCCAAGGACTACTAAGTCACCAGGATTTTAAACCACACTGTTCTAGAGGTTTGTCTTAATTGAGATAATGAGGGGCAGCAGTAAGTGGTACAATAAATAGCCTGACTCCCGCAGACTCTTGCCTTCACTCCATCCCCATGCTCAGCATCTCTCATGAAGTAGGAGAACTGGAAAGGAGCTCTCTCCCGCTGAAGACAGCACTGCAGGTTGTTTAGGAGAAACAAGTATGCCAACCGGGATAGCAAGCTGCTTTGCCTCGGCAAGTGCCCCGGACTATCTAGCGAGTTACAATGCCTTTCATCACTGATGCAAATGTAGAGTTTAGAGCCACGGAGCTATTAGCCTTGTATCTGAGCCCATATAAAACTAGAGGATAGCTTGGCTCAGCATGAGTTCCCCGTTCTTTACAGGCCTTTGCTTGAAGCTGTGCTGTTGCACCCAAGTATCTTATGCTGTGAAATGCTGCAGTCCTGCATCTCTGCTGATCTTCATCTTTGGTGGCTCTTGGCTCATCTGCTCCTACTGCCTCTGCTCTGCATGGCACAGGGCTTAAGGGTAGCAGAGCTGTGCTTTAATGAGCTGCTGAGCTTGCTGCCTTTGTGCTGGGTGTGAGATGCCCAGCAGCATTCTCACTTGCATGCTGTGCTTCCTGATCGCAGATTCTCCTGCAGTGATGGTCCTCCTTGCTCTCACCCAATTCTTTCATTCCATTTTCTCATAATCATGCTTTTTAGCACTTTTATACCAAGTCATCATGTCCTTTTTATTCAGTTGAACCTGTGGTTAAACCCAAGCCAACAAAGAGGGGGGGAGAGAAGAATGCTGGCAAATCAAGAAGAAAGAAAAACAAAGGGAAAAACAAGAAGAAAGGGACTCCCTGTGAAATGGAATACAAAAACTTTTGCATCCATGGAGAATGCATATACCTAGAACATCTCCAAATGGTGACCTGCAAGTAAGTTACTTGTACCTTGTGAGTTAGGTGTGATTGCCATGAGCCAGTGGCATATGAGGGCTCAGAGGAAAAATCAGTGTCGACTTGGCATAGATCCATCTCCTGCCATATTTTGACTGAGAATTTTTCTGCCATGTAAATTAAGTGATGATGGAATCTGAGATGCATAACAAGCCACTGAACTCATCAGTTGGTCATAAACTCAAACCAAAAGAATGAAAAGGTGTGTCTTTCTGGAACATCACACCCAAACTAATCTCAACTTGTTGAAATGCTGACAAACCTTGTGCTAGAGCAGTGACTGCATTTCATGAACACGCTCTGAAGTGAGCATCTTGAGATTCATGGGAAACTCAGAAGATGTCTAAGTCAGGTCTGAATATGTGTGGGTGTCCTTGGCTTCAGACAGCACAAGAGCTGATAAGAACTTGTGTTAATATTTACTTGCAGGTGTCATCAGGATTTTTTTGGTGAGCGCTGTGGTGAACAGTTCATGAAGACTCAAAGGAAGAATGATGTGGCAGACTACTCAAAGACTGTGTTGGTAGTGGTAGCTGTCCTGCTCTCAAGCATCAGCTTCATTACTGTACTTATCATTGTGATAGTGCAGTAAGTATTGTCCTCTTTGGTGTCTGTCTTCCTTAAGAGCGAGTGCCCAAAAACCCCAGAATGTGCATGGCTCATCTGAATTACCTTTGTGAAAAGCATCCAGAAAGGATGAGCTCTTATCCCAGCTTGGATATGTCTGGAGGGTAGAAGCAAGGTCTGTGACCCCCATATTGCAAACCAAGAGCCTTTCTGCTCTTGCTATAACCAGGATAGTTAGACTGCTGCAGAACATCAGCAGGAAGCCCAGGAGGAGCATTAATGCTGATACAGCAGTGCTTTCCCTAATCCTTGTGGAGAAGCATGAAAGCAGCAATGTGACAGCCTCATGCATGGCTATTATCCAACAGCTGGATGCACAGGTGGAGAGCAGGAAATGGTGCTCTAAGGGTCCATTTATTAATGGATGTTGCTGGGCTTAAATACTTACACTTGGAGGGAAAGCAAATGGGGAGACAAATGCTGGTGGTCCCAAATTCTGCTTGCTGTTAATGTGGAGGGAACACTATTTCAGCTGAACCAGCCACTGCAGTTCAGTGTGGTGGGTCATCAGAATGTGGAGTCCTGTTAATAAATTCAAAGAGCTTTTCTGAATATGTGTTTCAAACCACATAACAGTTTCAAACCAAACTGAATATTGGAAAAGTCCTCCAGTTCTGCCACTGCAGCTCCAGCACTGCAGGGCTTGGGATCTTGTAGAAACTCCAAGGTTCAGTCTAATTTTAGATCTTGATGAAGCACATCAGCTGAATTGGGTACGTGCTGTACCCTTTCCTGCAATTCAGGAAACAAGGTGCACGTTTGTCATTTCACTGTTGCTTCATAGTTAACTCTGAACTTGAAGAATGCTGGGATGAACGCTTGTTCTCTGAACACTGCCTCATTCCTTGCTTCTAGGAGAGATAACCAGTTCTGTAGTGCGCTAAGAGCAAATGATTACTGGTAGTTTCTGAAGAGAATTTGCTTCGTGTTCTGAACCCTCACAAGCTGTGATCATGCTAATCTGTACCTTTATCCAGAGAAACTGCTTGGAATAGTCACTAGAAAACACTGGAGAAACTGGGGGAGAAATCAGCAAGGGTTTCCTTATTATGTATTCAAGGGACAGGGACTAGACTTGAAGCGCTCTGCTGCGGAGAGGAGGAAGGAAGACAGTGTGGTCTCTGCAGCTATAGGCTGAAGCCACTAGGAAATCTGTCACCCAGAAAATCTCCTGGTGCTTTTCTCAGTCCCAGCATTAAACTGTCTTCATCTTGCTCCCTAATCTGGTTTAAGTCAAGAAGCCCTATCTCTGTGAGGCACAAGTGTCAACATCTAGTTCAGGGCTTCCTTAATTTTATCAGCAGATACTGCGTGATGCTGAATGATTAAAAATTGTCTTGCCCGAAACTCCCTGGCTCCGAGGAGTTGCTTGAAGATTCAAAGAACATGGGTCTAAATGCTGCAGAGGATGTGGAGGCTGGTGACAACAGGATGTATGTCAGGGTTCAAAACTACGTCTAACGTGCCATAATTCCACAGGGTCAGGAAAAAGTGTCCTCAGTATGAAGAGAAAGAAGAAAGGAAAAAACTCCGACAAGAAAACAGAAATGGCCATGTTGGTGTGTAAATGGGGAGAAAGCAGGTATGAACACTGACTTCAAATATCTTTCAGTCCTTCCAGGCTCTACGGGAATTGCATGCTTGCTTCGCAAAGACGGTGTTTGCTTTTAATGCTCTAAGTGCCTTGAAACACATAGGTTACATGTGAACAGTTGGCTTGGCTTTCTGGTTTCTCAAAACCACCAGAGTTGTACAAGTTGTCCAACAAGCTCTGTTAAATTTCTGGCTGTCTTAAAGACCAAGTGAGGGTGGGAAGCTGTACTGAGATAAGTGGTGCTAAGAATAAAAAATCCCGAATATCTGGGCAGAGGCAGGTTTAGTGCAGGAAACAGTGGTAGATTTCGGTCATGGAAGATGATGCCACAGCATCATCACCTCTTAGAAGAAAAGTACTGAGTATTTTCATGTCTTTCCTGCAAGGAGATTTTCAGGAAGTTGCTGGTGCTTAGAAGCTGTAGACCAAAACGAACTGCCAATTCTGTGAGCACCACAGATAGATAGCCTCTCAGTCAAGTTTCATACTGTCACAGCAACTGAGGCCCAAAGCTCCTTGGCCTATGTGGATTGCTTCTAGGAGTGATCTAGTGGATTTTATTGAGCACGCAAGTTGGTCTCTTCTGAGGCCAAGTACACCTAGCAGCAGACTCAAGGACCCTTACTGAACTGGAGTTACACTAGAAGCTGAGGAGGAAACCAAAAAAGATAGTCCTGAAAAGTTATGGCAGAACTGTGAAGTTTTGCTTTGCCACGTGTCAGCTATAGACATTTTCCAGCTTTGTCCCATAACAGTTGGAGGGTTTTGATCAAAGCTGACTTGAAGCTGAAGAGTATCTGGCAGTGTCCTCAGGCACATCCTTAACCTACCTGCCTTGCATGTAGGTTTGCCATGGTGCTAGCACAGGGTGCTTGTGTCTCGGGTGGTGATTAATGTGCCTGGTCTGCCCCTTACAGAACAATTCTGAAGTGGCCATTGCCAAGCTGCAGGGTACCTCTGGCTACCTGACACATCCACCTGGACACTGTGGGCTGGAGCTGTTGCCACTAAGCCCTGATTCATCAAGACAGAGGCTGCTGCAAGGAGATGTCAACAGGCCACTTGCTGCTGAATCACTTGCTGGGGAGACCAGTTATCACTTCATCTTGGCACAACAATGTGGAAGGAGCTGGCTCTGTGGGGGGACAGGACCTGCTGTCAAGACCTGCTAGAGACTACTGCTACTGCGACTTCTCTATCTGTGCTGGAGCTCCCTGCTGTCGTGTGGATGGACTTTGTTTTCTTAGCAAGTCTCTTTTGGCAGCTCTTACTCTAAGGGGGAGAACCTGTTGCTGCTTTCAGGAATGGATGGAGGGGAGAAAATTCCCTTCCCTCTACCAAAGTGAAATAGGGAAGAGGTTGGGATGGCTTCTCTCCCTAGACCTCAGTGGATTAAAAAATTCTGTTGTCACTGTGCTCCCTGTCCATATTGGCTTCCAAGAGCTTCATCTCTAGCTGTGACTTGCAGGGTGTTGGTGACAGATCTGTCAGCCATGCCTGGGTTCTGTTACTGTGTGTGTGGAAGTAATCCCTCCGAGTTCTGTAGGACTCGTGGTGTGAGTGGAGCTATCCATTTGCATGTGTGCTAGCCCGAGTTAAAATTAGTCTCTTCAGATGCTGAGACAGTAGATGCAAGACCTGAAGCTTTGCGTCTGAAGGAAAAGATCCATGCTGAAACCAACTGATAAGCCTGGACCCACCTGTTGTAAACACAAAGCTACTTCTGTTAAACAGATACCTGTTGCTGCTTTAAGCAGTGCTTAAATATAAAGTCCTTCACATCAGATCCCATCAGTTGAACTTGACCAAGAACCTGTTCCTTTGAAGAATTAAATTCAGGCACTGATGCTTTGCAAGCAGTGGTCTCTTGTGCTCTACCTTCAGGTGTGAAGAACTCATCTTACCTCAATCTTTTTCGACCCAAGTGTCCTTCGTTTCTTAACTGTCCATGCAGTCTTGAGCACAGAGCATTATTTGAGTTCAGTTTCTTCTTGGAAGAGTGATTGTGTTCTGTATAAACAGAGCAGAATTCTTCTGATAGCAGAGAAACAGCATTAATTGTCAAGTTGTATCTGTAAATGTGTAAATATTTATTACTGTATTTAATATTTAATGTTTCCCTAACAGACTTATTTATTTTATAATTAAACTTTTTACATAACCTAATCATGGTAAGATTTTTTTCTTGCTCTCAGGAGTACCTGTAAACACTTGAAATTAGAGCTTAGTTTCACCTCAAAGCAGGAATTTCAGCACTTGGGAGCACAAAATACTGCTGTGAAGAACAGCAGTCATGTGTCAAGTATGGGCTTTGTGCTGTTACAAGAGTGCAAGCTGTTTGTAAACAAAATTTACAAATGCAAGTACCTGTTTGGGTAGGAAATCCATTTCATTCAGTGACAAGGGAGCTTCTAATTACTGAATTAGGGAGAGGCTAGGTGACCCTTCTCATTGGAAGCAAAATTTCAAACTGAAGTTTGAGCAAATGTGTAGCCCTTTGCACTTGAGTCAAGAATAGGAATATTGAATGGGGAAAGCGTTTCATCTTTGTGCAGTCAGAGAGAATTTGGACAGCAGCTTGAAACCTGGTCTTAAATGAGGAAAAGCAGCACAGCCTCAGGCCAGTTGCTCCCTAAGCAGAAAAGGGAGCCTTGCCCTCCACTGTCTGCTTGGAATTTCTTTTCTGCCTTGGTAGTTATTGGTCCAACTGTGTGCTAATGTTCCCTCTAAGCACTTCTAGCAGCGAGCTGAGGTCGAAGTTCAGAGCTGCCTGAAAAACATGCATATCAAGGAGGTGAATGTGGCTTTATAGCCACACTTTAAAAGAAGTGGATGGAGAACTTTGAGGCCATTTTTCCATAAGCATCTTCAAGAGGTGTTGATGGCTGGGGCTTAGCTTGAAGCAGAGCTGAGAAAACACCCCAGCAATCGGTTTCAATTAGGATCCAGGTTGTGTATCCTGTGTAGGACTAGAACTTAGTCCTGCCTGGAGCTGCTGAGATGCCTTAGCCTCCTGAGCTGGCCAAGGAGTTCCCAGGCTCTTAGAGCAGCCTGTATGGTATGTAGCTGAGGTACAGGTAAAATATTACAACATCTCTTGGGAAGATTGCGAGACTTCATTCCAGGGAACTTGCTTCATTACCAAAGTAAACAGCACTTCTCCAAGTGGCTTTTCCACAGACATTTGCTATTAGAGCTCTGGCAAGAAAAGCTGTTTCTGTCAGTCTTGCCAAGTTTTTTTGCTTTGGAGTAAACACGCTTGATATCAGTGGTAACCAAGCCATGGCCTAGTGAGACTGGGATGGATTATAACGCCCTTTTAAAAGCCATTAGACTCTTTTCCAGAAACTTTTCTCTCTCCAGTCTGTAATGGGGGAAGTACCAAGTTTTCTACTTGTTAGGCTAAACCAACACTAGTGTAGGAAACTGAACTGTTCTCCCTCTTCTCTCCCCAGCTTCTAAGCCTCACAGGAGTGAAGCTACCAGTGTAAGTTGTCAATCCCATCTGTTGTGTATTTTTAATACTCTGATTACTGAGTGGACTGGAAGGTATTTTCCAAAAATAAGCAGTTAGGAGCTGGAGAGGCAATAGCGGAGGGCAGACTTCATAGAAGACTTGTTCCTCTCTAAGGATTTAGATTACAGCCAGGTTTTCTGAGAGAAACTCTACTGCGGAGAAGACTTGTGCTTTGCACTTGGTCAGTCACATCCAGCACTGCTGTAGCCCTTGCTAGCAGAGCTTTGCTGTCCCTAAGAGATGATGCTGTCTCATGCAGGGCATGGAACTGCCCTTGTTCGCTATGGTGGCTTGTTGAGCACTTTGGACTGTTTTCTGTGTTTGAGAAATGTAGTGCAGGGAATTGAGGGCAAATATTCCTGTCCATGAATGGCATAGGTAATTATAAATTCAGAAGTGATGTATATAAAAAAGTAAAAATTCCTTTCATTATGATTTAATCAATTACAAGTTCTAGCAAGAAGTAATGTGTTTTTTCTACTTGAGCCATGGCCTTGGCTAATAACAGCCTGCTCCCAGCTTCTGAATAGAAGTGTGATGTACAAGCACCATCTAGACCTACACTGTCCATTGGGTTGGCTGCTTAAAAGAACCCACAACAGATGGGTGGAACTGTGTGTCTGGAAGTCTCTTGCTGTCCAAGGATGCTGTGCTTGTGTGACAAGCAAATCTGATTTGCTGCAGGGCAAGGCCAAAGATAATTTTTATTGTTGATCCTCCACAGCCAGGTCTGCTCTTCAGGATATACATCATCTGGCTTTTGACCTTCTCCCCTCACCGTGTACTTACCTTGGTTTCACTGAGCATGCCCGGGTTTCTGGTCCCACATCTTGTTAATAAGTTAAGCCTCCAGATTTTTCTTGACCTTCCATTGACAATGTTACTTTGAGAGGAGAGCATCTGTGTCCTTGTTGCTTGTAGCTGCTTCAGCTGAGATCTGAGGGAGGCATCTCATGTTCTTGCACAATTTTGTGCACACAGGGCTGATTTGGCAAGGTATTTTTGATATCAAGATCAGTATCCAGGGATAATGTGATGGCCATGTCTTCTTGCACAATTCCTTCCTCTTTCCCAAACGTCGTGTTCTCCATGACTATTGTAGAAAGAACGATAGCTCATCCCTGTGTTATCTCTTGAGCACTTAATGGAGCTTTTGGGTGTTTTGCAGTTGTCTATGCCTGGGAAGCTTCCTGCCTGCTTCTGGACTTGGCTTCCCTCCTCCTGCTCACCTCCCAGTACGCCCCTTTTCCCTCAGAGCACTAGCAGATGTTACTCTGAGTTTACTATGTTTTCGTTGGTAAATCCAGGTGTACATGGACATCTATAAAGATGCTTGTACTGTCAATAGCCCCAGACAGATGTGCAGTGGTTTGTTTCACCTGCATTTGAGTCGTTCCAGTTGTTCCAGTAACTAGTATAAAGGTTTGAGTCCTTACAAGACTTTGGGTGTTTTTTATAGCAATGTACTTACCTAGCCTGTTGGCGCTACTGGTACTTCAGTAAACACCCTGAGCAAGCATGTCTGAAAGCAAGGTTATGAACTGGGACAGATGCTTGCTTGTCTTTGGAGAGGGTTTCTTGATGCACTAACAGTATGTCCCACTTCAGAGAACAGCCCTGCACTCACCTGGCTCTTGAGGCGTTCTCTTGGATAGGAAGCCATGGCTTCGTGTCCTTGGTGACTGCTGAATGCAGTGAGTGAGCATGTTCAAGGAGCAAGGCCTGCTTGTTGCTGTCGCTGTTGGACTCTGTTCACGTGAGATGGATCAGTGGACAGAAGGGTCAGACAGTCCTTAATAAGCAAACCTAGCTTCCTTCTCATTTTGTGAATAAAGATGTGCATACCTATCATTCCTCTACTGGTTACACCTTTCTTGAGCCAGTAATCCTCATTTGCTGCAGGTCTGGCTTTGTCTATGACTCCAGAGTTGCTCGGCTGAGACAACTACGCCTGTGAGTGTCAGAGAGAAACAGCTACTGTTCGCTTTCTGTAGGCCCACAGCCAAGGAAGTAGGATTTGTGCTTTCTTCAACCAAAGAAGACCTTTGCGGTAGCACATTCTAAGTCCAAAGTAGAGAAATGGTTTCAAAATACATTTGCCTAGTAAGGACAATATTGGGGTTTTTTTGAGAAAGAACAAGTTTTCATTTATAGGCTTTTTGTGCCAGTAGGATACATCTTTTTGCATATGGTTCAGAAAAATAGCTAATTCTCAGCTCAGCATTTTTTGACTGAAATAATTCAGTCTGTTCTCTTTGCATCTTGGAACAAAAAGCAAAGCTCAATAGTCTGTGAGTCTGATCTAATCTGGCATTTTCGATATGTCTTAACCTAGATGTTATACCCTCATCCCAACACCATGCACCCTAAATCAGGTAACACCATCATAGCTGCTAACTGCCTTTGGGTTCCTGCCTTTTGATGCTTTGTTCCAGACCTTGGAAAATAGTTTCCTTCTTTGATTGTGATTTTCCTTACACAGCTGCAATGAATTTGTATTTGGGCATCAGATGGCTGTCAGAGGCTGGATTGGTTCATGGGTTGTGCTGGAAACCTGTTACTCTTCCAGAGAATAAGAAAGTGCTGCATCAGCTACATTCTTCTTGCTTAGGAAAGGAAATCTTTTCAGCACCCCAGGTAACCTGTTTTTAAAAAGGTGGAAACAGAAATTACTTTTAGAAGTTTAAAGTGAGGAATATATTTTAAAATGTCTTTATTAGAGCATCCACAGCTCCTGTCAGTACAGGGTCATAACATCTCAGCAAATTCTCATACTGGCCAACGTGTTGTCAGGTCTCCCTTCCTCTCCTTGCATTCCTGCTGGATTGGTAATGTGAATTTTTGGTGATTGAACAAGGGCTGAGCCTGGTAGCTGTCCCAGGTTTTACCTACAAGACTCCCCTTCTCTTGTACTGTTTGCCCTCACATTTCTAAGTAATGTGATTTATATTCAGAAATTATTAAAGGTGCACACAGCAAATGCAGGTAAAGAGTTTCAAATGAAACTTGCAAGTGTAATTTGGGTAGGTACAGAGTTAGTGTGGCTCCCATTGATACCTGTCTGCATTGCTTTCAGACCATATCTGCCTCTTTGCAGTTAAAAGGCACTTCCCTGTCTTATGCCTGGGGATGATTACTGTCGGGGATGAAAGGCAGACACCTCATGGGTGGAGCAGAGTGGAGCAAAACCAAACCAGGGCTTAGGGCAACAAATGTTCTGTCAGGTCTCGGTCCCCCTCATTTATGATGAAAGCTTTTCAAATACATGCATCATAGCGATGTGTGTTAATCCTGTGAGATGTTCTAGACAACCACTATCACATGTTGCCTGAAAAAGACAGCAGCAGTTGGGGTTTCAGCTGGAAGAAGGAGTGAGGTGGAAGGATAGGGTAGCAGGGTCGAGCAAAATGGACCAGAATAAGGACAGGATTTGAACCAATAATTCTCTCTTACCACAGGCATAGCAAGGAACACTAAGGCATATCAAGGCGTATTAAGGAATGACTCCTGTGCTGTCTAGGTGTGTATCATAGTGCCAGTGCATACCAGTTCCAGGGCCTTTCGTAGGCTCAGCAGCTCTTCCCTTCCTGCACTGGGGAGAGACTTGAGGGAAAACTGATGAAGCAATACATGCTGTGTGGGGGATAAAACCAGAAACCATTCACAGACCTTCGGGAAGCTTGTGTTGGCAGCAGTAAGAAGAAAAGGATCCTTTAGCATGGCTGCACACTTATTTTTCTCTCACATTTACAGTCTTATGAGGTTATGAGACATCACATAGAAAAGATATGTTGCCATTAGCTATGTAGCCATGCCTTTAAAAGATAAAATTAAGGTTTGAAAGAAGGCATGAGGTCCACAGAGAAAAATGTTCATCAGTTTTTCAAACCTCTAATTAGTTGTACAGAAACTGATGTTGTAGGTGTGAGATTGGTGACAGTACCTGCAAAATAACAGCCAGTGGAATTTTGTGTTTCAGAAGGTCTTTCTGTAGGGGTGAGGGGACTTCTGCTTATAGTCAAAGATATGCAATGACTGCTTTTATGCTTGGTTCTTGGTTTTCTATTTAAAAAAAAAAAAAAAAAAGAAGCAAAAAAGAGCATTAGCACTGCTCTTCTGTTCTATGTCCATCCCAGCAATGCAGACTGGAATTGAACTGGTTTTTCTGTGGGCTAACATGATTTACATAAGAAATCACTTACTGCAATGTTAATGAGCAAGCAGTGCAAGACTCAACAATGTGTGTCTGTTAGCAAAATTGTCACAGGAAAAGTTGGCACAGGGGTTGAACAGTGGTGGTGGGATGCTTGGTCGTCATCAGCCCTGTCTCACCTGGGTCCTAGGAACATCAGCCTGGGTTTTGTCATGGATTTAGTGGGAGCTCAAGGAAAACAGCATGTTCAGAAGATCCCATCTTTTTACTAGGGTCTGAAAATTTTTGCTTTAAGACATGGTGAAAGCATTTTGTAATTCTATTTGTTGAGATTAGTTTGGCTTGTGCTTTAAAGGACCTTTCATTCAAAAGGCATCCGTGGGTAACTGAGGCCTTGTCAGTGCATAGGGAATATAGCTTGAACATGTGGCTTGAATTTGCATCTTTCTCTCTGCTAAAACCCTGCTTCTGGTTTTACCTGGTTCTGAGTGTACTTAAACAATGTTCACTGTTAGGCTGTTTCATCTTCAGCCTGTGTTTTGGTCCATTCTCTGGTGCAGAGCACGTCACATAAAGCATGTTACACATTGAATCCTAAGTGGGAGTAGGGTGAGTGTTGCCACTGAAATAACTCTGTACTTTTCCATCTCACACCAGTGTTGCACAACAGTCTCTAAATGAATCCCACTCATACATACTAAGTAATTTCATTACGGTTCAACACTGTGATTCAACAGCCACGGTCTTGCTGGTGCTGGGGAGATGCTCCACAGAATGGTAAACTCACACCAAAACAAGGCAGCTTGTGTTTTCTTGGGAGGAGCCAATTAACAACAACATTAACTTCATCAAGTGTTCCCACCTTTAATGAAGGCTGAAAGCCTTTTGTCCCCTCACTCAAATTTCATCACAGCCATCCCCTGGGTTCAGTGTGCAAGACAGTCTGGAGGGAGCTCTTTGGAAAGCAGCCAGCTGGTCTGCCAGGAGATTGAATCCAGTTGCATCAGCATGGGAGCAGGAATGCTCCCAGGGCTGGTGGGACCTGTCCTGACTGGTTTTCCAAAGCTCCTCCCACAAGAGCTCCCACAAGGACATCCACTTACCTCACCAAAACCTGGGTGATCCAACGATCCTGAAAGTAGAACAGCTGTTACCTGGCAAAAGCAGAGAAGGCATTAACCCTTCTCTGGGCTCCAAAGCTGGAGCCAGAGCGAAGTGTTAAGTGAAACAGCACAAAAGTGCTATCAAGCCATACTGTCTTAACTGTAGGACTATCGCAGACTAACATCTATCAAAACAAGGATGAGCCAGGCCCTTGTTTAGTGGAAGATGAAATCAATTGGTCTGTGCTGATTAACAGCTGATGCTGCAGATAATTTTATGGAAAGCACTGCAGCCTTTCAGAAGGGCTGTCTCGGACCAACTGCTTTGTGCAGGGTTATCAGCGCTCGTGACTTTACTGTGAACCTTTCTATCAGCCATGGTGCTTCAGGAGGAAACAGTTGTAGCTTTTGGTCTTTTATATGAACAGTGTTTTGGTGAGAAGCTTTGTGGGAGCTTAAAATTTTGGGGTTTTTTACTTGTACACGTGCATCAAGTCTGAGTATCTACAGTTGCCTGGTACTGTGAGGCACTCCTTTCAGGGGTCAGTCCCTGGAGATGCTTAATTACACAAAGGACTGGCTTCTGGCATGGAGGCATGGCCTGGGAGCCTAAAGTTTCACACACTTCTTTGGAGCAAGGACATTTATGGCCCTTAGAATTAGTAGGGATGGAGGGGGTGGAGTTCAGTGTATGACATAAATGTTACTATAAAGACTTTGGAAAATAGCAAGACTTAGCTTTATTTGCTCTCCTAATTTTGAGTCAGCATTATGATTTGGGAGGTCTGTCTGCCAGCTGTAGCGTGGCTTAAGCTGGGAGCCAGAGACCATGAGTGAGAAGTCATCTTCATCATCAGCAGATAAGTTTCCATCTCTCATCCAGGCAGCACGGGAACAGGATATGGGCTGACATTCCAGCCCAGCTGATCTTGTGTGCTCTGAAGGAAGTAGGACAGGCAGCAGACAAACCCTCAGGCCTGTTTATGAAATATTCCTATGCAGTAGCTCCCAAAGTGAAGTGCAGGGAGACTCACAGTTACCAGGGGAGAGGGGAGCAGGAAGCAGGGCTTGGGGGGAGGCTGTTAACTAATGCCATGACCTATGCAAAAAGAAGCCTGACAATTCCTTCTTCACCCCCCTGCCTTGCTTAATGACTACTCGAAAAGTTTTCTCCAATGCAAAGCATCTGGGATGACTTTGTAGCACAGAGAACAGTGATTAAACAGATGGTATCACCCACGAGCGCGGCTGAGCGCGGCATGTACATGTCTTGGGGAGAAACAGGATATGCCACACAAGAGAGTACTTTGCATTGGGTTGCTGTGCCCACACACCTTCTGCATGACCTGGCGTGGCGTGTCTGCCTGGCCTCCCAGCGTGCCCTCGCTCACAGCCCACAGACGGTGCTGTGCTCACGTGGCTGACTGCAGCACAGAGGCCTGGCTGATGCGATTGGGGCCACCAAGCGCTGGGGTACTGGGCAAGAAAGAGCCACTGGAGGTGGCTGGAGGTTTTTTCTGTGCTGCTCTGCCAGGACTGTTTCATCCTGCCTGGAGTGTAGTCTCCTGGTACCTCTTGTTCTTCCTTGCTTTGTCTCTCTGAGGGCACTGTGTGTGTGAGTAGCTGTTCCACTCAATACATGTACCCTTCTAAGCTGTGTGTTTCCTCAGGAACCCCAACCCTCTTCTTTCCCTTCCTTAGGAAGCTGAGATTGGTGGTACTTCACACCTTTAATCATTCTTTTCTCAGCACCCCTGTCAGATCCAGGAAATGTACTGTGCCTTCTCCGAGAATCAGCAGAGATAAGTGGGGCACAAAGACCTGACCATCACAGGACATCCCGTGCACCTCAGGTCTGTTAGCATATTTCTAACTGCTGTGATTAATTTCTGGCCACAGAGAGTTCTCTTGGTGGAACAGCACCGCTCTGATGTCCTGGGCCAACCACAGTGGGATGATGATGCCTCTCCAGAACCTCTTACTTTGTCCTTCAGGACAGTGTTCTCTAAGCTATTCCTGGCTTTTTATCCAAAGCTGTGTGCTCTTGACTATTGTGGTGAGGAGAAGTATGGTTGAGGGTTCTAGAAAGGTACAGGTAGGTCTGGCAGTGTCTGAGGTGTTACTTCTCCCTGTGGAGCCTTTCTTGAACAGATTGAGCAACCAAGACCTCACCATACTGCAATAGGAGTGCTGTAGGAAACCAGCAACCAGGCAATGACCACTGCCTCATGCTTCCATCAGCCTGCACAGCTCCTCTGGTGCTCATGGAATTTCAAACTTCCAGTGGATAAACCAGTGCTAGTCTGTCCTCTCTAAGCAATATGAGGCTGATCAGCTATTGAGCCTTAAATGTTTTTCCAACAGAATCAGAAAATACTAGGAGTACAGAAATTAGTCTGGAGATTTCATCCCACTTTGCATGGGCTCCCAGAAAGGGTTCTCTCCTCCTTGACTAGGCAGGAGCCAAATTCTCCATTAGTGACATGCCTTCAACACAGAGCTGTTTCTTTTCCACCTCCCAGCTGATGAGGTGTGAGCTGCAGTGTACAAAGGGGGCACTGAGCCAGGCTTGAAAAGCCAGCCTCCCTGTTCATATTGTCTTCCTGACGCAATCCCACACCTGCTTCCCAGTGCTGGTGCAACCAAAGTGTGGCTGCCTGCGCTCACTGCTGAGTCTGAGCCATATGAGTTAGAAAATCCCAGCTGTCAGAGTTTAGTCCCCAGAAGACAGAGCCCAGGTGAAAGTCTCAGTGAAGTCTGGCCTGCCTCAGAGGTGTCTCCTGCAGCCCTGTAGGATTTTTGGTGAGTCGCTGGAAAAGGGGAGGTAAAGAGAATTTGTTCTGAGAAATGCCATGCAGTCATCTGTTCCTAGCCTGCCTCTGTGGGTTTGTTTCTTTCTGTGCTACCAGGACAATGTGTAGAGGCTCTGCAACTGGTTCTCACCCATCCACTATTTCAGGATCTAGGTGTATCTACCTAGTACCAAAAATTTATATAGGTTAATTCCCACACTCCCAATGAATGAATCATTAAGGGAACAAAGAAAGGTGCCTCCTTTAAAGTATCACTGAAGCACTATGAACATACGCCCAGGTTTACCTGTGCATAGTTAACCCCTTATCAGAGCAAGTAAGTGACAGTCAGCTCTGGCACTGGCTGCACTTCTGACATGGATGGCCAGGGGAAACACGTTCTTGCACTTGAAAGTAATGTGCAAAACTCGAAAGAAGCTGAAAAAAAACCCCAAACCCCCATGTAGGATTCATCTAAGTATGAAGTTGCACCTGGCCAGAGGTATGTCCCACCTCCCACACCCTTTCCAGACATGATGAGGAGGAGCGATACCCTGCAGAAATGCTTAGCATCTGGTGAAACTGAGCTGGAAAAGTGTCCCTCCCACTAGGAAATCCTGAAAGCCTTCTTGCTAGTAACTGATGAATACTTGGAGGAGAGTAGCTGACGGTCCAAGCCAAAGGATGCAGTAGCTTCCCAGTAGAGCAAATTGTTTCCTCCTGAATGCAAGTAAGAACAGCATCCCTTTCAGCTGAGAGCTGCATTTTGGCTCAAGCTGCAAGGGGGAGGAAGGGGACGGCTCTATCTCTTTTCCCACTTGGTTAGATTGTCAGTATACAGTCTGAAAGAGGTGTGCCCCAAGGATGCAAAAGGAGATAAGCCACTCAACTGTATTAGCACATGAAAGAAGAAACGATGGGAGCTTCCAAAGGATGGCAAATGTTCAAAACTTGCTCACAGAAGCACATAGTTGTGGATGATTACTGCAGCACACTCCTCCAGCTGGAGGTGTGGCAACGTAGCATGGGATGAGAACAGAGCACAAAGTGAGTAATGCCAGTGCCATTCTTAGTAAGGAATCCTATTTTTAGTACAGATTGGCTTGGAATATAAGTGGCTTTAAAATCAAAGAGCCAGTGAAAGGAGAGCTCCGGTAAAGGCGCTGACTGCAAAGATCAAAGTACAGCTTCCCTCTAAAGATGACCCTGAGAGACACGACTGCAGACACTGAATGGTGTAGGCTCTTTGGTCCAGTGCTCTGTACTGGTGCTGTCCCATTCCCTTTTCTTTCAGGTGCCATTAGAGGCAGGATCCTGGGTTTTTCCTTTGGTCCCTGCACTCTGCAATCCAGTTAAGTACTGCACTTCCAAGGGACTCCAGCACTCAAACGAGAGCCACGTAAAAGAGGTACTGTCTCTCACAGTGACTCAGAAATAGATAGTTTAGCTGATGGTTTGTCTGTGTGTTGCAGACATGGCTGTGATTTCTGAAGAACCAATGCCCTGACTCACCTGTAGGACATCTAGAAATCCCGGGCAAATATCCAGAGGCCTCAAATTCTACATGCACACCATTTCCCAGCAGAAGAGGAGGAACAAACTATGGAAACCCTGTGAATCAGTCGGACCTACTGTGTCCTGCGCTAGAGACTCTGACTGTCACTTTGCTTCAGTTAACGTAGAGGTGACTTTTCCTCTTCTGGTTTTTCATAGTCCTTTAGTGTAAATAACCAAAAAAAACAAACCAAGAAAACCTCTCCATTGTCATATTAGAGCATGCCTGAGATCCAGAGCACCTTCCAGAATGGCCTTTTCTTCGAGAGCAACTGTTTGGATGTTGAAGGTAGACAGATCTCAGAGGTGGTTGATTGCCAGTCTGGAAAGTCTGTGGTGGAGAGGAAAGGGCTTGGGGTCTTCTTGTTTGGTTTTTCCTTTGCTGTACAATATTACAGGTACCACTTGCGTTTTCTCTCATTTTCTAACTTTGGGACATGGCACAAAATTAGGAAGTTTGGTCAGATGTGGCAGCCACAAGCCCCGTAGGGAGTACTGAGCTGTGCCGCTCAGGGTTAGCAGCAAGGACCCCAAGTGACCTCCCTGCTGTCAGCACACGCAGCTGCGGGAGATACCAAAGTTCACGTGAGAAGGTTCAGGTATGTAAAACAGTGGGTGTGATCTGAAGGCTTCTGTGCTTGTTTTAGAGGTTAAGAAAAACACTTTAACACTTGGGTTGTTTTTCTTTGATTAACATATAATCTCACATGGGGAGACTGCAGGGGAAATTCTGCCATACGATCAGCAGTGAAGGTTATTGGTAAAGTAACTGGCTGCTGGTCTGACTGTGATTACAGGTGAGAGGTGTTTTGGGGAGCATGCTGCTTTTCTTTCATCTGATCTCAATGGCCATCTAACGTATCTGTGAAGTTAGTCCAGGAAAAAAAGAAATGTTGCAGCAAGGTCTAATTTCAGTCTCTTCAATACAAAAATCTTTAATTTCTTTTTAAAATGATCATTCTGTTTTTAAATTTTGTTATTTTTCGTTTCTTGTAAAATGAAAAAAACACTCACTCACAGAGAGTTATTTGTTCTGAATAAAAGATGACATTTTGTTTGACGTGGAGTTTTTTGTTTGGGAGTGTTTTCACTTGGATAAGGTCACAGGAGAATATCCACTGTGAGGTGAGAGTTGTCCATGCTGCCCAGTGGGGACAGGACACAAAGTATGCACGGTCAGGTGCCTGCCCGCTCATTCACTCTGCTCTGCACATTACCGAAGGTATCTTTGTTTACACTAAGGTGACTTAAGTGCATGGCTTTGTCCTTGCTGCTTACCCACGCAAACACACCTCAAAGTACCACACAAGTGACTGTAAATAGTTTGGGATCCTTTGAGGCAAAATAGAGGTGCAGCATAACCACATCGTTTGGTCCAAGTTTCACAGATGACAGCAGAAGTCCTACTGAAATCTACAGTTGTTTTTCCAAAGCCAGGAGCACACCCCGAAGTCACCAACTGTAGTGTTTCCCCACTGATCTAAACAGGGCAGAGTTGGGCCCATGCTGAAGACTTCTGAAAATGCTGCTCGGCAGTTGTGGATCTGGTCCTGTCACCTCCTGTGAACTCACTGATGTCTTACCACTGTTAGAGACAGCAAGATCTGGCAGCTCTGCTCACCTCCAGTGTAAGTGCTTAACAGATACCCACTGGGAACTATGATGATATGTGAACTATGATGATATATGAACTATGAAACACAACTCTACAAGAGGCCAGTGCCCTTACTAACAAATATTGTCAATATGTCATGAAGTTCTTGTTCTCTGTTGGGGAGGCAGGAAGGTACAGGTAGATAACTGCACTCATGTTTGGGTTTACCTGGGCACTTTGCAGCTCACTGAGTCCTGATGTTTATTTGTTCTTTGTTTCCCCTGTGATTGTGTCTGTGGGCAAATCCCTGGGGTTTTAAGATGTACTCCAGGAATGTGGTGAGTGAGAGGGAGCAAGCCCTGCTGGGGGGGCAGAAGTTTGTAATGAGCTCTCGGTTTCAGCTGGAGACAGTGAAGAACTGCCATGAGTCTGGGCGTGGAGGAAATATGTCAAGATTCTGAGCCAGGGCTGGATGCCACAGAAAAGCAGGGAAAGCAGGAGCAGAGTTGGTAGGGTCTTGGTGAAGCCACCCTGACAAGTACATCTGAGGTGGAGCAATAATGAGCACTGTAAGGCCAGCCCACAGAAAAATAGTATGGTAGTGGAGAGGTGGAGACTGCAGAGATGGGCAGAGCTAGCAACGATACCTCTGCCTGCCAGTGCAAGGCCACTCTCGTGCAGCCCAGAAGTTGGGCTTTTGTGCTGGCTTAAACTTGGGAAGTGGAAGGAGAAGGTGTTCTGTGCACCAGCAAGCACAAGCTCCACCGGTATATGCCGAAGCATTCAGTTTGTGCTGGACTCACCTGAATGTGTCAGTGTTGCTGGGGTGCTGCCAAACCTTCTTCTGCTCTAAGAATTGAACTATGCAGCCAGGCTGTTCTTTACCATGCTGCAGGCAGGCAGCTATGAGTGGTCTGAATGTCCTGCAAGAAGGAGATCAAATGCTCTGTGTCAGCCCAGCTACAGGTTGAAATAAGGCCTTGGTCCTGGTCAAGCAAAACCATTTGATTTGGCTCAAACTAACCCCAAACAAATATTCTGGGAACATTAGCATATTGTGAGGCAGGGAAGGAGTTGTTTGACTTCCTTTTCTGCTCTCCCTCCCTTGTCTATTTGCAGGAGAAGGTCTTACTCAGAAGAAAGGAATGAGGAAAGTGCAAGACATGATCTCCTGATATAAATTAGAGGGCCCATCCTATAGAAAGACTCAAGATTTTCCATCAGAGAGGTTTTATGGGTCTTGGAAGAATAAGACGAGGTAATAATTGTGGCTGGGGCTAGGCAAAGAAGGAGCTGTGAAACCCCCAGCCCCTTTCCACATGAATGGGAAGAGCCCCAAACTTTTCATAAGTTATTGAAAAGTGAGAAGTGAGATGCCATTCAGAATGTGGGTGATGGAGCAGGCAGGCCATGGAATCCTGTTTCAATGCAGGTCTGTGTATAGGAATTTGGCCTCCCTGGAACCTACCTGAGCCGTGCACGTACGCATTGCTGAAGTTACACACAAGTAACATGTGGTTTTTGTTGGTTTACCTCCCAAGCCCAGTAGATTCTGCACTGGCCAAGGACTCTGCAGTTGTCCAGGTTCTGGGTTATTTTCTCTTTCTGAATCTTAAATCTGTCTGCAAGGGAATTGCATGCAGCAGCACCTCTGTATCTCAGGATGCTTACATGCACTCTCTCACACATGGCAGCAGACATGACTTGTCTGTGTCATAGGCTGAACCTGGAGATGGAAAGGCCCTGTGTGCCCTGAACAACCTGGACACTTTCCTGCCATGTCATGGTTCGGCTCTTCTGCCAAGATCCTGGGCCTTGGCTGCTGAGAGAAAGCAGGGAGGTGCATGGGGACTGGCTGGCCTCACCCCTCCAGAACAGCCCCCAGAAGCCACATAGAGCTGTTGCTAGCTCCAATGAACAAAGTCAGGAACAGGTCCCTTGGTTCCTTTATCCTGTTCTTACTGAGATATTTCAGGCATGCATGATATAATGACAGTGTGCTGCGGCCCAAAGGTGTGGTGGAAAATCTGGTTAAGCATGTTGGCTGAGCTGCTCCATGGATCCTCGGCTGGGACATGCTGTAAGGCACAGCTCAGCACTGTTAACACAGGAAAGACAAGAGCTACTCCTCTCTCACTTATGCCTGAAGAAACCACATTTTTCCATTTTGATTTTTTCCATCGCTATGTAAGTGCTTGCCTGTGTGTTTGTATTTCTAGCTGTTAGGTGCTATCTCATATTTTCACTATGATCATCTCTTGAAGGCCCATTTATACAGATCCACTTGTCTCCTTCAGATGC
Source organism: Pardalotus punctatus (assembly GCA_013400915.1). NCBI lineage: Eukaryota > Metazoa > Chordata > Aves > Passeriformes > Pardalotidae > Pardalotus > Pardalotus punctatus. The sequence continues at coordinate 75,636 of VZTX01019115.1, read as the reverse complement.
AGCTTTTGGAGACAAGCCACTCTCTCTCAGCTGCACTACCTCTCTAGACTCAGACTGCTGTGTGTCACTTACCCCAACCTGACACACTTCAGTGCAAGTCAAGTCAATATTAAGCCAGGTTTTCCCACAGCAGTACATTGCTTTACGACCATTGCTTGTCTCCTTGTTATCCTCTTGGATCCAAGGCACCTGACCACAGCAGTCATAAGGTCCCTAAAATCATGTGTCCCCAAATTCGTGTTCCCATGCTGTACCTTGCAGAGGGATTGGCAGTGCACAGTAGGAAATGTTGCCCTCCGGGGTGTATTAGGGGTGATGGAGTTCAAAGGGGAATGAGGACTTGCTATGTTATTCAATTAAAGCAAAATCCAGCAGGCAAATCCAGTAGCTTCCTTTGTTCTGTTGGTTAAACATTCAGAAAGGACAAAAAAATCTCTTTACCAAAACTTATCAATTTGTGATTTTCTTGGAAAACTAGAAACCTGTGAATCTGCAGAAACTGCATTTGCAATGACAGCTGCAAAAACTTAAGGATTTTACATACATAATCACTAAGAATTTTTGAACAAAGGAGAATAAGGGTAACAGAGGGAAGCTGAGTGTTACAGCCCTCTTGCCTTGTCGTCTGACCTGGTGACACTGATGTTTCCTTTCATAATGACTGCAAGTCCAGTGTGGTTTGGTGTTTGATTTGGGCCAGGGAGCGAGGACAGGTGTGCCAGAGACACACCTGCCCCCTTTCCTGCTCCCTGCCCTCTGCTGTCTGGTAGCTGGGGGCTCTTTCCCGGGGGGCATGGCGGAGGCACGTGGTATCCCCGCAGACAGGGCTGTGTGGGGAGATCAGAGTGACTCAGATAAAGATCACAGATATAGCTGACTCCATTAACTTCCTTAGGCTTCTTCTAAAGATTGCTGGGTCTCTGTGGCTGAGTGTTTTTAGGCTGCACCACTATCTGGGAGTGAGAAATCCAAGCATCCTCTCTCCTGGGACTTCAGAGGAGTGCTTCTTGTTCATGCTTGTGATTTTCCATGCACAAAAACCCTGTGGAGGAGGGGAAATGCAACTGCCAGGCCCACTGCCTGGCATGGGTTTTATTACTCTTTTCAGCATCCTTGTGGCCTCAGTTTCTGTGTCTGTAAAACGAGATTAATCGTCTTTGTCCTGTGAGTAACACACCTGGTGTGCAGCAAGGATGCTGTTATTCACAGAGGCTGCACTGAGAAACAGGAGTAGGTTCCCTGTGCTACCGGGTGCTGGTTTCATATCCATATACTTAGAACTGCCCTTTTTGCTCTCGTGCCCTAGGAAGACTGTCTCCCCCTCTGCAAACACAACTAAATGCTTGCACAGGGGAAAATGGTCCACATCAGCTTTCCTTACTATGTGATCTTTCTTCTGATAGGCCTTAATATTTCTTTACCTTCATCTTCCTGAGCACTTGGGGCTCTTCCCATTTGGGCACTGTGAGCTGTTCATTGCAAAAGTGTTCATGCCCCTTATTCTGGCATGTCTTTACTTAAGCTGTCAGAGTGAACACGTGCATGGGTGACAGGAAAAGGGAAATACAATACCCAAGTCAGCAAAGGAGGCTTGGAGGAGGACAAATGGCCCCACTTGCTGTAATTCTGAGTGCACATGGGCTGATCTGTGTTAGGGCATCATTACCTGGTACTGGGAAGCAGATTTTGTTTGCATCCTCCTTGGCAGATGGAGTACACGCACACCAAAGGCAAGCCTCAGGAAGCCTCAGGAAACCCTGTTTTAATCAAAGGGCTTTGGCTCAGGCCTGACTGCAGCATGTGACAGGGACTCAGAGCAGGAAAGGCCGAGGCCAGCTGCACTGTGCACAGTCCCAAGATTCGCCTGTACTTGTACCTGGGCAGAAGTTTCTGCTAACGTGAGCATCAGGAAGGTGATTAGTGATACCAGCTTTTGGCTAGAGTCAAGTAGAACAAAACCCCAGGGTCTTCATATGGAATATATGCAGAGACATTTTCCTTAGCTCAGGAATTTGGAGCTAGGAATGTGCTTTTAAATCACCCACTCAATACATGGACAACTCAGCAACTTCAGCTATAAAAACTTGGTTGACAGCTCTGAAACTGTGGCATAAATCTTGGAAATTCACTTGTGTAATGATTAGAGGAGTGGCCAGATCTGTTCCTGTGTATTCCCTTCTGGAAGTGACAATCCTCCCATGATGACAACCATTTCCATAGCACTGCATAAATGAGAGTTCATGGATTTATGTTAAAAGGGAAGAGTATGAGCACACAGGCTTTTTACAACAAATCCCATTAAACAAGCCCTCTGAACAACCACTGGGAGAACAGGCATGCAGAAGGGTGGTTTTGCATTCAGGACCTGGAATTGTAGCTTAGGAGCAGATAAATTCTTATATATTGAGATATATTTTCAGATATATTGAGGCTTTTGTGGGTCTGCCAAGCCAGTTCAATGAAGCTACACTCTAGCCACATGCTTGTATTGTAGGGCTGATGATCTAGGTGTTTCAGGCACAGGAGTTGTTCAGAAAAAGATCTCATTTTGAGTGGGTTTCTTTTAGTTGAAATCTCACTGAGGGAACAATTTAGATGTGGCTCCATCTCACTTAGCTGTTCATCCAATGCCTGGGTACGAGACAAGGGGAAGACCCATGTGCTGCTCGTGACAAGAGTTTCATTGCGTTATTTACAGATGGCCAGACACAGGAACTCTTCTGTTGTTTAATGCTAAATTTTGTGTCACTGCATCCTCTTTGTCTGTAATCTTTACTAGGCTTAGCAATCATCATCAAATCCCAGAATGGTTTGGGTTGGAAGGGGCCTTGAAGACCATCCAGTTCCAACCCCCTGCCATGGACAGGGACACTCCCTCTTGTCCTGTCGCTCCACACTCTTATCCAAAGTCCCTGTTCTCCTCTCTTGGAGCCCTTTTAGGTACTGGAAGGTGCTGGAAGGTTTCCCTGGAGTCTTAAATTCTGTATCACTAAGAGGAATATTTATTTAAGTCAATCATTGAATTATTATAGCCTCAACAACATGAATTCTACTTATGCATGGAACACCAGTGTCATATTTACATACAAATGAATTGATGTTGTTTATATTGTGTTGCTATTTACTGTGAGCAATGGTAATTTCTGGGCTGGGCAGAAGCTGTGTGGGTCATTTTGAGCTTGGATTCTGGAGGAGGTGAGCCTGCATGAGTGCATTGTCTGTCTCATCATTTATCAGTCTCCTCTTAATAACTTTTGAAGGCATTGACTAATTTCATCTACATTTGACAGAGGAGCAGAGGTTTTTGTGGTGGGGAGATTAAGGGACAAAGGACAGAAGTACTTGGTGAACTAGAACTCATTAATTCCACTGCTGAAATAACAGCTTGTTTGGAATTAACCTCAGGAAATGTTCTTTCACTGGGACTAAACCTTCCTGCAATTATATGGTGATTATTACAATGTTTTACTGAAATCCTGGGAATCATTCTATTTCAGCTTGCTGGACAGGGATGTTTGCATTCACCTTCCAAAACATGTTTTCACTATTTACATGTTTGTTAAATCTCGAGAAGCAAGATCAGATCAAAATTCCTGAGCTGCTTCAAAGAGGCGGCACTTTGTTACTAGAGTTGTGCTGAGAGGTGTTAGGGGAGGAAGATGAGGAAGGACTTCTAGTCTGGTCTTTAGGATAGTGCAGTCACACAAACTCAGTTTTGTCTTTAGAAACTGCTGATCCTGAGTGCTGGTAGTAGTTAGACAGAACTTGTATAGGACCCATCCCTCCAGATTAAATCCAGTATTCCTCTTTTTCAGTTTGGAAGGAGCAGGTGTTCACAGAGCTGTGCCGCAGACCTGCTCCCTAAAGAGGCTGTGATGGCTGAGGCTGAGGGGCCGGAGTGGCTGAGCTATGGGATGACGGCATCCACACCTGCCTTCCCAGCCGAGCACACTGTGTGTGACCAGTCCTTGCCAAGACTGACCTCTGCGTGGACAGCCCAGCTGAAGTGAGATGCCTTTGAATGTGAGTAGTGTAGCCAGAATGCAGCACTTCATGTAGAATAAAAGACTTGTTTTTATGGAGCAAGGCTTCCAACAGTTTGCAGCTCCAAGGAGAAGGTTCAGATCACATTGTAGAGCAGTTCCTCATCCTGGGACTGTGCAGCTGCCCATGACCATTACCACGACAGCAGGCAATCAGGTCTCTAGACCTTTTCCCTTTCTGCAGCACTATAAATTCCCAAATAAATATGCCAACACTATGACAGTAGTGAAGTAGAAACTGAACAGAAGTAATGTGAAGTACTTGCTTTTGAATGCCAACATCACACATTTGGAGTAATTTCATGAAATTTTTATGTGAAGTCCGATTAGTCCTTGTCACTGCACAAATGTCAGGTGTGTGTCTGCAGGGGATAAGGCAGGGATGTGTCAGACAAATAAGATACTTTTTACAGAATAACTGTAGTGAAAAATACAACATCCCTAACAAAAACACTTTTTTCAAGGAAACTTTTGTGCACATATCTGACATGGGGCCAAATTGGTTTGTTAGGAGACTCATTATAGTTCCACTGAATAGTTCAAGTTGATTTTGTTCTTTCAAATTCAAAACATAAACTCACTTCACACTTTTTCTTTATTGCTGAGTGTCTTTGTCTCAATTTCCAGTATAACCAGAAGTACTCCTAGATGGAATTAGCAGAAGACCAGAAAAGATTAAAAACAAGGCCAAATTACATAAGGAGAGGAAAGCAAAAGAGGGGAAAACAATAATTTTTTTTAAAAAGTTTATTTTCTTTCCATGAAAGTATTTCAATGAAGTGCTTTTCCACAATGCTAATGTATTCCCCATGACATGAGGAAGAAAGATGCATTTTAGAAGTAAAAATTATGTAAAATAATTTTTATAGGTAAAAATTATGTTAAACAGTTATTATTTAATATCTTACTGCTGCTATTTTTGTGAGCTTCTCAAAGATGAGATTTGAATGGGGAACTGTAACTAAATGAAATACTCCCAAAACTGAGCCTCTGCCTTGTACTTCTCATCAGCCTAGTTCCAAGGAGTGTGAAGTCTGTTATTTGACATTACCTTGAAGGCAAATTTTTATGCCAAATTTGAAATAAAAGGCTGTGATTTATATTTCCTCCTTTTCATTAGAAGCAGGGAATGTGCAAATCAAACAGAACTTCCTGTTTCCAGTCTTTCAGCAAATGCATGTTTCAGTTTGTCTTCCTCTCCCATTGCAAAAGGGGAAAAAAAATGCACTTGAAAAAGGATGGATCCTTGCCTTCATATTATGTCTGCAAGAATAAGAATTAAACATGTCTAGACATGACAGGATCTTAGTAAGGGCTTTGATTCACAAGTGGGAATACTGTGTATTGGGACAGCTGCTGTTATTCCTGCCTAATCTCCCAGCTCCAGCCCTCAGAGGATCCTGCCTCTGCTGCAGGGGTGTCTTGGTCAGTCACGAAGAAGCTCAACTACCACAGTTTATGACTAAACAAGCTAAAGTAGCACCCTACTGCTTTCACATACCTGACAGTGTGACCAGATGCACGAGAACTTCATTTGTGTCAGATCTGCAGCTCATGAATATCCCCCTCAGACCTCTAGTGGACACAGCTATTCCAGTTATACCAGGTGAATATCTGGTGTTGAGTGGCCCACCCGTGAGAAGCAGCGTGAGGAACTATGCAGAAATTAGTTGGTGTAACTCATAATTGAAGATGAGATTAGAAGAGTCAGTGTTCTCAGCTCTTGGCTTCTTCTCCACTGTTGAAGGGACACCATTGTGTTAGGCCATTATTTTAGAGTTGAGTTACCAGTTATAGTTCTCCTGGGTAAGGGCAAAATGCTTGGACATTCAAGGTCTAAGGCAGGGTGCCTGGTTTTTGGAGTGCACAGAGACAGAAACATGGGACATAATGGAGGGGACAAGTCTTGCAAGAGAAAAGCAGTACCAAATGTGACCAGGCCTTGTGATTGTCATAGCCAAAGAAGTGGTAGGGATCTGTCTACAGAGAGTGTCCTGCAGCAGCTGGGGATCAGCAGGGGCTTTCAGGTGCTTTCAGGAGATGTTCAGGAGGAACCACAACAGATGCGCTGCCTCTTGGTTTTATTTTCTGTTGTAGCCATCCTTTGACACGATCCTGAACGGCAGAGTTTCTGAGGCAATGTGGCCAAGCCCTCTGGGGTACCTGACAGGCATTGGCCTTTGTGGCACATCAAGTATCACCTCTCAGTGGGTCCCACTGCAGCGTGTCCCACGGAGCCCTGGAGCAGGCATGGCAGAGGCTGCCAGGCCCAGGATGCCCACTGCTGCTCTGTGCCCTTCCCAGCCTCTGGTGCGATGTCTGAGCTGCCCAGCCAGCTCCCTGTCAGGCCAAGCATTTCAGTGCAGCCATCAGCAGTATCACGGCTAATAGGCTGCTGTTTAAATGGCTGTAATTAGGCTTCAAAGTAACCATTATGATGAAAGGGGGAAATCTCACATTCCTCTCCACTCTATCATTTCAGGGTGTCTGGCAGCACCCCAGAAAGGCAAAAGTGCATCACTTGATACCACCAGAGTTACCTGTTTGCAAGGAACATCTCAGCTTTGCTTTATAAAGATCATTTTTTTCCAGGAGAAAAAAATGCATGCACTTGTGAATTAAATACTCTATTCTCTCAATTCCTGTGGGTTTTTATCTACCCCATATGTAAGCACTTCACAAATATTTGACTGGAAATTACAAGAGATAAGGACAGGTCTGCCCTTGCTGCAGCAGGCAAGCACCTACTAAGCAGCATAGGAACTGCAGGGATATATTTCAGCTTACTGTATCCTAGAATGAGATGGTGTGTACTGAGAGACTGCCTCTTCTATTTGCTCATTTATCCATTGCAAATTGTACTCGAATATCTGAAGTGCTGGCATTTGTTTATTGCACTAGTCCTCTTTGTCCCACATTCTGTGTTTCAGACAAACTGGGTTGCGCAGGAGGAATGATAAAGGTGATGCTGCTGATGTTAAATGCCAGCACAGGCTCAGCACAGTCTTATTCTGGAAAAGGACCTCTCCTTTGCCAAGCTTCTCCGTTCTGCGGGAAGAGCAGGCTGGGGAGTCCCAAATGCAGTCCTCTGCACTGTGCTGTTTGTTCCAGCTCCATTTTGGAGGATATTAACAGTTTCCATCCTCCTCCTAATTCCACTGCCATAAAACATCCTTCTTACTCATGAAGCAGAATACCTAGATCCACCTTCTTGCCTCCTGGCTAATTACTGTCATTATCTGGCTAGACAAACTTGTCATGAGATTAGAATCTCCTCACAAAACAGGGTCATCTCAGGAAGTTCTTGCTATCCGGTTTTGTGTAAATCAGTCACCTCTGCAGCTAAACGGCAGCTCGGATTGTTGAGAATTCACACGCTCCCAGAAGGGGAGCAGAGGAGCATTTCCACACAGGAGCTGCTTCAAAAGGAACTGGGCGTTCCCACTGACATCAGTGGGGCAAAGCCTACACCCACTCTCTTGCACCTGCTCAAGGAGTTATCCTTTAAAGAAACCGAAAAAAAACTAACCACTTGCAGTAATTTCATTGCCTGGGTGGATCATTGCTATAATAAAGTTGTTATATTCTACTTTACTGTATCCTTCACTCCTCTGCCTTGGCAGTTCACCTCATCATAACTCTGCAGCAAGCCTCAACATGGACAGAGTCAAGGCAGAAGCCACAAACCAGGCTGGTCATCTTTTTGTGTTTTTTAAGGCTTCAGGTAATTCCAGCTGAAGATCCCAAACCAAAATAAATTTGACTCCCCATTTAAAATAGAAACTCAGCTTAGTGCTGTAGGCACTGCCTGGTTTGCCCTCAACACTGTGGGGCTTTTACACAGATGCTCTGGGGGCTGGCTTTTTCCATGTGTGGAGAATGTAGGTCTCCTTGTGCTTAGGCAACTGGAGAGCCAAGCACCTCTTACCCAATGCTCTTCCTAAGTAGGCAAGCACAGCAGGAATCCTTCCTCCCATAAACCTCTGGTGACACTTCACTTCGCACACTAGCCCACATAGGGCCTGCCATGCCAAAGAGCACTATGTCACCAATGCACTAAATAACTGTATTGCACTTTAACAGGCCTATTGGCATCAAGGAAACTTATATTACCCCACTAGTGCTCTGAAACGGAAACACAGTCGTGGGTGACTGTAACCCTGGCTACAGTTAAACAAAACACTCCCTTCTTCAGCTATTGTAGCAACCTAAATTGCAGGTGGTTCTGGCTGTCCTAGAGGCCTGCGATGCTCCAGTGACTCTCATTCTCTAGCAAGAAACACACAGCTGTACTGGAAGAAGGGTGCTCTGAGCCAGCCTTTGATGTGAGTTCTCTGATTTTCCACCTGAATGTATCTCGAGGCCTTGCTGCAATCCACTCTTCAAGTGGTACCTTGCAGACTAAACCAATGAGATTGTCCTTGAGCTCTTCTGTGCTCTCCACCCGGTGACACCTGTGTATTTTGCAAGTCTCTGTTGAAAAATTCAGAGACATTGGCCCATGTAGTGCAGTCTGAACTGAGGCTGGTAACACAAACCCATTCCTTCCTTTCAGTGTCTGAGTTTCCTGCATTTCTGCAGGACCAGTGCAAGGCTGTGCAGATGAACATTTAGAAATGGAGTGCATGCACACATTCTTAGTGAGGAACCGTGAACAATTCTGGTTCGTTCCTTTGCACACCAGGGCAGGAGAGCAGCCAGATCCTCAGGGCAGCAATTGGCTGCCCTAATCCTTCCTCTTCCTACAGTTTCCTGTTTCACTTACACACTATTGTCCAATTTCAACAGATGTTGAAGCTGGGATGCTACAGACAATAGTGTTCTCCTCTGATTCATCCTTAGAACAGGCCCTGTCCTGTGTAGGAAAGGAGGCAAAAATAAAGTATTAGCTGTGTATGTAATGAGTCTGTTTCATAATACATTCACACAAGACAGCCAAACGCGAGCTGTACAGACATGCTATTTCCAAAGGGTACCCAAATAAATGAAAGCTCCTACTTTATTTTTGAGGTCTCTCATTGGACAGATTTGTGACCCAGCCAGCTCTGGGGTGAATCTAGGGTATGCGTGGCAGTCTGTACAGATCAGGAGTGAGCCTTGTGGGTGAGGGTGCTTGTGTCAGACCTCTGAGCCATTCCTCAAGTAGTTACACCTTTGTATAGCAGTGCTGTGAATTGTCCCAGGGGGACACAACTGAAAAAGCCTGGACACTAGTCAAAGATCTGTCAGGATCAACCTGGTCAGTCCTAGAACAGACTTCTTCCAAACCACTGGTTCTTAAATCTTGTCTATGTGCCTGGATGGTAGCAGAGGATCTTCCTCTGGGTCAATCTCAGTTAATAGTACCTCTTCATACTGTTGTAACTGGTCTCCACTGCACTACCAAGTGTGGTGGTACTGCTGAGGGGGAACATGTTCTAGGGAACAGGTGGTGGCTGCAAGGATTGCCAGTCAGCCCTCAAGAAAATGTCCTTAATGAGGTGCGGACTAAAGGTTGAACTGCCTCTTGTTCCTGCTGATAACATGTTTATCTGCAGGCTGTTAAGCCAGCGGAAGCCACTTCTACATCTCTTTCTCTCCTGTTCAAGAGCTTCTGCTTTGGTGTCATCAGCTCTTTGTGAGATTTGAGAGAGGCTCAGGGTCACTCCCCAGGATAACTTGTAAGAACAAGCTGTGCCATGTTCCCTCAAACCAGGGCCAAATGCATCTGAAGTCTTACCCTCAGCTCAGCTCGATCGTAGTGGAGAGGAACAGTTAGATCCAAAGATACTCCCCTAAGAATGCCACGTTTGTGAAAGGAGTAGGTTGGTTGTATCTTGTAGTGAGCAGGGACTGTGCTGGCTGTCTTGCTCCTGGCAGCTCTGTTGGACTGTGGTGGCAGGGAGGTAAAATAGACCACTAAACACCTAATGGGGAAGGGCAGCTCCAGCAGAAGAGTCTGAAGGGGAGAGAAAAAGACTCAGTTTACAGCCCATTGATCTGGGCACCTGCCTGAGATAAAGCATTGCTTCAAGTCCTGTTCTGCTGGTTTTGGGTCTCAAGTGTTTCATTTCTCCCAGAGCCACCTCTCAGTGTGATGGAGCTGCTGACCTCCCAGGTCGTGGTGCCCTTCCTCTGTATCAGCTCCCGCTCGTCTGTTGGTGCAGTGATACCATCAGGAGAGTGAGGGTTTCAGTGCTGGCTTCTGAAACGTGTTGCAACTCTTAGCTCCTGTGGGCTGTCGGAGCAGCAAGAGCAGGTATTTCATCCCGACAGGGAGGGAGAGGCCCTTGAACAGGGCACCCAGGAAATGATTAAACAAAGATTTGTGATCCTTGCTTAGGCATGAGGGGAGACAAAACCTTGAACTTTAGTCTCCCATCCTCCTTTAGACTTCTGCTAGCAACATCTCTTATTCCCTCTGATGTGGCTTAGGAGTGAAGGAGGTGGAGTAAGTGCCTGGTGTTTCAAGATGCTTCGAAGTGGCCTTCTGTGTCAAAAACCTCTGACCTCTCCAGCAGTCTCCATATTCTCTGTATTGTATCTGGTGATCCACACAGCTCTGTAACCATTTGAGAAGTCTGGCAGAGGGTAAACAAAATACATTGATAAACATAGCAACCAGAAACACCTGTCAGCTCAACACGGAAGCTCTGCATTGAATATGTAGAACAAATTGGACATCAAGATTCTAGTGTCGGATACACAGTACCCAGATTATCCATGAAGCTTCCCAGATATCCATAATAATCTTGGGTATGACATAACAATTAAGAGAAAAAGAGCTTGGCATTCCTTCATGTATGCTTATTTGTGGAGAAGTCTCTACCGGCCTTCCAATGAAAATAAAGCAGCTTCTTGTGCCTGCAGACCTCACAATTTCTGGAGAAATAAATCATTTTAGGATTTGCTTGATTTGTTCAACAATTACAAAGTAAAAGCACTCTCTAATTTCCCTCCTACCTTTTCGGCTAAGCAGGCTCATGCTCACCTGAGAACCACGAGACCTTGACAGGAAGGTTGCACCCCTCAGCTGCCTTTCCATCTCCACTGACTCTTGCTGAGGGGCCGCTGCCTTCTGCCAGGACCTTTTAGATTTGTGCTGGGAAGCAGCGCCCCAGCACAGCTACCCTGGTACTGCATCCCCTGCTTTTCTTGTCTTTTGCACTGATGTACCTGCTCCCAGGAGGAAAAACCTCTCTGTGTTTTCTCTCCTGACAGTGGGACCTCCTTGCTGCAGTAGTAAAGTGACTGAACTGTGTTGAGCGGTGCAGGGCTGCAGCAGCCACAGTTGCCCTCATGGCCACAGTACAAACCTCTTGCAAATGTGCTGACTGTAGACTTGTCCTTCAGCAGCTGAGGGAAACAGCATCGAGTCCATTCCTCCCACTGATGAGGCTTCTCTGGTACATTGAGCTATTCAACCAGGACAGGCATTGCAACTGGTCCTTCACAAATAACCTGTGTCTGATTTGTGGCAGAAAGCTCTTCCCTCACCCCTATTTCTCTTTCTGCTGTGGAAAAGAACAGCACTGGTTTCCAGCACTGCCTCACACAAAACGCTTGAGGGTCTTACAAGGTTTTCTTGGTTTTGGCAAGCTACTTCCTTCTCCTGTCTGGCGGATTTAGAGTTTTGCCCTGGGGCAAGCAATCTTCCTTTCCTCCCTCTTTTCTCACTTCCTAAAGCCAGGCCCATCTCTGCAAACCCATGGGACAGTGATGGGGGAGCAAGGGATGGGGAAGAGTTAATGTCACTGACCTAAAACCGAAGTGTATTTCAGTGCTTGTTTACTACTTCACAAACTATAAACCACTCTGTGGGGGTGCTGGAAATAGAGATAAATTAGTAACTTCACAGAGATCATTGTTGGTTTCAGTGGGTCTATGAGAATCCTCTTCGGCCCAGGAAGCCATGTTGCCACACAGCAGATAGCAGCTCTCCCCTGGGCTGGACACTGGTGTTTTGTGTACCATGGATCAGTTCTGGTAATGATCACTTCAGTGCAGAGACAGTGGTCAAATGTTTACTAGTTTATGTGCCCAGAACCAAGCACATTCCAATGACATGGTCACATACCTTTCTAGTGATCTGCAGTTCTTGAAATCCAAGATACAGTGATGTACTGTTAAAAAACAAAGAAGGATCCAATGAACAAAATTGTGCAGCCCCTAGGAAACACTTCTGGGGCTGAGCCCATCTATTTGGGACAATAAAATATCTCTATTTGCTGACAATGCATGGTTCTGCCAAGCTTTCTGGTACCTTGAAATCTGTTTTCTGGAGAAAAACATCTCATCACATCCTAAAGCCTCATTGTTGACTCTTAAAATGTGAAATGTAATTGCACACTATGGCCGAAAGGCCAAGAAAAGGAACCATCTCTTCAAGCCTAGGAGTAACACAGAAACTTCTGTGTCCCAGAAAACGCTATATAGGTTGAAGAAAGGAAAATGGGAAGGCAGGAAAAGAATTAGGAAAAATGAGAAAACAGAAACAATTGCATTACATTCACACCAGTATGTTCACTAGACTTTGATAATCCGTCTTTGAATTCTTTCAAGTGGTTTTTGAAACAGTTTATACTTTTGACTTTCACTTTGGGCGGTGGCAGTGAGTTCCACAGGCAAATGGTGCACAAAAAAGGTGAAAAAGAATGCTGGCTCCAGTGAGCCCATTCAGGCAGCAGCCTCAGAACACATCACTGGGTGAAAAGGCTCTACCATTTCACACCTGCAGTCTCATAAATACAATTATTTTTTGTCCACTTCTTGTGTTACAGGACAAACTGAAAAATCATTCTCTGTTCACATTCTGTGCTCCACTGCAGATCTCCAGCATGTTCCCCTTCAGTTGTCTTCTTTTCAAGTGAGAGGGGCCTCATCTGTTCTTCTCTCCCGCTGCTACAGCCATTTTAAATGTGTCACCTTAGAGTTCCTTAGTTCTGAAGGAAAAAGAGAGCAATGGGATGAGTAAGACTGCGAGTGGATTCAAGACAGTACCACATTATTAAAGTACACTGCAGCACAACCGTGTTTTCTTAAAACCTCCTATTTTCCTCCTGGCCCTTTTGGCCTCTGCAGGACACTGTGTAGGAAAAGGAAGACGTATGATGCATCCAGGCTGGACAGTTTTAGGAGGCTCTTTGGGGTTTACTACCACAGTCTGATGAAACTATAAAGGAAGAATAGGCAAAGCTTTGGCAGCTTGGAGAATAGCAGTGTCTAAGGGTGGAGAGAATTCTGTTCTAGGAAGACTTTTAGGTGAGATTTACAAAGGGAAGGAGTTGAAAACTAAATGAAGTCTCTTTGGTTTGCGCTAAGGTAGGTGCTGAACACAAGAGCTTGAATGGGAATCAAAAGCTCAGGTGCACCTCAGGCTCCTCCAGAGGCCTTGAGTAAAAGCTGCCATCCCAAATTGTCCTACCTAGACTCTTGCTACCAGACCATGACTTGGGCCAACGGGTAAGGAGTCAGGAGTCTCAAATGACAAGTTACATTTGCATTTCTTTGCTTGTAAATGAAGTGTATTTGATAGGGAATTTCTAGGACAATAAGCATAGCTGTTTTACAGCCCAGTGTAACTAAACCCTCATACTCATAAATCACAAGTAGAGCACTCAAAAAACTCATAGGGTTGGTATAAACTTGGTATAACACAGTATCTTAGACTAAATATTTTGAACTGCATGTATTTGCTAGTCATCCTTCAAAATTCAGGGCTCAAGCAGTTCAATATCTTTCTGAAACCCTGTGGGCTACCAAGGTATTTCCTTTTCCTTTCTTTCTTTAAAATGAAAAGTGTATCTTATATAATTGCAGGAGTTACAACTGTAAAAGGGAAGGATTGCTCTAAGAGCACTGTCACCAGAGCCAGTGACACTACAGACTGTTTTCTGGAAAATGCTGGACTAGGCCCTTCCTCAGCCTTCTGCAAAACCCAAGTTGTTGATTCCTCTTTCCGGTTTTGTTTCAAGAGGCTTCTCTTTCCTGTCTGAAGCCTGTGTTTTCCACCCCTGAAACTGGTGACAGAGTCAGCCTGAGGTCTGGGGAGCAGCAATAGGCTCCAAGTAGGTAAGTAGACACCCCAATCTATGGTCATTACCTCTGTCTTCTCTGACACAACCATGGATTTTTTCCTAAGGGCCAGCATCCCTTTAAGCTGCAACACTGATGTACTTTTAAAAAGTATCATTCCTGTCATTATATGATCCTTGAGCCCAATACCCGGGGCAACCATTTGTCTGTTTAGGGCTCCTTCTCTGGAATAAATGAAGCTGTGGCTCCATCTCCATCCCAGGACTTCAGCCTCTGGGAAGGACTGCTGAACTTCCCTAGTCATTCAGACAGCTTTCCTACTGTTCCTTACCCCTCCCCAGCCCCACAGGATGAGGAGTTTGTTTCCAATTCCTCTCTGTAGCAGACAGATTTATTAGGAGCATGGGGTGGGATGAATTCTGTTGTCACACGCGCTCAGTGCCCTCTACAAATGGGCAGAGTGAGAAACTCAGAACGAAACAAAGAGCCTGTAGCTGGTTTCTCTGCAGACAGTCCTGCAGTCTTGCAGAACAAAGCTCTTCTCCCTGTCCTCTCAGTCAAACCCAAGCTTCCTCACTCAGCTCAAACTTTCCTTTGTACAGTCAGAGTGACCTCTCACCGGGGCCTTGCCTGCCCAATTTGTAAGCCCTTTAATAATGGAAATCCATGATCCTACTTTGCACATCAAAACACATGCAGGCTCCTCCCAAACAAGAGAACTTGGCAGATGAGCTGTGGGTAAAAAGCACAGTAATTTATACAAATTATGCTGTTCAAAGGTGTCATTTCGCTTTCTCCTTAGCAGAAGGAAAAGATTTCTTCCCACCCAAATATTACAGAAGCAGTGTTTATAATTAATCACTGCAGTATTAGGTTATCCAGGCACAAGACCACTCTGCTGTGGATGTACCATGTATGGAGGATGCAGCTGGCAAAGCCTCAACCTATCCCGGTGCCTCTCGAAGACCAGGGCCTGGAGAGGGGTCTGGGTCAACGTTTCCCTTGCTGCAGCATTGCCTGTGATTTCCTGTACTGCATCATAGCCCTCTTTGTAAGTACTGCGTTGCGTTGATCTCCAAAGGGAGCTTGTGCTTTCTGTGATTACAGAACATTTCACACAAGAAGTCTCTAATTTGAGCTGAGGATTGTCGAAATGTCTGTGGCAAATTCTTCATGGAGAAAATGGAATAGTTGTAAAGTGTTCCAGCTTCCCTTAGAGATGATGGTTTCTGGTATCATTGTGGAGGGGGGCAGTGAGTTTGTACACTTTGCAGTCCCTCACAAGCCACAAATAATGTTTATGAGAGCCCCTTCACTCCCAGGGTTCGAAGAGGTGCCAGCAGTGGATGCAGTGGATGCGCTGCACCCTGCCCAGGAGTGGGAAGGATTGTCACTGCAAACACGTGGGCCCTGCTGCATAGTCCCTCTTCAGAGCAGCAGGCCACTTCCATTGACACAGCTCGTCATTGCCACAGAGAACCTGCTGGCATCTTTTAAATCTATGGAAATTCTGGTGTTAATGAATTCAGCAGCTTCCTCTTGAAAACCTTTATTGGGTGACTTTCACACTGCCCCCACAGAGCCCTGTTCCTTGAAGTCAATGGGAGAACTGGGTGTGGTGAAAAGTCAAGATGAGACCTGTAAATCAGATGATAAAGAGAAGTGAATCAGTAGGAAATGCTTTTGGGGAGCAACACATTTCTCTCCTGTCAATTAAAAGCACAGGGAATGGCCCAGAAGGAGCTTCCCTCTGACACATAAGGGACTATATTTCAACAGCGTAATGATCTAATAGTGCTTTCTGGAAGGTTGAGGACATAAAAGCACACTTGTGCTATATACATTGTTCAGGCCATCTAATAAAATCCATTTCTGAAGAATGATATGCAAATCTGTGTGGTTTTTCTGAGGATTCGTTGAGACTTCTTATGCCGTATTCGCATATCCTGTGGCAGAGCCCAGTCCCCAGCAAATTGACATGCTGTGTGCTATGGCCTAAAAATGTTTGATGTGGCTATTCAGGCTCAGCCCTAGGGAACATATTCTGCTGTGTCCAAATCTCTTAGGTATTCTGAAAACCTCCCTTGTTCACTGGCTCCTCCTGAAATTTCTGTGCCAGCTCTGTGTCAAATTATGTGCCCCTTCTGTCCTTTTGGTTGCTGAGTTTATTTAATTAATGTTATTCCAGCTTTCTTCCTGACTTTCTTCTTCCTTCATTGTTTCATAAGCCAGCGGTATCCAGCCTTCTGTGGGTCATAAGTCATCAAAAGGTTGCCTCTGACATCATTGCAAATAAAATAAAAATGCACGAATACATGCCCATGCATGTGGGGAGCCCAAGTGGAGAGACAGAAAGGGCAAACAAATGTGCCAGCTTTCACTGCCAGCAGCTGCAGCACTCTCGGTGCCATGCTCAGGTGAGCTGTGCTGGCACAAGGTGAATCTCAGGCTTTGTCCCTTGAGGATGAGGTGGGCTTCGATAAACACAGATTGGGAAATGCTGTTGCCAGCCCTGGACATCACCACTGCCATTGTCTGTGCTCGCAGGATTTCCTGTGGTCCTCCCTTGCCCCTGCACCATGGCTCTGCTTCTGCCATTCCCCCATCCTGGGACTTCCTGTGCTTCTGGGGAGGTGTTTGGGAGCTGAGTGGCTTTTCGTGAGCTGTTCCATCTTGTTGCTTGAATCATGAACAGAGGAACTAATAAAAGAACTTTTGAGTGCTCTGCAGATGGAAGATGTCATACTGGGAAAATCAATCCACAGATCTGCTCTTTGATGGAATCTAGCTGCAGGCAGACGCTTTCATGTGCAGCAGCATCTTCCCAGACAGATTATTTCCTTGCTCACATTGTGTACAGACGTGCAACTCCTGGCATAAGCAGCTTTGTGCTGCAGCACTTTTCTAAACACAACTGGAGTTCCTTTCTCAGGCAGGCCACTTCCCTTTAGGGGTGTTTTGGGATGGACGAAAGAGAAAACAGACTGGTAGTGACCATCTGACTGGGTAAATGTAAGACCAGGAATAACAAGCAGCAATGCACCAGAGGATGACAGGAGAGCTACAGTCACCCCTCCAGCAAGTCCCACAGTGCACAATAAGGTAAAGGAGATGAGAGAGAAAATATCTGGCATGTCCAGCAGCTCAGAAAACGCAGGAAGTTGATCTGTCAGCATTTCCATCGCATTTCCTCAACATTTTTAAAGTGAAAAAAAAAAAGTACAGTCACCTCCATTGCAAGGAGCGAAACGATAAGGATCAGCTGGGAGCTCTGTTCAGACAGCTGCGCAGGAATGGTCTGGAGCTCTCAGCAGACAAGGAGACACATTGGAACATGTTGTTATACTTTGTTCTATTGCTCAGTATCGCATTTGTACCTAGAAACAGCGTGAAACCAGGCCAAGTGTCCCACATGCCAAACTCCAAAGAACTCCATAAACAGAGAAAAGGCTCTCTTTATCCATACAGTTCTCATATCGCACACTGAAACCATAATAAACCCAACCTGTGAACTTGTTACATTTTTATGAGCCTACATTTGGGGCAGGTGGTTTTTTT
The DNA here is from genome assembly GCA_013400915.1 of Pardalotus punctatus. Classification (NCBI taxonomy): domain Eukaryota; kingdom Metazoa; phylum Chordata; class Aves; order Passeriformes; family Pardalotidae; genus Pardalotus; species Pardalotus punctatus. The sequence goes on along the minus strand of VZTX01019115.1, from coordinate 58,021 downwards.
TTAGTGAGATTTTTTTGTGAGATTAGTTTGTAATCCAACAACTAAAACTAAAAATAGTAAATTGCCACCTAACCTAACCTTGCGTGACTCAGCTACTTTCTCCCATGTCTATTTGGTTTTTATCTCAATGCCAGTTATTGACTATTAACAGCCTTCCACTAGAGAACTTCTAGCCAGGTCCAGGGTGAGCACGGGAAAAATGCATCAGAGTGTGAGGGCTTGTGCACTTTGAGACCTGAGCTGACATGACCTCCTGGGGCACCTCCCCACCCCTTCTGCCTTTGTAACCCCCTCCCTTCCACCCATAATTGTCCTAAACACACCTTGTGGTGGTATGAAAAGTCATTTATTTACATTGAAAAGCAACACTGGAATAGTACCAGCGTGTTTTGCCTTTGGTAGGAAAAGCAAGTGGGTTTTGTCCTTTAGAAAAAGAATCTGGTTTTCTTTTTTAGCTTTTCTATCTTATTTTACAACTCACCACATGTTTTTCTCCCTCCTTTGCAGCCTGCAGCCCTGGAAGCTGGTTTCCACCAGGAGGGGCCACTGTGCCTTTCCCATCGCCTGAGCTCTGACTGCTACACATCATGCAGAAGAGGGATGGCTAAAGAAGGACGGGCAGAGTGAAATTTCACTCAAAGCAGTTTCATTCAGCCATCCCCAAATCTCCCTGTAAGTCTTGCTAAAATTTACTATTTGGTAACTCTGGTTGCGGGGCACAGCGCTATCTCTCTATCTATCTATCTATCTGTCAAATAGTCTGTCCATTTTTCCTACGCAGCACTTCAGTGACTTCCTCATAATAGTTTGGTCTCTTAATTGTTCTGCTGTTCATTCTTCCAAAGGGCAGAAAGGTTATTCCGCTTCAGATCTCAGAGTTAATGGCAGACAAAAGGAAGTGGGTGTGAAGTAGCTTATATGTGCACTGTGAAAACCTGGTGCCCTTTCTATTTATAGCCCTGCTTGAACTTTCATTCATTTAGTTGCTATTTTGGTATGACAAACATTCCATCTCCTGGGGAAAGTACGTTAGCAGTGCAGGTGAGCAGGAGGGAAAACACATCGGTCATGTAGGCAAATATTGAATGGTCTAGAAACCACTGCCATTCCCAGAAAGCATATAGAAGCAAAGTGATACCAAAGGAAAGCTCACTCATTCAACTAACAGGCACAGCAATGCTTTGAGGTGAACCCAAATTTTTATTGACTTCATATCCTTTATTCTACTTTAAATCAAAGGAATTGTTAATGTATCTGTTCTCAGTGGCATAGGTTTGATAAAATGAGCACCCTTGGTCACTTACCCCATGCCCTGCTTTCTGGGTAGAGAGCTCAGCAGGGGCAGTAGAAAGCTTTTCTCTTTTTTATCCAGTATGAGTTGTACCCACCAATACAGACCTTGTGCACACTCAAATGAACCTCTTTGTGGATTTCACTGAAGTTTGCCTGCTGAACAGGTAAACAGTCTGTCCATTGGCTTCAATCAAAGCAAATCGATGAAGGAAAATTGTGGACATGGCCTGGTGTAGCCTATACTTCAAGATCTTCCAAGAAGCACATCTGCAAGGAGGCAGAAGGAAGGTTCACTATGAATTGCGAGTGCTTGGTGTGACAACTTCAATAATAGTGCAGAGCAAGTCGGGAGAGGGAACTGCACATGTGGGATCTCGTCGGGGCTTCAGGCACGCTTTTCCAGAGAACCATTTGCTAGCCTGAGCCCCACAGAATTAGTGAGAAACCAAGAGACTTAGCATGTGGCACTCACTGTATGACAAGTTACAGACAGAAATATTTAGAACAAGGGCATTAGACAAACAGATCCAGATACTTGAAGATCATTTTCTTCCAGCAAGAATTAAGGGTCTTGCTATCTTTGAGGATCTGGCCCTTCTCCCACAGCTGGGAGACAACCAGACATGTTCTAATGTAACTTCATGCCTCAAGTCACATAAGGCTCCCATGTATTTTTTGTGTGACAGTTGTTGTGGAGCTGTTAGAAAGGCTATAGAAGAAAATTTTAAAAAAAAAGAAAATAGAAGACTGCTTTCCTAATTTGTTACATTTACTGTCTCTTCCTTGGATAACAGAGAAGTCAGTAAGAAAATATATGCCTTAGGAACTTTCTGGATGGGAAAGAAGGTTTTGATTCATTGCTAAAAAAGAAAAGCAGAAATTGTCAGGCACTTCACCCATTGAGGGATTCCTTAGGGCTTTTGGGAGAGGTACCAACATCTGTTGCAAGCATCTTCCCTTCCTATGAGAGAGGCACCACATGCTGTGTTTTTCCCTCACCTAATCCTGCCTGCTCATACTCATGGGTCTTTGTTTACCAAAGCTGCCTTTACAGGGTTGGAATAACCACTTTAGCCAATGCTGTAGCCAGGTGAGGAGCCCAGCTGTAACACAAGGGGGACTGGCTGCTGCTGAAGGTCTCCCTCCACCTCAGGGGAAGTATTTACCTGAAATGCGATTCCCTGCTCTGCAACCAGATACCTCTGGTCTTTATTTCAGTAGTGATTTGCAGGACACAATGCTGGACTTATTGTATTAGCACCAGGCTGCTTGGTTTTGGAGTCCTTCCAGAACTTCTCCGGGCGTCACTGGCATGAGTATTTAGGTGCCCTTTCATCCAGCACTTATCCCCTACTCCTACTCACCACCCATTTCCTTGCATCTCACTCCTGCAAAGTGGTCTCTGCACCTCAGCTGGGCCAACGAGGAACCCACACCAAGAAACTCCCCTCACCCCTCCCACCTTACTCCAGGGTTTGCACTACAGCTGACAAAGTTTGCTAGTCAGTGAATTAAATAACTACTATTGATCCACATATTTTCTTCTGGTTAGGGAGGCAAATTGAGAATTCTTGGCCTAGTCCCGATAGGACTAGATACTGAGGACACAGATGGAAATGGTATTTACTTCAAGCTGTTAGGTGTTTAATTAAAAAAAGTTGAATGCACTCAGGGATTTTGACCCAGAGGAGCTGCTTTCTATTTAGTACAGGGAAAGTGGCCCAGTCATTCCATGGGACAGAATGGATGTGGTCAGTTCCCATGACCACTGGAAACAGTGGAGTCACGAGTCTCATTTTGAAGAGAACAGAGAACCCGTTACTTTGACCTCCATCTAACTGCACGTGAGTTTATCTGAAGAGTTGGAAGGTCTTCCACTAGATGGAATAATAAAAGAGAATTTCCTTAATCCTTCTCTGCATTTGGTTTGCAGAAGCAAAGAAATTTGGAAGCTGGTTGTTCAACAGGCAGTGGTGCTTTCCCTCCGTTCTGGGGTTAAGATCTGAGGGCAGCAGTAAGCATTGAGGAGAGTCCTGTGACTATGAAGGAAGATGTGTGTATTGATACTGACATCTCCTCTGGCTTGAGCAATCCTGGACGTGGGGCGAGGTCATTCACACTTTCATGTGCTAGCCAGCAAGCTGGATTCTCACACCCTTATCTATTATACTGGCTAAGGCGTTGCTCTGTTTTCTCTTCTATCTGCATAACCAGGTGTTGAGCAACTGGAATGTCATTCCAGAAATTCTGACTGGTTTGGGTGTGTGCTCCTTGCAGGAATTACTTCTGGGAATCACTTTGGAGGGCCAAATAAGATGGTTTTCAAAAATTATGTCACTGTACAGTGTGCATTTAAATGAATTACATAATTTAACTAAGTATGATCCCTCTATTGCAGAGTAGCAGACTCCTCTGCCTACTGTTTCAGCTCCTAGAAGCTGTGTGCTGTTTATATAGTTATAGTGTTTATTTATACTGCCTACATGTGCCAGCAGGGAATTAAGAGTTATTTCATAATTTCTGTTGTTTCAAAGTTGTATCAGAACTCTTCACCCTCTCACAGCCACACTTCTTCATAATTCAGTCCCAACATTCATTTCACTCAGCTACAAGCAGGACACATTCCCAAATGGAAGCAACACTGCAGCAGGCACAGAAGTTGGGAGGGAGCAACCTTCAACACAGCTAAACACCATTTTCTATGGCTCTGGGCAAAACCCTGGCCTCCAGAGCAAAGCTATGATCAGAGTGAGAACAGGAATTCTTGGCGAGCCAGGAGCTGTCTCCTGCTGAGCCTTGATTTCAGGGGGACACATGTGGGAGAATTCCCAGCCAAGGGTCAGAGGCAGGGCAGGCTCTGGCCAGAGTGGAGGGTAGAATAAACCACACATCCCTCTGGCCACCACAATGGCATCAGAGGCCCCCAGACTGGCCAAGACAGGTGGAAGGTTGGGAGCATCCTTGAGCGGCCAAGTCTGTGTTTGTGTGTTTTTGCTGCATATTGTGGAGTTGGCACTGACAGCTCAAGGGTCAGGACGCAGAGAAGTGTCTCCTAAGGAAATTGCCCTCTGCACTTTTGCTGGCAGGGACAGGCAATAGAAAGCTGTTTGGTATAGAAACTAAGGGCTAAGTCCTGCTTGTACTTACAGAACTCCATTGGCTGTTATCTGATGGCCCTGGCCTTGGATTTTAAATACGATTCCAAGGCTTGTCTATCTATAGACAGTCAAGGGCATTTAAGTGAGGCTATGACAGAAGAAGAGAAGCATGGCCTTAAGAAGGCATAGTTAATATTCTCGTAGCAAGCCAGCTATGGATGAGACAGCAGCTCTGAGTCATGGGAACTGGCCAAAGCTGCAGAATACGAAAGAAATCAATTGTGCGCCCATGCACAGCACACCAGGCTGTAGCAGTTTTTGTAAAGGTTGGGATTTCCATTGTATCTCGGTGCTTCAGGGCTCCCTGAGGGTTCGAAGACATCATGCCACCCTTGATGCTTGATGCTTGATGCTTGAGCTCCCTTTCATTTAGGTGTAGTGACTGACTGAGGCCCTTCTGAACATCTCCTGAGGTTTTGCTCCTGAGGTTTCGCACAGAAAGCAATGACAAGATGAAGAGTTCACACCTCCTTCCAGACTGTGGCCGCCTATGCAGCATTTAAGCAGAGACTTATTCTAGAATTGGTGGCACCACTTTTTGATATCTTGAAATTTGGCCCCTCCAGAGCATTTATAATCAAAGATAAATTCAGCTGTAATGGTCAGGAAAGCTGTCCATTAGAAACTCTGCCTGGCAATTGTACCTCGTGTAGCTGGGATATGTTCTTAGCTCACTGTACAACCACATTTCAGCTGTGCGTTATGCAACTGCTATTAACATTAATGAGTTACAAGGCTCATATAGTGATGCTATTCCTAGAAACAGGCTGCCCAGGGATGCACGCTTTTGGATTAGTTTGGGGAGTTAGATGGAGCAGAGGGGCCCTGGGTACTTAGGTCCTCTATTGGATATCTGGATCCAAGTCCAGACAAGGGTCTGGCCTTCAGCTGTGGATTTCAAAAAAAAAAAAAAAAAGAGAAAAAAAGCTGACTCTGGGGTCGAATTTGGATTCGGGTTAGAAATAATGTCTTCCAAACACTTATGAGTTTGATATCCAGCCTGATATAAGGATCAAGGGGACAAATTATAAAGCAACTATTTAAAACCTACTAACTGAAAATCAAAATAAAATTTATCCCCACACCACGAAGATAACCTACCACGGAAACTTCATTAAATTCTTGTTTCGAGTGAGATGAAAATAACTGTCAAATGTTAGCATTTCTGCTACTGGTATATAGGAAATACACTTAGAAGAAGACAGGAAGATCTGCAAGGGCTGTGAGTGCAGCTTTACCCATCTCTAATAGATCAGTGAATCAAGAAACTGGCATTAGTTTCTAGTGACTGAACTTCTTACTTGTTTTTGGGCTAGCAAAGTAAACCCCAGTTTTCTGGGGCTGACAGAGATGAAGTTTGGGTCTCAGGTTTGTGTTGTCTCTCCAAAGGTTGTGCTTGCTTTCACCAAGGACTATTCGCATGTCCAGACCAGGCAGTGGTGCAGCCATGGACTTACCACACAAACTGATACTGACTTTGTTGGTGCAAAACACAAACATCCTCAATTACCTGTCGAAAATCCTGGCCAAGGCTTGAGATTTGTGATCTGCTTGGATGTAGCACTTCCTATCATGTTCCCTGGCAGCTGTGCAGGGCTTCCTTGGGAGCCTGGAGAAAAGCAGGGAGAAGATGGTAGCTGCAGTTGAAAGGCAGCCGGATCAAAGGCAGGTGATTAGCATCAAGACAGGGCGTCTGAGCACAGCCTTCCCCTGGGTCGCACCCAGAGCTGGGTCACTCCTTTGTTTGCAGAAGCCTCGCAGGTAAGGGGCAGCCTGTGCATGGGGCACACATCAAACAGGCGCAGGCAGGAGCCCAGGCCAGCCACGTGGCTGGGACCAGCAAGATGCCACTGGAGATTCCAGGATGCTCTTGGCCGAACACGAGACCTGGACAGCTGGCAGGAGGTTGGCAGGTAACCAGGGAATAAAAGCCGGGGTTCTCAAGCACATAAACAGTAGAAACCATAGAACAGCCACATGTGCTCTGGAAAATGGCACAGCAATTTTAGGGCCAACAGCTGGCCAGGAGCTCGGGCTTGAAAGGTAGTGACTCAAAGCCAGTGCCAGCCTCGGATTCACCGTCTTGCACTGAAAAGCCACGACATCCTCAAAGCTGTCAGAGAGAGGTGTTGACAAGAAAATTGCCCTGCTGTATCTCAGTTGTCTGCATGCCAGGCTGCAGTGCTGAGCCTGATGCTGGTCTGTGGATATGGATCAGGAAGAGTTTGGGTAAAGTAAACTATTATTCCAGAGTAAACTGGGAACAAGGAAGAAGTCTGCAGACTTCATTCACGTGTTCTCACAGTGTTTTGCAAGCCTGAGCATTCCTGTTCTGTAGCCAGACAGCAGAAGCACATTTAGCTGTGCACACATAACTTGGGCTGTGCCATCCAAAGACCCTGTGCTGTTTTGGGATGTCTATAGGGATTTAAGGATGAAGGAATAGCCAGGGGGAGACTTTCAAGCACCAGAGCAGTTTAGGTGCCTGGGGGGTCACGAAGGGCTGTCTGCCATGTTGTGCTGTGGTAGGTGGTGCTTAGAGGAGACTCCCTGAGTATATCCACTGCTGCTGGCCTGTTCCCCTTGGGTTAGGACAAACATCTCCCAAAAGCCATGCTGTAAGCATGGCCCCCCAGGTCTGCCTTTCTCTAATTACCTGCTTTAGGCCCTGTAGTGATAATAGTCTTTTCCAGGCAGACATTTAGCTGTTACTACGAATATGTTGTCAGCACTAGCCAGATTCTGTCACTACTGGTGTCACTGACTGCTCTGTTTTAGAGGGGTCAGGGCTGGACTACTGCAAGCATGGAGGGAACTCTGCCCTTCAGCAGCACCTCCCCCAAAGCTGATCACCGAAGCATTTAGCGGACACCAAATGATTTCCATACCTGGCACACACTGTGTGGAGACTGTTCTGAGTTGCAGCTTTGAGGTTTTCAACCTGTGGTGGCAATAGGGGGATCCCAGGAAAGTCCTACCACCCTTGTAACTTCAGATAGCTCTTTTCAGAACTCTCTTCCCTCAACCTTGCCCAGTGCTTGAATTTATAGTCTACCAGTATCACCACTTTGGGGCCTCAGCAGAAGCCCTTGCTTAAATAGCAAATGCCTTGTGACTAAGCAAGCAGCTGCAATTTTGGAGTGAAGGTGTTTTAAAGATTAGGACATGTTCGACTACACAGAACAAAGACAAATGTCTCCTCACTCATGGACTTAGCACTTACAGAGCTGCATGTGGCAAATTCTTTTGCTTTGTGTCTCTTGTTTTCTCTTTCATGGTAATAACTGGGCATGGGCTTGTGGGTTTCCTTGTTTGTTTTTAAAGGCAGTGGATGGAGCTGGCAAAGGTTTTCAGTTTAGGAGGTGTGAGCCTATTGGTTTAGCTCTGAATAAGGGGATTATACAGTCAGAAACATGGGGAAACCCTGTTCTGGTAGATCTTGTACACATTCCTTCAGACTTGTTTTGGCATCTGTCCAAAACCAATGGTGATTTATGTAAGATGCTGTGAGAGAATGGCAGGAGTGTGAGTGTACATCTGCCTCTGGGTAGGAGGGAAAATATGCTTGCTATTTCGTTCAAGCTCACTCAGGGAGAGAAAAAAGGGCAGGCAGGCATAATGCCGAGTAGTAACGCAGGTGTTGTCAGTATCCACTGAGGAAACCAGGATGCTTTCTCATATTAGCAGAGGCTCCTCCTCTCATTTTCAGGTGAACAGTTCAAAAACATTTAGCTTGACAGTGCCTTGAACCGCAAGAGCTTTGGGAAAGCAGTCCAGTATCATAGCTCAAAACTATAACGCCTAGGAACACCTTGGGTTTGCAGGGATGCAAAGGCCGAGGCTAGGATCAGCTAGACCATTCCACCTGCAGCTGTACCACGTGAAGAGGCTTCTGCCCCCATCACTCAGCCCCTTCCCACTCAGGTGGAGGATGCTGGTCCTCACCAAACTGTTCCCTCAGGCCTGGTCCCTGTTCTTGGCTCTAGGAGGAGGCAGGCTGCAATCAGCAATTTCATTCACAGTCAGGAGCCTGTCTCACCTCCTCCATGGCCAGATCCCACTCCCCTAGTTTCTCCTTCCACCTTCCTCATGGAATGAATGTTGACTTGCATGGTGAAGGTGTTCCCCTCTTCATGGCCTTGTGAGTTATAGCCCACATAAAGCTCTGCTGTGTTCTGTTGACTGCCCAAACTGGCCCTGTCCTAAAACATAGCTCTCATGAGTCCCATTTTCATCCCTGGACCAAATCTGCCCCCTAAAAAATAGGGAAAGACTACACTGCTCCCACTTCTTTCTTACTCTACGAATGAGCAGTGATTCTGCTGATCCAAACCTCTTCCAAATTGCCAAACCCATTCATTCTGTCTTTTTTATTGCATTGGTTGTGCATAAAGATCCTTCGAAGCACAGTGGAGTCAGAGATGGTGGCAGTACTTCCTGGGCTGTGAACGGCAGCCAGCCAACCTCTTGCTGTCCAGGAGACCAGTGTCCTGTGTGCCCAGCGATTCCCCAGCGCCTTCCACAGGGTGAAGACTGCCACCTACTGAGTCCCCAGAGCTGGCTCTGGGGACACCTGATTGCCTCTGAGGTTTCCCAGCTGGTAGACAGGCACACATTGGCACAGTGTTGGAGGGGAGGATCGCAGTCAGGATCCCTTGGATCCGAAGTTTTCACAAGCAGCATCAATCTCTTGCACTATATTTATATTTAGACACATTGCGTTTGGATAGCAGGATTTTGGCATGAGTTTGCTCCATGCAGTGTTTTCTTTTAAGGAAGAATCACCTTCAAAAGCACCCCAAGGATGTTTCTCTATGTTACCTGTTCATAGCACGGGACTCCCTCAGGAGCTATTGAAAACTGCTGCTGGGAACAGCTAAATTAAATTTGGTGCCTGTCCATTCAGGGTAAATATGGGGTGGGTGAACACAGTGTTAATTTCTACAGATAATTCAATACTTCAGATCCCACTAAAATAAAAAAGACCTCAAGGAATGGACTGACTGTGTTTAGCAGCAGAGATTTAGCAACAGAAGTCTGATAGGAGTGGTACTAGAGGCCAGATTTACTAGAATCACATTCTTAAAGCAATTAAGATCCGATTGTATAATGAATGAATTGGAGATCACCACAAAGCTGTGAATTTCCCACCCTTGGTTCAAGTTGCAAAGGCCTGGGATCATCTCGTTTAGGCATCTGTTGCAAGTACAATTTATTGTGCTGTTGCTGGGAGGATTATGATAAGGGAACAAAGCTGCAGAGTTAATTAATTAATGGAAGTCGGCAGTGGGTGGGGAGGTTCAGAGGCCATAGGGTTCTCCGTCTACCTCTTGCAGGGCTCTTGTTGCCCTGGAATGTGCTCGTGGCTGCTGCTGTGAGGTGGGATCAGCTTTGATGTGCAGTCACAGGCCTGCTCACAGCCTGTGGGTGTGTTAGCGCTCCCCTGACAGGCTTGATGACAGGAGCAATTTAAACCCCATTTCTGTAGGAGAGAGCCTCGAGACAACAGAAGCCAGCACCCCAAAAATCGTATGACATGGCCTGCACTGGGTTCCTGGGGTGGCTGGAAGGGTCTTGCTCTGCAGCTCACATTCACTGGGGGAAAACACATCATTGCTCTTTGTATTAAGACAACGTGTTCTGGAAAAGATTGTTTTCCTTGTTTTATCCAGTTCCTGTTTTTAATCAATAATTGAGTAAACCCAGAGAGTTTTAGATTTAGATGAATGGGGAGTTTCATTTAGTCTGACCACCTGCTGACACAGGCAAGGCTGCAGAGCTCTGAGTGACAGCACTGAAAATGAGTGATAGTGAGGTACTGCCTTCAAAAACTTCAAACACATCCCTTTATCACAATATGATTCAAGGCATCACTCAGCAAGTTGCTACAGGTGTTAGCTATCATCAGAATACCAAGCACATTCCAATGACTGCCTCTGAAACCAGGAGAATACATTTCTCAATATTGGTCAATATTACATCCTTCCCCTTTTGAACATATGGGAGAACCTCCTTTCTGAGCAGAGATGATAGTCCTGGGATCCTCTGCAAGTTCAGGGAGCTTGTAGCAGTGTCCAGCAAGAAGAGCTCAGCACTTAAACATATGCCTAGTTGTTTAAAAAGAGAAACATGGAATATTTGCAAAAGCCCTAGCAATCCAGCGAGGAGTCTGGACTTCCAGAGGGGAAGCCAAAGGAACTGCTTCCTCACGTGTGCATATGGACTGGTTTGCTCCCTGCTCCCTGGCAGAACACTCTCCTTGGATTCCAACCTGAACTGACCAGAGAGGGAACTACGTTGGATGGAACTGCAAGAGCAGTGCAAGCTCACCTCAGAGAGCCTGCAGGCTCCAGCTCTGGACACCAATCCAGAGGAAACCTGGGATCATGACTTCCTGGAGAGCAACTCCTTTAAACAGGCAGTGAGGGGACAGACAGAGGAGAGAAGATAAGAAAACTGTAGGATAAAGCCTTTTTAAAGCTCAAGCCCATCCTTCTCTCATTCTTGCTCTGATCCCAGTGTTTATGCAAACAGGCTGATAAGCCTCAAGAAGCTAAACCGGTTGGCTGTTGACATCAGCAGCTGTCAGTGCACTGTCTGAGGGCACGCTGCTCTGGCGGGGGGAAGGCTGGTGTGAAACCAAGGGCTGCTTTCACACTCCCAGCCTGTGTCAGCAGCACAAACCAGAGTCAAAGCCAGTGGAACTTTTCTGGTCACCTGTTTTATTTACAAGGCTCAGGCAGCTCATCTCAGCCGCAAAGCACTGCTGAAAGAGGTCAATAGAGCATTTAGCTACAGCTTTGTGTTATGGACCACATCAGGCATGTAAAAAAAAAAATTACTCAAAATATTGCCAGACTAGCAAGACCTGGAAATTCTAAGTTTAATATGTTAGAAAAGTTTTCGTGGATTGTGCATCCATATAGTTGCCAAATAATATGCCAAATATTTTACCTGCCCTGCTTAAAATTTAGTGATGTCTGGAATAAAGCTGCCTGCTCATCTCAGCAAAGCTGCTTCAAATACGGCCAATGAGCATCCAAGACCTGCGAAGCCCTGGCCAGCATTCTCTGGCTCCAGAAGTAGACTGGTGTGAGGCGCTTCACCAAGCAGCATTAGCCCTCCAGTTCTTGTCTGCAGGAGACACTGGAGCCTTGCTTGTTCCCTGTAACATACATGGAAAACCTTGAATTCACTGAGTTTGGAATATGGAGCTTGCCACTAGAGGCAAATTTTCTGGATCAAGGCTCTGTCTGTTCTTCTGATTTATGAATAGCAGAAATCAGCAGCATTCAAACTATGCATTTGGTGGGCGTAGAAGAATGACTCATTAGCTTAATGGAGAGTTATCTGGGCAATAAATGCATGAATAAGGATTGTGACAATGAGTCACTGTTTGATTGTATGCCTCGGTGGAACTGATGCAGGTACCGTTTTGCTAGGGATTGGTGTAGGGCAGAGTTCAAGATGGGTTCAGGGGAGGTAGGATGCTTTTTCCAGAGCTTAACTAAAGACCTTTAGCTGTAAGAGAGTTGCCAGACTTCACGGGATTCACACTTCTCAAACAAGGTCAGTCTCTCTGGATGGAAAGGTCTGGGAGATACTTAGCTAGGTGTGCCCTGCAGGGACTATCTGCAGGATCTCACAAAGGAAGTCCAATCTTGTCCAAAGCATGTCCAAAACAGAACCAACTTCCATCAGACCCTCAGTGTTCAACCCTGCCCTGTGTCCATGTTCCCCCCACATGTTGCCAGCTGGTTGTGTGAGCTTCAAAGCCTGGCATGAGGCTGAGAGTGGTCATGTTTTGGTGTTGCCCTAAGCCTGTCCGCACTGCCAGGACTTGTAACCTCTGCCACAGGTGCCCTCAAGTGTTCCTCGGTTATGCCCTTTGTGCCCATGGTACTGCTGCACCTAAAACTTGTATGTGGTCCCATAGCTAAGGGATCCTGGGCAGGGATCTTCATCTGGGCCTTAGAGCTGACATTTTGATTCAGAAGGACCTTTTGTGACTCATCCTGAACTGTTAACTCCACATTACAGCCTATGCAGGGCTTTTGGAGCGACCCACAATTTTGATGTCTGTTCTGAGGAAGAGGTTTGGGGAGGAGGACTGTGCATGCCTGCCGACATACCTCAGTTGAAATGTTTAGCAGTCATAAGATCCTAAGTCATTAGCTGCTCTTTAAAGCTCTGGCCTGGAATTCCTGATGGATGGTAGATGCCAGAAAGTGAAATTGCTCTTATGATCAAATGAACCTTCCCAGTGTGTGAGGGAGTTACACAACTTCGTCGGCACCATTACACAACAAACAATTGCAGCTGGTTTTGGGAGAAGAGTCTCTACCCTGAAGTATTGTCTGTACCACTGCTCCACTCACGTTTTCCTGGGGACTGAACCAGATTTGCAGGTGCTTCTGTATGTGAGGCCATAAAGTAGTAGGGGCTGCAGCTGATCTGACTGACTTTGTGGGCCTTCTGAATGATGCAGATGTGGATGTAGCACTTCACTCCTGTATGGTTAGGTGATAATTTCTTCCCTCAAGCCTGCAGCTGACTTCTACAAACCCATGTGTGGCCAGTACCAGGGGGCTGGAGTGTCTCCTACGCTGGCAGTGTTATCCAGAATTACTGGGCTCCCCACATTAACCCCGTATCATTTATGGAGATCCTTCCCATCATTCTCATCAGTGCAGTGCCAACATCTTGGAGGATGATCTTCCCCCAAAGCTCCGACCTACTTGAATCCCAGCGGAGAATAAAGAGGCAGCACAATCCCCATGCGACTCAGAGCACAGGTTGTTTGATGTGGCTCGCTTCCCCAAGGCCAGCCAAATTCCCACCTGCCACAGCATTGGAGTAACAGGACAAACGAGCAGTACCTACATGGCAGCCCTGCCAGGTGTTTTGACACCAGGGAGTTGAGGGAGTTCACAGTGGAAAAACAAACAAACTGCACTGATCGAAAAAAATACTTTTCCCCTCTGTCTAACAGCTCTGGAAAAGGCAACAGCCTGTCAGTCCAAAGGGCCACGAGAGTATTAGGACTTGGTAATTGCATGAAATCATATGGCCTCCTGGTGACAGGACACAGAAGTCTAAGGGCACATTGCTCAACCCTCTTGGCGTCTTTCTAGATCTGGAGCGGTTCATCTTCTAGGGCAGACTTGCCAAGAGTATCTAGCAAGGAAATGGCCAAGTTAATACGGCTTGTTGGAGTAAATGCCTTCAATCCAACCTCAAAATGCGCATCAGCATCTGCATACAGCAGTGCTGTAAATTGTGATGTTAGTGTAAATATCTAATGAGTAAACTTTGCATACAGACAGTCTGATTTTTCCCCTCTATGCCACATCCACGCAACATCCAGTGAGATCGGGGAGCACTTTTATTTAGAGGACTTAGTAAGTATTTTAGGCTCTGTGTAGGAGTACAGGACTGGAAAGTAATTCCTAGTGCATCAAGTCCAGGCACTTGCATGGCAAACTAACACCTTATATAATCCCGTTAATTCATTTATCACGCTCCAGTTTGAGCCCACTTAGTTTTCCTGCCCCAGCTTCCCTGGCTGAAGGATCACAGCAGGATTTAGTGTGCCTCCACGCTGAGTGCCTGCACACCTCTTACCCTCTGCAAGACTGGGTTTGGACACAAGCTTGGCCCTTAAGACATTTCACATGACCTTGCTGGTTTATTATGGACTATACAGGCCATAACAGCCTGTAAAATTTGACACTCCTGCTTATCAGAGATTCCATTCCAGTTCTTCATTCTGATTTTGTATTAGCCTTGTACTTTAAAAAAAATTAAAATACTCATAGCAAAAAATGAAAATCCTTAATGTCTACTAAGCCAATAGCTGGTGAAGGTGAAACAGTGTCTGGCTGTTGTGGTGCTTTCCATGAGGCAGTGCCATAAACAGCATTTAGTCCACCAACAGGAACCCACGAAGTAACACACATCGATTAATGTAAAATAACCTTTTCCTTGTTCCCTGGAACACTCCTTGTTCCCTGGAATTGTGAGCCTGAAAGCTCAGTAAATGTGGTTCTGATTTAGAGTTTTGAGTATCAGGTAATGATTTCCCTGTAACAGTCCTGTTCTCCTCTCCAATCTGATTTTCTATCTGCTTTCTGTCTGTCTTTCATGATCGTCCCTTGTGTCCTTTGTCTGGCAAATCATGAGCAAATTGTCTGTAAGGTGCTTGGTCCATGAAAAACACAAAGGACATGAAACACTCTCTTTTTTCTAATTATTTGGGAAGGTTTCTTTTTTGTTGGGTTTTTTGGTTTTGTTTTTTTTTTTGGTGGTGGTGGTGGTTTTTTACCTATCTTTATGTACCACAAGAGACATTGTGGTTTGTCATTGTAGAATCTTGTTGTTTCTCACTCCTCAAAGAAACAGCGATAACATCAGCAGACTGCTAGGGAACAACATCATTTGATGTCTGCCACAGGGCTGGTTGTGTGTCAGGGTACAGCTCTCCTGAAGTCCGTACAGAGGTTCCCACTCATTTCCATGAGGATCAGACCAGGGTTTTTTTCTAAAAGGACCAGCACCAAGGAGTGTTTAATGTGAAGAACAATCAGTGCATGGACAAGTCATTTGTTTGTGCACATGGCTGCAAGTCACATGTGATGGCAGAGGTAATTACAGGTTCAGATCCAGTTGCTATTCGAGTGGGCATTTTCCACTCGAGTTAAAACTTCCCGTGTGATCCAGCATGAGTCCAGCAGACAGAGTCCCATCCACAAGCCCATTTCATTCACCCCTTTGCCCTTTCTCATGTGCCACGGAGAGGCCAGGAGAAGGAGAGGAAGAGCGAGAGGGAGAGGGGCACTGCTTGTGCTGACAGCATGTCCCAAAATCTGTAGCTGACCCAAATAACTTCAGGCTTCTCTGGATGTTAGTCAGGTCCATCTCCATTGAGGTTGGTGGGCACACATCAGCCCTACAGTAGCAGATGTAAAACAAAAATCAGGCCCAAGTCTGAGGATCAGGGCCCTTTCCAGAGAGAAAAAAAAAAGAAAGAGCTCCTCTCCTAGTGCTACGCCCTTCCTTTCCAACCTCTCCCCTAAATCCAGGTTACCCAATTCCAGTATGATCTACCTCACAGCTGCCACTTTGAAATGCTTTCCTCCTGTCATTCTTGTCTACCCTTCACTATTAACCGCTGTCACATGCCTTGCATTGCATGACTTAATCGTTTGAGACTTTGGACTCGATTTACATATATAAACAAATAAAAATTACACACCTGCAGTTGCTGTGGCCAGCTGGCGACTGCCTGAGCAGTAGCTGCATTCCTGGATCATGAGATTGAACAAGGCAACAGATGGGACTTGCGTGAAGTGCTTCTAACTGAGAGCCATTGGCAGCAGCCACTACCTTTGCTCCCTGTGGGCCTTCTCCCACGAAGATCCAAATCCAGCCAGGTCTGCTCCTTCTTGTGCAAAAAGCTTGCATCTGCTCCAGCACATGGCCCAGGAAATTCAGCAGTATTGTGGGAGTGGGTGGGAGTCTCCGTGCAGGAACTGAGATGCAACTGCATCCTGGTCATAGGCACAGGTAGCACACAGGGCCTGGTCCTGAAACCTCTCCATCTCCATCTGATAGCTTGCAATGGGAAAGGAGAATTGGAAGGGTGGGATGAGGGAACAGGCACATGGATGTCAAACCCTGACTTCCTGTAAATAATCAGCAAACCTCTCTTTGCTTTCTGCATGTGAGCAAAAGCCTCAGCTCTGCTGTCTTTTGTGAGCCAGGTGCAGTTGT
Source organism: Pardalotus punctatus (assembly GCA_013400915.1). Classification (NCBI taxonomy): domain Eukaryota; kingdom Metazoa; phylum Chordata; class Aves; order Passeriformes; family Pardalotidae; genus Pardalotus; species Pardalotus punctatus. The sequence goes on along the minus strand of VZTX01019115.1, from coordinate 41,798 downwards.
GGCTCACGGGACCTGCTTTGTCCCTACCACATAACCTGCTGGAGCATGGCACCTCAGCTGGCAGCTCATATACTGCTTGTTACCACCATGGGCACTGTCAAACATCCTGATAGTTTAGTTTCATGTGAAAATGTCAAAGCTTGGCTCCTGTCTTGAAAACCTTAACAAAAATAGTTCCTGATATTACAGACCCCAGCTGAAGGTGGCTCAGAGAAAAACAAAAATCTCTAGATAGCTATTGCCCTGACAGAATCCAGATATTTCTTCTTTTAAGACCTAAGGGAAATAAAAATGTTGTTAAAGCCCTGCTTTGTCTCAAGGGCACATTAAATACTCAGCCCTTTATGCGGAGGGATTTTGGGTAGGATATGTGAAGGAACTAAGGTTAATAAATGATCAAACACGGTTTTAATAGCTAACATTCCTTGGCATTGCGTGAAAAGCATTCGTAGCTCCTGTGGCAGGAATGAGAGTACCCACATGTTTTAAGTCAGGAATGTATTTAAACGCTTGAGTCAATTAAAACTCCAGGGCAGCACAGGTTTCATTAATAATAATCCAATGTTTCACCACAGGACACTCTAATTGTTCATCATCAGGATCCCCGGGACAGAAGATTAACCTTTTAAGAAGCTCAGATGATAACATTCAAAGCACTACCCAAAATGATAAAGAATTGCCTGTTCATCTTGTAGACTTTGATGACAGCAACCAAAACACATGCAGGTTGGGTAGCTGGTTTGGGGGACAGACTTCCCCTGGATTACAACAAATTTTTGGATAACAACTTATCATGGTTTAGTACGTCATGATACTTCGCTTTTCCAAGTCAATGTTCATAAGACCTTTGGGAACTTTCCAACCCAATAATTAAACCTCTCTGCACTATTGGGAAATAAGCAGGTAGGAGCAGTACAGCATCTCAACATAAGCAAGGAAAAACCCAGATGATTGATGTGATTTGGGAAATCCCATGTTCAGATGGCCTCAGTGCCTAGTCCCAGGAGGCAGCTCAAAACCTTATCCAACGTGGCTCTCCTTGCCATGTGACAACAGTGCAGGAGGCACTGCCTCTGGAATTAAAACAGCAAATTAAAGCAACAGAGATCACCAAGAGAGATCAAGACGGTTTCAGAGACACCTGAGGAACACTTTGGAAGTCAGGATTTGTTCTCTTCACCTAACCCATAGCCACCCTGGCCTTCTCTCCACACTCTGCTGCTTGTGACCCAAACAGTTCCCTTAGCCAGGAGCTATGCAGGAAAGATGTCTGGAGCCAGTGTGCAGCCACACAAGAGACCAGTGTGTGGAACCAACGGAGCACTCACCAACTGATGGCACCCAGAGAACACCTGGTGTGGTAACAGCTGGAGCTTAGCATCTTAGCAAAGTAATTAACTCCTTCCAAAATTCAGAATAAACACATCATAGAAGCTGATAGGATCATATGTGACAGAAAGAAGATGAGAAGGGTGATCATGGCGATATACTCAGAGGAGTTGGCAAATGGCACCGTTTCCATGTGCTGGTCAGCCATGGTTTCCATGTGGTGTGTCACCCTAAATAAAGAGGCCTTCCTGTCCAACCCTCTTTAGGGTCTATCTTTATGGGTGGGCAAGGCCAGGAGCAGTTGAATCAGAACCTGTCTTTGGAGCACTTGGGCTGTGTCCAGCGGAGGAGCAGCTGCCTGCTGGGGTGCTCGTAATGGGAGGGGCAGCCCCTGGAAGCAGCACCAGTAGCACCTTGGCATGTCAGCACAAAGCACCCAGGCAGCTGGCTCTGTTGATTCACTGCGACAGCAAACGTGCCCTGCACTGAGAGCCACTCTGGGAATCAGGCCCCAAAGCCCAGTGGCTGCTGTCCCCACAGCCACCTTGCTGGCTCCTGTCCATGCCCTGCAGGAGGAGCTCCCTGTGGGGAGCCAGGCGCTGCACAGGGGTCTGCCTGGGCCAGCACTGCAGCACTGGGAGCGAGATGTTATCCCAGGGCAGGTTAAAGCCGGACAGAAGTCAGCATTAAAAACAGATCCAAAGATAACAAAGCTCAGATTTCCATCGATTTACTTTGCCACATCATTCGCAAAAACACTTTGATCTTGAGTCATCTGTTGCTATAATTATGGAGCGGTGGTTGATGCAAACACACTTCCCACTGCGGCTGGGTCACTACGGCGAGGGCTCTCCTGCTCGAGCACTGACCCAATCCTGTGTTCCCATTCCCTTCTCTGCACAAAGGGCTTCACACTGAGGGCTTTCTTTTCTTTGGAGATCAGAACTTGTTGACTGGCAGCCACCTAGCTCTCTGCCCCGTGTATGGAGCAGTCACCATGGCAAGAGGCTCTGGTACAAGGGCAGGCTGCAGAGAGAGCTCATCACGGACAGACAAGCTGCTGAGCAATGCCTGGGGGTAGCTCAGGATCAGACAGACAGTTGGGGTGCTTATCTGTGGATGATCGCTGCACCTTTTGATGTTCCCCGGCTGCTGTTTGGACAAGCCCATGCAGGAGCTGTTCCAGATAAACCACTGCACTTTACGGTTTTAGCAGAGTAAGGCAGGATCTGATCCTTGATGTAAACACGCCTTCAATAAAACAGGTGCATTTTATCTTCTGCAGTTCCCTGTCTCCAGCAGCCGGGTCAGTCCTGTGCGCTTCCCGCGCTCCCTCTGCTCCCTCTTCTCCCTCTGCGTATGGATGGCATTCCTAGGGACAGGCCACAACTTGCCATAGGTTTCTTTGATGCTGCCTGCACAGGCTGCAGAGGATGAGTCAATGCTGGGGACAAAATGCTGCTTCATGGAAAAGGGAGAAGGGAAATCACTGCGAGCAGGGATAACAGAAGAAGCCCCTAGGGACAAGAGAGAAAGGAGTGACTTTAAAGATGGTGCCTCCCCGAACCTCCTTGCAGACATTATTCCAGGGGCAACTGGATGCCACTGCCTTCCTCCAGTCTGGTGGGTCACATCACACCCATTTTAAGTTAGAAGCTGCCTTGGTCCTATGTGAACTTGCTACCCTTGCTCCCTTGCTTTCTTTTTATGCCAGTAGCGGGAATGACCTCAGGCCCTGAGTCATGGACAGCCACATTAGCCCGAACCTGTGCCCTCTGGTCTTTAAAAAAACCCTTCCTAGAGCAGGTCTCTCACCCATGTTTAAAGGCCAGTTTAATCAAGTAAGCCATTGCCAGCTGGAAAGGACTTTTTATTGTTTTACCGGTTTGCACTTTGCCATATCAGTGATTTCCATTTTCACTTACTTGTCCTTCTCATCCATGGAGTTTCAATTGCTCCTGCGGCTGTTATAGTCAGCTTCCATATCTTAGCAATTGCCACACAGTGATTTGACTTAAATAACATCACAAGCAGCACACAGGAAATGAGAGGAGAAAATATTTATAGGAAATGTAATTTTTGAGGAACAGGCCACTTAGTGACATTTGTCTCAGATGCTCTGCTTGAAGGTTCTTTTGCTTATATGCCACATCATTTCTTAGGCAGGAGATGGGGCAATTTCCCTGTGTATGTAACTGTAAGTTCTTTATAATAGAACTACAGAAGGGGGTCAAATGGAAATACTGACTTTGAAAGGCTGAGATTTCAGGACACAAAGATCCGTGTCGGAATTTCCAAGGTAAACTTTGCTGTTGCAGTGGTGATACAATTTTTAAGAAGAGGAGCCTTTTCCAGCTTTCTTTTGCAATGGATCAAAATCTGACTAGCTTGTTCCAGTAGGTCACAGGCCCAAAAGCCTGCAGCTTGTCCCAGGCCTCCAGACATCCTTGACGCCCTCATCCCTGAGCACCAGTGGTGCCCAGGCTGGATGTGTCTGCTCGTCAGCCAACCTTTTGGCTTCCCAACCGCACTCTTGTGCAGGGTATTCTTCCTCTTTCTTCCCTTCAGGTCTCCTTTCCATAGGGACTGCTCCCCTCACCATATCCTACCTCCAAAGGATACCTGTAATTTTCATTAATTTCTTTGTGTTGAAATTTGCTTTCACAGTTATGTTTATTACCATCTCATACCTTAAATGCAGTACATCATTACCGCCTTTTGACAAAAAAGTACTGTCACCATTGTCAAATTGAAACACACTAATGTTATGGCAACAAAGCAATTGCATTGTCAAAACAGCAAGTCCGTGTTCTTTAGGATTCCTGCTCCGTGGGAAATCGCCAGCTCTGGAGTTTTGCTCCTGCCCAACCATGGGAAAAGCTACAAAGTACTGCTGATTGAAAGGAGGCCCCAAGTGACTATTAATACAAATCGTTCCCTAGATAATGGGAGGTGCTTTCTGGAAGGAAGAAACATCTGAGACCTCTCATACCTGAGAATAAGTCAGAGTTAGCATCACTGAACTACTGAGAGATTCCAGACTACGCCTGACCTCTGTCCCAACAGCCTGGTTACCAGTTCCTGGGTGGGAAAGCAAGTGGAAAAGTACTGCCAAGGTGGACTTCCCTCACCTCCTCATCAAGAGCCAATGACACAGCGTAGCATGCCTGGTATCCTGCATTTCCCAAGCATCCTCTGCACTAGGGAGGGACCTCTGCAATAGATGGAGCTGATAACGTGTGCCCACAGCACCTACAAGGAGTAGGTCACATGAGGCATGGCTCAAGATGGCAGCACCAGGAATTATGTCACATCTGCTCGATCAGCCTCGATTGCAGAAAGGATCAAAGCATCTATAAATAGTTTAAGTAACTTGTCCCCACGTGAAGGAGTGGAGGAATACTGGTTTTTAGGTCACAAAACAAGCAATTATGTGCCAAGAGGAAATTGCCCAAATATTCACAATGCATTGTTGCTTTTGTTAAATTCACCCACATGGTGTGTCAGTTTCAAAGGGTCAATCGTATTTCCAAAAGACGTGTTTCTGAATGACACTGTGAGTTGAACCAGGATGTGTCCTGCAATCTGAGCCTGACCCTGGGGAATGTGGTGGGGGTATGGGGATGGCAGGCCAGGAGCCTCTGAGCATCCTCCCCTAATGCCTGAGTTTTCTTGCACCTGGTTGCTGCTCTGCCCTGAGAAGAACCACAGCTTTCTCAGGCTGCCAAGGAATCAAGCCTTCTGCTTCTTGTAGTAGTCCTGCTTCTGAAACAAGTAATACTGGCTGGGAGAGAGGTGATAAGCAGCCTGAACCCCCTCCCCGGAGCCTTCTTGTATTTCATGGGGCTTTTCAGGTAGGAAACAAAGGCAAGAGAAGCCCACCCGTGGGGAGAGTCCTGATGGCAGGAAGTAAGTGATTAGCTGGTGACATTCAGAGCTCCCACTCGTAGCCAGCCCTTCCCTACCAAAAGGAAGTGCTCCTGCTTTGAAGTTTATTTGGAAAGCTTTAAAAATACTTACTAATTGAGGAACACTTTGCAATGTAAATATGCTCCCTCGGTACACTAAGAATTAGATAACAAGCTCATGCCTTTTTCAGGAAAAGAACTTGTCACTGCCACAGCCTCTCTCAGAGGCCTCAGGTTATCCTTTTCCCTTTGTTCACAGTGAATGCTTTCTGTGCCAAAAAATGCCATGTGGAAAGGGGTATGCTGGCTGTCTCTCTGACCAGTTTAATATCCCATCTGTAGCAATAGTCAAAGAACTCCAAAATTCACCCAGTACCATCTGTCTTTGCCAGAAGACAGCTAGAATGAGTTCCCATTTCCCAACAAATGTGTACCTGTGAATCCAAAGGAGTTACTGGCCAGTGTGGAGAGACAGTCCTCCCCTGTTGTGTTGGAGAGCCTAACCTGAAGGTGTTGGTGCTGATCTGGAGCTGGGAGCCATGAGTGTCTCATGGAGCAGTGTCTCCACGAGGACATGGAGGTCACGTAACACAACAAACCGTAATGGAGCCTGGTGCTACATGGGAGAAGGTCAATAAAGCACAAAATGTAAGTGGTGGATTGTTTCTGTGAGATAAAAACACGTAGAGTTGGCTGGAGCCAGTGTGAACTAACGAGGGCATGCTGGGGCAGGGAGGGGTGGGAAGAAGGAAATGAAAAATTGACTACTCGAAGGGGTGGGGGGTGGTTCAGGAAAGGTGTGCTCAAGCAGAGATTCAGGCCTGGTGAAATGGTGTGCCAGGGAGGGAAGTATGGGACAGTTGTCCCAGCCAGCTTCTTCCTTGTGAGTATTGTCCATATTTAAGACTGTTTTGCCTTATCTGTAAAATACCCATCTCTAGCTGTTGCCTTGTAATCTTTTCAGCTTTTGGATCTCTGTGTAGGAATAGTAAAGGTGGGAGCAAACACATTTTACGTCAGCAGCAATCCTTGAGGCATCCCAGTCTGGTTCTATCAATAAATTTAGCCTTCCTTGCAGCTCATGGACATAATCCCCTTTCCACATCCCTCAGCCAGCGCTGAGACTGTGACCCAGCTGTATAGAGACTGGCTGGCAGGAGTGCTCCTTGACTCTTGCGTCATGATGAAGTGACTCAAGGAGGTCAGGAGCAGGTCTTCAGAGAACCCACTCTTCAGAGGAAACCAGTTGCAGGAGATAGCACGGGCTGGTGTTTCACTCAGTTGATAATGCCACTGTAGAACTAGGACTGAACGTCACTCACATTCAGTCATTTGCAAATAATCAATCTAAAGTAAATCATCCAGTTACTTTTCCTTCAGGTGTAGACAACTTCCATGCCCTGGCTGGGTGGGGGATTTCCTGTCTGCATTTGGTTTGTACCTTTTCCAAGGCCTGTGGTTTGCCAGCTGATGCGTGCCTCCCATTAACACCTGCTGCATGTTTAACTCATTTTTAATTTTACGACCGGGGGAGTGAGGCCTGACTTCTGCAACCGGGAGAATCCATCCTGGCAGCTGAGTCTGCACCTTCTTCTGCCTGCTGTGAGCCAGAGGGTTTGCTCAGTTTTGTTTTGCCAAAAATTACCTTGAGAGTATAGAAAGGGAAACCAAATAGAAAAAAAGGAAGCAACACGGAAGCGCAGCTTCCAAGTTATCTCTCCTAATCCGCCAATGGGCTGTGCAGAGCTGTGCATGCCTCTACCTGAGTCGTCTTTGCCCCTTGGTCTCTTGGGACCTTTTGAGAGAGAAAACATTTGAAATGGGAATTTCCCTCCCTCTGTTTCTTTCCTGAGTCGTCTAGGAATTGGGGGGTTCTCTGGGGGCCTAGATAGATGCAAGACATACACACACACACACACACCTGGAAATCTGCCTGGAAAACCACAGCGAGGCAGGGAGAACTGAGCGTGGGCTCCTGCGGCCTCTCGCCGGTCTGGGGTACAGGCAGCAGATGTGAGCAGACAGTTGGGGCAGCCCCAGGGCTTCAGCCAGCTCACACACATTGCTGAGTGCCAGGTACAGCAGGAAGAACATCTTTGACAGCATCCTCCAAGGAAAGCAGTACTGCTTTCCACTGCTGGAAGAGGGGACTGGACATAAGGAAGGGTGTTGGGAAAAAGCTGCTCTCAATCCTGTCATCTTCTCAGAAATGGACAGATGCGCTACATCATCCATCCTGATATCCAGACACTTATTTTGAGACATTCTTCAGGGAAATACTACCCAAAAAAAGAGAAAAATCTGCACGTAACAGATATTTTTAGAGAGGTTAAACAACGTGTGCCTGAGAAGCAAATATTTTGGTTAATGTCCTGCTGCATTTCCAAGCAACAGGGAAGAAGGAATAACAGTCACATTATCTGCTGAATCAGAAGTCTGCTCCTCTGATGAGGAGCTGGGAGCGCCACCAGGAACACTCAAACAGGAATTGAAGGTTGAAGAAAATTTCTGCATAGCCACCCCCTTGTAAAAGCTGCATTTCAAGAGTAAGAGTGGAGGGGGGGGGGGCAGAATTTCTCATTTGTTCTTTTCTGCTCCCTGTTGATGACAAAGCAGGAGATTTCTAGACCAAAGGGCAGAGTGACGTAAGCATACATAAAACTTTGCTGGGAAATTGTCTCAAGTCGCACAGTATTGATATCAGACCACTTCACCCCCAGCACCAGCTCAGGCCCTCACACACCCTGTGTGCAGAGCAGGGACACTCAACTTTAGGTGGCCAGGTCAGGCATTGTAGGGATGATGCAACCAGTGTCAGAGTGCACAACCAGTAGGCAGCATCGGGTAAAGGGCATCTGACATAGCTGCACTAAGTCCTGACGCTGCTGTGGGCTTGCAGAGCACACGATCAACAAGGGCAAGTAGCAGCCCCCGTGGCTGCCTGCTTACCCCACACAGGAATGGGAAGGTCTGGCTGGCTGCTGCCAGCAAGAGGAATGAGCAACGGGGTACCTGCAGCTGAGGCTGCTCAGAGTAGGAGCCTTGTGTCTGTTGCCCAACAATTGTGCCCGTTGCTCCCAGGGGAGCACAGGGCGTGTAAGATAACAGCAGCTCCAGACAGCTGATGACAATGTGAGTGTAGGTGTCTAAGGGATTTAAAAAAAAAAACAATAGAGGAAGTTTGTTCTTATCCAAGTGGATTTCCTGGAGCAATGAGTGAGCCTGGCAGGTTTCCACTCTACTTTTGGCATTTGCCTGTACATCTGAGCAGGCTGACACAACCTCATTCATTTCTAATGAGAAAGAAGCAGTTGCCCTTAAAAGTACTGTGTTAGAGCCTGCTCTGTCCCTGCCTCTGCTGGACAAGCCCCAGCCCTTGTGCAGCCTCCAGGGCAGCTCAGCAGGAAGGAACAGCGGAGAACTAAGTTCCATGGAGAGCATCTTGCTGCTGCCACCTTGCCATGCCACGCCTGCTGTCTTCGCTTGCTGCTTGGGGCCAAAACTGTCTCCTACCACAAGCAGGTCCAATAAGTCAGACCCTTGGTAGGTGCCCATATTCCTGTACTCATTGGTAGCTGTGACAGGCCACACAAGCCCTTTGCCCTTTTGCTCATCACCAGGCATCCTAACAGGTCCTCTTTGCTTTAGCCACTTTGGAAAATGTTTTTCCCTTGTTTTAAATAAACTTGTGTCCTGACACAGAGCCACCTGGCTGAACTATTCTGGGTTGAGAATTACCAGAATTAGTAGCAGGAGAGTAAGTTATATAATATCTGTTTGCTGACAGTTCTGTTTAAAACCAAAAACAACCATCTATTTAGCTTGGAAACTATTCCACTCATGTAACCTCCACATCTGCAACACTTGTATTCCAGCCTGCAGCTCTGGCGGGGTTTGGTCCATCCACAGCTGCACCATGGTATCTGGTAGAAAACGTTCCCCAGGATCACTGTGGCAGGCCCAGATGGACACTGAGCCATGACTAGGAAACCCTTACACCCTGTAACTTCTGCAGCCACGATGCTTGGGTTCCAAACCTACAACGGTAGGCGAGCTTGGGCCATCCATGGGCAAACGATGACATCTGGTGGCCACAGTGGAGCTCTGAAAGTGTCAGGACCTCTGATGCCAAAGTGTCTTCGGAGACATTCCAAACACGTCTGGAGGTTTTCCTGCGTCACCTGCTCGAGATGACCTTGCATTGGCAGGGGGCATGGACCAGACAATGTCCAGCGGTCTCTTCCAACCCTAACAATTCTCTGAGTCTGTGATTCTGGCTGGGTTTGGTTCATCCGTGGGTAAGCCATGACATCTGCTGGCCACACTCGAGCTTTGCAAGCGCTAGGACCCCCGGTAGCAAAACCTTCCCCAGGATCACTGTGGTAGGCCCTGATGGATACAGAACCATGCGAGAGGATAAACAAAGGCTATATAATCACCTTGGCAGCTTTCTCCCTCCCAGCTGCGCACATGTCCCCAGGCCACCGAGAGGAATGCAGCCTGGGGCAAACCCGCTGGGCTGCTCTCTGTTTAGACTGAATGTCATTGTGAGTGTTCAGCGGGAGAATCTGTCCCCAGTTGAGGGCCAGGAAGGCTTGTATTAATAAGCTTAAACTTGTGCATCTCAGGATTCCCCTGATTCATGTGGAAGCCCTATTTCTCCTTTGCCTTTGAACCATATCTGCATTTGGGGGATAACCACTTTACCCAGTGTGTAAATGTATCCAGATGCGTGATGGAATCACAGATGTTAGCACACCCCACGGCAGGACCTTGCAGAGTGAGGGGTGTGAGCATGCAGCAACCTTGTCCCACTGTGCACCTCCTTTGTGTCTGAAGTGCAAATAGCATCTCTGCAGACCCTTTTTTCTGAGGGAGGATGTGGGAACAGACAGGACAGAACGATACAGAATGAGCAAGGTCTTTCAGGTAACATCCATGGAAGTACGTTAAGAGACAGGCAATCAATCTGCAGAGGACAAGGAGGTGATTTGGGAACTCAGGTAGTAAATTAAGAGTCATGCAAGAGATGGGAAGCACCTCTGTTCCCCCCATCTGCCACGTAGCCTGGACACCCCGGGTCAGCTCGGAGATAGGATCTGGCTGCAGGGGCTGCACCTGCTGACACAGCTGGGGGGTCCCAGCTGTCCCGTGCCTCAGGTCTCACCGGTGCTCAGGGCTAATTCATCTTTCTTGGTGCTGAGCTCATCTGTCACTTGTTTCCCAGGGCTGGTCTGAGGCCGCTCTGTAACACCAACCCTGGAGCACGTGCTTTCTCAAGGACTTTCCCATGTGTAGAGGCACCAGCCTGAAGAGCCACATCCCTTCTTGACTGGCACCCGTATCTCCCTGCAATCAAGCAGGCTGTCTGCCCTGGGGTTCATTACACGGCTTCTGGTAGAACATGTGCTGCCTGCCAGCAGCGTTAATGACCGCTGACCGTCCCCTCGTTGCCCTGCAGTGGCACTTTCAGCCTCGAGGCACAACACTGCCCCATGGTATTTTCGGCCTTGGCCTGACCTTCACCTCAGCTTCAGGGTTCAAAGCCATTGCATCACCATTTGCTCCCAGCAGATGTCCTTTATCAAGAACAGTGTCATAAGGTTATTGGTTTCTTATAGAAGTGATAGGATGTGATCAGAAGCTTGTCCAGACCCAGTTCTTGTTTCTGAAATGTCATTTCAAATAAATGTCATGCTCTAGCACCTGCTTCATGGAGAAAAGGAGTTGGGAATGTACAGTAAAACCCAGAGCCTGCACAATGGAGCTATAAAATTAGCAAATAGCAGCTTGTAAGTGCCACAACTACCTATTTAGTAACAGATTCACCGCCTGCCTCCAGAGAGGGCCTGTGCAGTTTTCAAAAGTGGTTTTAGCTGGCTCAGCATACCAGGTGAGCATGGGGGCTTGAGCTGGCCACTTCCCCACAGCCATTTCTGCAAAGGGACCCTTTGAGGCTGTTCCATGCACAATGGTGCCCTGCGTGTGTGAGGCAGAAGCCGGCCAAATGGCATGACAGACTCACACCTTTAGGAGCAATTGAGAGGGCTGGTGAGCAAATAAGGAATCTGTTGCGCTTCTCTTTTCACGGCAGAGTTTGGCTGTAGAAGCAAAGTGCACAGCTTGCCCCCCCCCACGGGGGCTCTGCTCGTTTGATGGCAGTTGTCTATGGTTTGCTTTTCTGCTGTTCGTGGGATTTGTGGAAGCAGGTAGAGAGGTCAGGCAGACAGGCTCCAAGATGGTGAAGAGAGGACTTTATTTACAAGAAGTTCTTCTTATACACACTAATAAACAATTGTCTATTGGCCAAAGACAATCCACCCCTAAAGACCTATTGGTTATGGCTCGTACACCTCTAACACTAAACACAGAGATTAAGAAAGTACAGTTTATCTATATTCTCCAAGAGAGAGAAAGAAAAATCCTAAAACACTGCAACTACAGTTGTCCTTTTGCAGCTGCTGTCCCCCTACACATAAATGCACGAAGCTGGGGTCACCCAGTCAGCATTCTATTTAAAGGAGATGCTGCTTGCTGAATGCTTGGGCACTCATGAGGAACAGGAGAAAAGGTCCTGGTTCTCTTCCAAGTCTCCTCGGGGCTAAGGGAGGAACCCTCCTGGGCGACAATGGCAAATGACTCAGCAGCTGGTAAGGGGCCATCTGATCTATCCCAAGAGGTGTTTGCCAGCCTTAAATCCCCCTCAACCACCGGCCACTCACAGCACTGACAGCTGTCCCGAGGGCTGTAGTGAGCAGCTATGCTCCCCCAGCAGCTATAGGCTCCCACACCTGCCTCTCCTGAGTGCCACAAGGCCAGGAGGCTGATGGCATGGCAAGCAGTTTCACCCCTCAAAGAGTCGCCAGTCTCCACATTCAAACTTCCACTCATTCCTATAGTTTAAAGAAAGGGAGAGAATCTTTCTAGTAAAGTACTCACAAAAAGAAATATCACTGCTTTGATGAAAATAAATTCTAGGAAAATTTCATGCAAATGAAGAGGGTTCAGCAGTTTTTGAGCTTGCAGGAGACCAGCAGATGGCAGAGGCTGGTAACACAGGTCAGGCTGCTGTTGCTTCCCCAAAATCTGTGTTTTGCAAACAACAGATCCAGAAAATAGTGTAGCACCTGTCTTAAAGAAATGACAAAGCCTTCCCATGTTCAGACTAGGCAGCATGTGACTTTTCCTGGAAGCCCATCATGGGAAGGGTGTACATGAAGGGACCTGCACTGCCTGTCTGGACACGGTGTGTAAGGCCCCAGCTCTGGACTCCAGGAGGGTTGTGATGAGCTGCTGTTAGCACACCCTCATGAGGATTGCTTGCTCCTGCTCTTCCCTCCCAGTGGTCTCTGCAGCTCAGCACCTCTTTCTGTTCCTCTGCATCAATGTGAGCACGGGCAATAAGCAAAGGAGAAATCTCTGATGGATTTACCTCTCGCTGGCAGCAGCTGCTTGCTTTGACAAGACCCTGTGCAAGGGATCTGAATGCTGTGCAGTGAGGAAAACCACCCTGTGTTCAAGATGTCCCAGTCACGATGGGACAAGGAAAGACTCCAAAGAATTAAGAATAAATCTGATTTTCATGACAAAGCCAAGAATGCACACAAGTGAATATCTCCTGGGCAAAGGCCACCCATTTGACAGTAACAGTTATCACCAGACACGTCTGCTACCAGCAGGAAGACACGCCACTAGGATGGTGCAATAAAATAATCCACAAAACAGGTTTTCTAATTGGGAAAGGCCCTTTGAACAGGCACTTTTACAACCTGTTCGCAACCAGTTTGTCTGTCTCCTGAACTCCCTACCCCACCTACTTCTCTCTTCCTTCATTTCTTGCAATTTTAAACATTTTGAAGTTGTATCCAAAAGGAAGAATTTCCTAACACTGCAGAGAATGGCAACAAAAAAACATGTTGCAGCATGCCATCTTTTGGGAGGAGCACCAGTGTCCAGGTCTGTCTGCCAGATTAACAGGTCCCCCCAGGGTAGGGCCAGACCAGCACTCACAGGCCTTTCACAAACTGAGGCTGTGCTCCTGCCTCTCACCCATGGAAGGAGGGAGGGAGGAAATGGCCCCACTGCTCCTACTCTACAGAGCCCAGCAGCTTGCTGCATTCTCCACACACAATGAAGCCACAAGGCTTCCTGACACCACTGCTCCTCCCCTGAGCCCTTCACTCTCTCCTGGAGGATCCAACACTTCCATAGGAAAGTGCAAATATTATTTATGCCTGTGAGTCCTGGCCTTCTTCAAATCAGCTGTTGATTAAAGAATGATCCCGTTTAACTTTCTTTGACCATTTTTAAAAATAAACAGTCACTGAAGGTTGTAGTGTTCCAAAAAACAAAAACTGAAGCCCCACACCTCTCTACTCATGTGGTGAGAGTCTCAGTCTGTAGTGTATCATTACCTTAATCTGCCAGAGTTTAGATACTCTTGTGTATAATTACATTTTTTAAATCAGGACAGGAGAATTAAATGAGGACTAAGTAGACATATTTGCTTTATTACCAAAAAAAATTTGATGCATTTACCATTCTCAGTTTTCTTTTAAAATTTTATCTTTTATTTACTCATAAAGAGCCAATAAGTTATATAAATCAGAGTAGTTTTCATTTCCTTACTGAAGTAGTCAATAAGATTTTAACTTATATTTATGCTGACGCAGTAGCACAGTAAATCTTAGAGTGTACTGGTCTCTGTTTTCCACAGCAGTTCTTCACCCAAAGGCTACGTTTCTTGCACAGCTCTCAATGAAAACTCGTCCATGTCATTAGCAGAGCATTGTGGTTCCCCAGGAGGTTCCGAGTGCAGCCAGGGCAGGTGTCCAGGCACACACCTGTGTGCAGCTCCACTGGCACCCCAAGAACGAGACCCCCAGCTGGCACAGGCCACCCCAACCCTTCTGCCTCCCACTGCTCTTTAGAGGAAGCCACAAACTACACTGAAGCTCCATGCTGAAGGCAGGAGTAATGACTGCATGTGACAGATGTTAAACCAAATACTTCCGTATTTAATTATGTTAAGAGCTCAAGAAAGCTAAAACCATAGACAAATGCACAGAACTGTCAATGACAATGAACCAAGGCAGCAACATTGTCATCCCCTGCTTTAAACAGTGTCCAAAGCAACTTCTAAACAAGTACAACTTGGGATATTCATGTAGAACAGAAACGGTGATTTTTGTTTGCTTTACCTAGTACAAAGGATTTTCCAACACTTGAGTAACTTGTAACTAGGCCCAGGGTTGTCATTTCCCCATCTGCTTCCCATAAGCAGATGTTTTCCTTTGTATACCAGTAATAGATTTTTGCCCAATAACAATGCAATCTAGTTTTCATGGTAACACACAACAGCATCCTAGTCTTGCTCCTCTTCATCTCCATCCTCATCCTCATCCCCTTGATCTCCAGATTCAGTATCATCTTCATCTTCAACCTGAAATTCATACAAGACCTGTTGTGAGCAGAAATATCCCTTATTCTGATCCTACCTGTTAAAGGCAAGACAAATGTTGAGTGCAAATAAGCTTAAAGATAACCTAAAACTACTATGCCAGATTAATTAATGCTTATTAAATGCAACTGCTGTCTTGTAAAGTCCACAGTTCTTTACTTCTCTGCTGAAGATGGCTGACTACTGGGGACAACAGGCAGTGGTCCTCTTTCATTGATGGCTGCCAAAATAAGCTGAGAAAGTAATTCTGACAGACAGAACTCCCCCCTACTTACAGACAGGCTTAATCAGACTTGTTGGATCAAGTTATTACCATGCCCAGACATGCCTCAGACCCAAGAACTCACTGGACTGATTCCTTCACTTACCGGCACACCAAGGTCCTTCAATTTGATCTTCAGAGCAGATATTTTCTGATCCTGGTCAGCCAAAAGCACCAGGAGATCATCCTGTTCTTTCTTGGATTCCGCGACTTCTCGCTGCAGTTTACTTTTCTCATCTTGCAATATAGCAACTGTACTACTGGATGAGTCCAAGTGCTGCTTTAGTGATTCCTTCTCCTCAGAAAGGGCTTTGACTTCACTCTGGCAAGAGGAAAAATCCCACATCAAGTTACAAGCATAGGAAAAGCTGAAGGCCCGTACCCTACAAACACATTCTATATCCAGCCTTTAGCAGCTCCAATCCACCGTTGGTTCCTGTAGCCTTGCTCCCACACACACTTGCACATCCTTACCCTAACTATTGCCAACTTGGATAAAGTAGGAACAATATTAACAGTGGTTACCTTCCCCCCAGTCAAACTAGACTGTCCATGTCAGGGTAAAGCTGCTATTCCCTAGACTGTTACCAGCTATTACCAGCTGCTTAAAGACAGACAAATTGTCATTTCCGAAGCGAAGGAGACATCCAGCTTCCCTAATGGAGCCTGAAACTCTGAGGGTGCTGAGAAAACAAACCACTTGCACTAGCCTTAGCTATTGTGGAAGCTCTCCTAACTGAAGGCTGAGAGTCCAAGGGCTTGGTTTGGTGCTCACCCACTACCAACCTTCAGTTCTTTTATTTCTTGTTCCAGTCGTCCCTCTAATTCAGAGCTGGCTGCTGCTGTTGCACCACTGTCTCCTAACACAGGATCTGTAGTTGTATTCTGTGGACAAGGAACTCACTATCAGTGCTGCACATACTAAGACAGCAAGCTGAGACATGACGCAGTCATTTTTTTAAAAGCATATGTATTTTCTTTTTATAGCATAGCCAAGATATGATAATTACATACACCCCAATGCTGCAAGGCATCAGTAAACAGATCTGTGCTTCCTCGGGTCTCAGACTCGTAGACACATGTACACACCAAGAAGAACACAAGGTGAAACCTTTATTTTTCATAGCAGCTACACTTGAAAGACTTACAGGGTTTTTTCTAAGCAGACCCTGTTACAGACTATCCACCTTCACTCTGATACTTCTGAAGTGCCACAGAAGTCTTTTTATTAGGCTAAAGATCCAATTCTTTGCATAAGACTACTAAAAATAGCAACATTTTCATCTCGGTCAGCCCTACACAGTTATTTCCAAAATGCAGCTGCCAGGCAGCTGCCACAACCGCCACACGGCACAAATTTGAGACAACTGCCTCTCGAGTTGGAGCACACTTAAACCAGTACTCCAAGCAAGGGAGGCAGCAGGATGCAGGATGGCCGTGAGGTGGCCTGACAGCTGGTGGGACACTGGGACACGCCCCTGCCTCATGAGCACACATGGCCAACACATGTACAAGGGCATCTTCCATCAGAGCAGCTGAGCCTGCCTCACTCAGCCCATGTGTACGTTAAACACTTGTTTGTCAACCGCTCCTGCGGCCCCTGCTCCCGCAGCTCGATTGGTCAGCTCTGTTGTGGAAGCGTCCGGAACATTTTCAGACAACTTGTTCAGGCTCTGTAGCCCAACATTCCCTTTCTAAAGGTGTCTATTAGTTTTGAAGACAGCCACATTTATTTAGCCACAAGGATTTACCGCCTCATCAGTTCAGTACACAGCCAAAAAAACCTCTGCAGTATTTGGAGGCCTGCTCAGACGGATGCACCTATCATTTGCCCTTCAACTGTACATCAACTTTTAAATTAGTATCCTCAACTGCTTGTAAGAATAATAATCTCTCTCATGTGTATGATATCACACAGTTGTGCCTCACAAAGACTATTTCCTTAATTAGAGTATAAGCTTGGAACACCCAATAGTTGATCATTTGTTTAAAAACGCTGAGGACCAGTGCAATCAGAGAGCTCTAACTTGACTAAAAGTCCCCTCTATGCTCATGAGAGATTTGTCTGGGTAACTCATTACTTTATTTGAAACACTGTTGGAATCACTTGCTGATGTGTGCACTTAAAACAAGCTTGGTTTAGGAAAGTAGCTACAGACACTAGCAGAAAGGCAAGTCTTGAAGATTTAGTTCCCATAGATAAAAGAAGAAACTTAGTCACTGGTACCATTACTTGTAGCTTTTGATTCTCCATCTGAAGCTTAGAGATTTCTGCAGACTGTAGTTGTATCTGATTCCTGAGCATTTCTAGCTCCTTTGGGAAAGAGACAAAACTTTTCAGTTAATTTGATAAAACAAGATATTCACATTAAATCTTCCTGAGGTCATATGCTCCCAGACTAACTGCTTCATTATTTGCTAATGCAACAGGAAAGCTGCCTCTCATGGGACAGCAGCTCTTTCCCTAAATGACAAATCTAGACAGCAACATGCACCATTGTCCACCCTGCTCTTACAAACCCTCTTCCGTGGAATGCCCAACCAAGCCACCTGTCTGAGCTTTGGTCACTTTTATAAAGGTGCTTCCTACCACTTGCACTCCCATGGGTGTCCTCTGTGCATCGCCCCTCTTGGTGCAGAAAACCATGACAACTTACTAATCCAGGCACCGTCAGTTCTCCAGAGAAACTCTGACAGGTATTTTGTGAGCAACAGCTAGCTTAAAGAACTGAATCTCCAGTTATTTAAACACTTATTCTGTGCTGTACATCCAACACCTGGAAACTTTCACATCAACATTTAAATCTATGTTTTGCACTGGAACACATTTTGCAAGTCAATTCAAGTGTCTTCTACTGGCTCAAACCTGCTTAGTGAAAACAACTGATTCATTTTTAGATGCATAACCTTGATGCTCCAAGATTAGGACCATCATCACAAGGACACCTGATGAAAAACAGCAACACATTCAGGAATCAACGCTCCTCCCTGAAGTGTAAAGCTCCCTTCCCATCCCAAGCTACCCCTGTTCACCCCACCTTTGCTCAAAAGCCACAAATTCACCTTCTGCAGCTCATTACTGTGCTCAAAGCCACCAGATTTGCTCGTCTGTGAAGACTGCTCTGTAGTTCCCATTTCCAACTGGGAAGAGTTCTGTAAGAACAACAGGAAAATATCAGCCTTAGTACTAAAATTCTAAATGCAGTCAATGCTGTCAGAAAAACAGCTAGCTGTTCTTGCATTATCAAAATTCCCAGCAGAGAAGCCGCAAGCAATACACATCAAAGCTCTCTGATAAAATGAGAGCAGGTGGATTGCGTCCTCGGTGGGTGCAGAAGTGCCTTTCACCAGTGCAAATGCAGGAGACGTGCACCAAATAAACACAGCACGTACCACCCTGCGTTGTGACAACGCACTGCGTTCCCAGGAGATGTCTACTGTTTTTTCCCCCAGCCTTTGAAAACAGGCTAAAAACCACTGATTCCACAACAATTCTTCTTGGCAACAGTGTGGAGCAGACAGGGCTCTGCTCAAGACACCTCCCACCAGACTCCCTATTTCCAGCGTGCAATCAGCCAGGATGGCTTGGCTGCCATCACAATGACAACTTACACAATTTAAGGCAACTTCCACTTGAAACCAGGAACTGGCAGCTGGATCAAGTTCTGCTGAGACAGCACTTACCAATTTTTCTATCACAGAATCCTTTTCCCTTAATTGCCCTTGCAGCAGCTCATGCTTGTTTTTCCACTCTTCCAATTCCTCTTTCAATTTGCTCACTTCTTCTGTCTGAATGCCATTCATCTGAAACGTGTCACCATGGGAATTATGAAGCTGGGTGTCCTTTCCTAAACAGCAAGAGTTGACAAGGAAGGTCAAACAACCAATTCTGTAACTTAGTTTCCAACACACCAATCAAAGTACTTGTGACCCATCCTGCTCCTGCCCAACAAGGCCATACAAGCCATTCTCATTCTAACTAAAGGAGCAAAGCACAGTTCTTAAGAATTCTCTACATATAAAAAAGAATAAATATTTACAAGCTCCCATTTTATATTCCTTCAGGTATGTATGCCTGCCTGCTGCTTCAGCCATTCAGCTCATCCAAAGTAGCAGCATGGACAACTTCTGAAGATAATTATTTCCATATATGGTTTTAATCATAAGCAATAATGAAGGCAGGTTTTTCTTTTTTTTTTTTTTTAAATGATGTCATATCCAGCTTATCAGGCATTTTGACTGTGGGACAAGGAGAACATACTGCCTTGATTTATGCACTAAATTAGCAATTTTTCTAATGACAGGTTTCGTCTTGCACATCTGCCATACGGTCTTCTCCAATTCACACTTTCATTCCAGACCCAAACTTCAGCACACTCCAGGGTCCATCTGGTCATGTTCTGAACCTGAACAGGCAGGGACTGGTTCGGATTAACTTTACCCAAGGCAGAGGCAGTCTCTCCCAGCAGCTCCCTGGGAGCCAGCAGTTCCCACAGCAAGCGTGAGCTCTTACACCCACAAGGCTGTGTCTGCTGGAGCTCTGCTGCAGCTTGCCAGAAATCACAACATCTTTGCCCAAGCAAGATAATTTTATACTGTTACTCATGAAGCCTACCTAGCTGTACTTTCAGGAGATTATATTGGTCCTTATGCTGCTGGATCTGGGACACTTGCTGTGTGACTGTAGCCTGGAGCTGTTCATTTTGAGATGTTAAAGTGCTGATTCGTTGTTTTAGTTCTTCAAGCTCCTGGTCCTGTGAAAGGAAAAAAAGAGGCACTTATATTAGTAAGTCTTGAATACAATTCTGTCAGGAAGGTGAGTGAAAGCAGCAAAACCTGAGCTCCACCACTCAATGCTACCTGGGACAGATGAGCAGGAAAGCTCCCTGCAAACCTAGATAGCCATGCCTATGAAAAACACCCAGGAAAGACAGCAGCAGCCTCTCACACCAACACCAGGAGGACAAAGGGAAACGTGGACAATTGGCCGCTAGTAATTTTTATCTAGCACTCTAAAGCCTGCATTTGTTTAGTCTTCTACCCAAAGAAATCATATTAACTACAGACATCACATGTTCAGTAAAGCCTCTGGTAGTTTCCAAGTGTGCCTAATGCCTCATGCACCCCATATTCGGATCTCTTAACTCAAAACACCTACTTCAGTTTCCCATTACCAGTTTAAGTTAATTTGCTTTGTTCCTCTACTTCTCCATCTAAGCTGAAGCAACTATACAAGTCAACTACCACTGAAAAAAGGTTTTGAGAGTCCAATCCCAGCACGTATACCCAAACTTCAACAAACCATTTCTTCATTCAGCCCCATTTCATTTGGCATCTTTGAAAGGCGAGAGCATAAAACTAAGACTTGCATCTCTGAAGGGCTGTGAGTTCTCCAGTTACTCATTTGAAAAGAAACACTCCAACACAGGTAAGAGCACGTGCTCCAAGAAAAAAAAAACAAAAAACAAAAACCAAAACAAACAACAACAAAAACAAAACAAAAACAAAAAAAAAAAAAAAAAAACAAAAACAAAAACAAAAACAAAAACAAAAACAAAAACAAAAACAAAACAAAACAAAAACAAAACAAAAACAAAACAAAAACAAAAACAAAACAAAAACAAAACAAAACAAAAACAAAAACAAAACAAAAACAAAACAAAAAACAACTTAACAGTGTTGTAAACACTGACATTTCAATCGAACCTTGACATAAATGTTGTTAGAAACATTGCTGTATTGCTAGATCTCTTGTTACTTGTTTTGGAACAAGACAGACTGAAGTGCATCACAGTGCCTCCAAAGGACAAAACAGCTTTTAGAAGAATATATATGGTCCAGCTCTCTCCTACCTGCTCTCTAATGACTTTTTTGTAGTGAGTCACAATGTTGTCATGCTGTTCCAGTGTCTTCTTGACCTCCTCTTCCTTTTTATCTTCCTCACTGGACTTGTAAATAGCTTTACTTATGACACCTGTCAAAAACAGTTTCTGTCAGCTAAAGCCCAGCCCACATCTTTGTCCTCAAAACAGTCTCACAGCCTCACAGTTTGAGTTCATAGCATTAGAAACTCAACCTGCACATTAAAAAAGGGGTTGTCACAAAGGTTTAATAGAAATGGAGATTCTATTGCGGTTTGCACATTTACTGCTTTACTCTGTTTCAGACAAGTAAATGGGTGTTTTGAGTACTTGCTATCAAAGAAGCTGTGTTTTACTTGCACTATGGCTCCACTACAGCTGCAACCCCATCATTTTGCAAATAAATGAAAGACTTAGGACTGCAAGGGCAACATGCAGATGAAACTGCTTCGACAAATCCATCTTTACCATTGCTGCTTTAAGGTTTTCTTCTTTCTCTAGAGCAATTTAAGTTTAGAGCCATATGAATAAACAGGACACTAGTCAGATGTTAGGGATGATGACAATCTGTGAAGCACAGACTAAAGAAAGTGTCCATTTCCTAACAAGCCAAGAATTCCAGCATTCACCTTTTTTTTTTTTTTTCCCATCAATTAGAAACAGCAAATGTCTGGATTATGTACTTCAACAAATGAAGCTTCTATATGACCACTGTATGTGTTCAACACCTGAGTTTCCATGTGAGCACAGGTAAACACCTCTCGGCCAGTGTGGTAACTCACAGAATCTATCAATAATCATTTCACCTAGGAATATCAGGTAATCCAGTTAGAGCATTTTTACTGAACACTTACAGTGCAACTTGAGTATATGCTTACTTACAGCTATCACCATAACCTTTAGTGTCATCACACTCCTTTCAAGAGGGTTACACTCAACATGTTTGGCAGCTCATCCATCAATTTCTGACAAAAACTAGAGAAATGAGTGTAACATCTCACCTTCCAATTCCTTTACCAGCTTTGTAAATTCATGGTCAAACATCATGTGGTCTGGGCTAGAGAAACTAGGCTGTGGTTTCTGAGCAGCTCTGGAATAAAGTTCATGTTTGCTAATGAAGCCAAGCTTCTCAATGAAGTTCTCCCTGCCAATCCTCTTCTCAATCAGCTGCTTCAGTTTCTCTCTGCAAGGAGACGACAAATCAACGACAGTGCAACAAGTGGACAAGAAATGAACCCACCATTCCCTCACAGTGGGTTCTGCAGATACAACTCTTATTATCTGTCTCAAGGCTTAACCCCACTGTTGTCCCATTTAAAAGCCTCTTAAACCACCACCTGCCTTTCACAAAATCTTTCCCTACAGCCCTATTATTTCTCTATCATACTTACTTCCTGTAATTCTCAAGGGAATTGTCATTGTAGTAGATGGAAATGCCAAGCAAAAGTGCACACAGGCCTTGGACAAGCTGCTCCTCTTCTCCAAGGTTTTCAGCTATCTGCCCTGTGAGCTAGAACTCTTGATAAGGATATTGGAGATATTTCATAATCACAACACATGTAACACTTCTCCCTGTATACACTCCCTTTTATTTATACTCATAAAGCCCAGCTTTGTTAGGAAGCAAGATAAAAGAGCTGACAAAACCCTTGCTAAGTTCACTCCTATTTGGAAGAACTTGGGTAATCAGTGGTTTCCCATAAATTTCTCAGTAGGTGTCTGTTTAATCAGAGATTTAGTTGTTCCAAAACACACCTGCAGTGTAGATGAGGTGCCAGTTTAGCTTTATGTGCTCATGTACTCAACTAATGTTTTCCTGAACAGCAAGCATAGAAATTAACTTTAACAGAAGTACAAAGCATCCTTTCTGCTTCTTGAGTGTGAGCTTAATTCACACTAAAAATACCAATAGGCTTGTTGCACTAAAAACACACTTGGCTGGCAGACTGAGAGTTTTCCACTGTACTTTGCTATGTGCATCCTTACACACAGGTGACTGTACACAGAGCACTGTCAACAAAAGGCTGATTTTGTCTCTTGGCCCAATGCATTTTCTTTTATGTTACGCGGAATCCCTGCAAACTGATTGGGACAAACATTTAACTTGAAGATTATTAATCCAAGTAATGTCTAAGCAAGGGGCTCTACTTTGCAAACAGGTCAAGGATACAAAAGGAACATTGGCTGGATTGTGAAGGAAGTGGGTGACAGCAATGGAGCAGTTGCTCAGCCAAGTACAAAGCAACATCAGTAGTCCAACTCTGGTCTGTACTTTGCTGCCCTGTAAAGAATAAACACGCCCATCATTACCTTTCCACAGAGAGGACTAAAATACAAAACCCAAGCTGTATTGGATCAGAACTCACCTACTTCCACCTCACCACTTTATAAACTACAAGACATATTTTTCAAAACACCCATTTGTTAGTTATACTGACCAGCTTTAACGCTTGGATAAAACAAGGATTAAACCATTCACGGTGAACTGTTTTCAGAGCAAACCAGCAAGCAGTACAGATGTGAAACATCACTCAATGCAAATCAGCACCAATATAAAAATCAGCATGTTAGTTCTGCATTTTTAATACAAGGGTGACTTGAAGGAACATCCACAAAATCCCTTTAAAAGAAGGAACAAGGTGTACATTAGTCAGATAATGATTCCCTGGTAAAGATGCATCACCAAGACCTCCCCTGCTAACTAAAACTGCCAGGTGTTCCTAGTACTTTTTTCCAAGTGAAAGAACAATAATCCTGTAGCGGCCTTGGGTTCAGACAAGATGCACATTAAGCTAGCAAGACAAATGCTAACTGCAGCATTTTATTTTTGTTAGACAAAATTAGTTTTCATCTCCAAATTGACCGTCTTAATAATTTGTCTCTGCTGCAAGTATTTGAGCCCAGCCGAGCTAAAAGAAGCATCCACCTGTGATCAACAGGGTAACACACAACACGATTCCACAGCAGAAACACCTGGTTTTGTGCCACCAATAACCAACTCAGCAGTGCTTTACGTAACAGCCTGGAAGTCAAACAACTCTTCAGGGGTCATCTGCTCATAATGAAATCCCTGCTATTCAGAACTTGTAGAGCCAAGGTTAACATTTTTGCTGGTAAGCAGAAAATACAAGGAGGCCATAAGGCAGGTGAAAGCAGTCAGGACATCAACAGCATATCCCCGCTTCTGATGGTACCAGCTGTTTGCTACAGGCCATTCAGAAAACACCGTTTCTAACAGTTTTAGTTTTCCTTGTAAGAAGTCACACCTGTTATGTGAACAGATGGTCAATTAGTTGGCCCCCCCTAGAAAGAAAGCACCCGTGCTGCCCAAGATACATATCCCATAGTTTTGGGGAGCACCTCCAGAGATTCCCTTGGAGGCACCAGGAGTTTGTTATGACAGGGAAAACCCAAACCACTGCAACATAAAGCTGTAAGTGGAAACACATCAAAAAGCAGTTAAAGAAAATCTCCGCAGCAGACCCCAGACAAGAGGGAAAGGCCTGCTTTTGGCAGGAAAATGCCCAAGCTGTGCCAAAAAATACATACCCGTCTGTCGATCTTATCACCCTGCAAGTTACACACATATTACTTGAGAACCTTTAACTGGAACATTGTATAAACATCCCCCCATATCGGAGTCCCTTTTATCATGCAGTGCTGAAGAATCACAAGCACTTGTACTGACTCAAATTTACCTTACACAGAAATGCCAGAAATAGGATAAAAATGAATGCTGGCTATTTTTAGGTAAAGCAGGTGAAAAGTCATAGGAACAAATTCAAAAGCCATTATTTTCACTTGTAGGAAAGTCTAATTGCCACCAGAGTTAAAACTCCTTACTACCACACAGGCTTTTTCCCTAAATGGTTCTAACAGAGGTGAATGTCACAAGGAGGCATGGGCTAAGGAGGTGAACTTGACTCACTTGACATTTGCTGATCCAGGCATTAACATGTTGAACAAGCTCAAAAAAAACTTTTATCTGTGCATAGCAAAGCCAGCCATCAATACAGGAAAGCCTGGTATTTTCATTGTGTTTCCAGTTAGCAAGTTCAGGTTAAACACCAAGCAGGCACTTCTTCAGTGAAAAGACCCAACATGAGTGGGAATTCTGCCAGCTGGCCTTGTCCTTTAAACCACGTTTAGGGCCTGGATGCTTTGGGGCCTACTGAGAACAGGCAGCATCAAGCAGCAATCTGATGGAAAAGCAAGATTTGCTGTTCTTCTCTTCCCAAAGGAGAGAGTGCTTTAGGCAAAGCTTAAAAAAACAGCTTGCAAAAGAATCCTCCTCCTCCTCCTCATTAAGCCAGCACTCCCTTGTGATGCCCCTGCCCAGGAGGGACATTCCCCCAGACACCCGGAGCTGTGTCCCTGCGATGTCCCTGCCCAGGAGGGACACTGCCCCTGACATCCGGAGCTGTGTCCCTGCCCAGGAGGGACATTCCCCCGCACACCCAGAGCTGTGTCCCTGCCCAGGAGGGACATTCCCCCGGACACCCAGAGCTGTGTCCCTGCCCAGGAGGGACATTCCCCCGCACACCCGAGCTGCAGTGGGGCAGGCAGTGCCGTACCTGCGAGAGGATGTTGGTGCACTGCTGCAGCAGCGACACAGGTGGGTTGCCAATGCTGGTGGCCAGCTGCACCCGCAGGAGCTGCTCCTTGAGCGTGGCGTTCTCCTGAAGGGCGTGGGCCAGGGCCACAGCAGCACACCAGTTGGACAGGGAGTCCGTGGAGAAGAGGCCCCCGCAGAGCAGCTGACCCGCTGAGACAGAGTTACCTGTAGCTACCAGAGAGACCAAGAAGTACAAGGGAGATTAAAACGAGCCACATGACTGGCAAAATATTTAAGACAACACAGCTAAAATGCAGAAAAATCAAACTAATGAAGTTTTAGACAAATCTAAGCCAAATCTCCCCACCTGGATCAGTCACTTAATAGCAGGTAAATAATTTTTCCTGAGACACCAGCTGGTGCGTTAAACAGGCCCTAGTTCAGAACACACTGCAGAGATGGTGCCCTGGCCTACCATCAATAGTGGACGGCAGGAGCGTTGAGACAATTTCTCCTTGTCCTTTTTGGTTTCTGTACAGAAAGCACTGGAAACAGTAGAGAACAGCACAGCGTAGCACAAACGGCTGCCTCTCATTTACCATGGACATCAGCAGCACTACGATTGCAGGCCTGTTGGGAAAGCAAGGAAAAGCCTTTAGAACTCAGCTGTGAATGAAGACAACTGCAGGCACACAATCGGGGTCTATTCTACAGGAAAGATATTTTTTGGCTGACCAGTGTATCTATTATTATTTCAAACAACGGTATTAAAAGCCAAGGTGTTAAGAGTTTTTCAGTTACTTATACACAGAATAAGAGATTGATTATCCATCCCCTCCTCGCCTCCAAACCCTCTTTAGACCGTCCTCTGGCTGACAGTGGCAGCTCATCCTGATCTAGGAATTTCTCAGTCACTGCTCATTTGTTTTTCAGGTGCCACAAAATATCAGTTCTTGGCCTCATCTTGCTGCAAACACACCTGACACCTTAATGCTGTATCCAAAACACCCCTCATGAACTTCAGGCTGTTACCTTGGATCATAATTCCAAGTGCGGAATTTAAAAAATCTTTTGGATTGCCCATACCAATGCATGTTAGTTAAAAACACTTCTTCCTCTACCTTGGTGGATTAGAAGGTGCATTTACAGAGGCAAAGTAGTCTTGATTTGTCTGGCATCCTCGGATGACTTCTGATACAGTATTAATGGTCTAGGGAAAGAGCAGAGAGAAAAAGTTAAATCCATGTTTAAATGCAGAGCCACGGTCTACCACCTAGATCCCTCAAAATCATTCCAGATTACCCTGACAGATCAGTTTTGAAAAGCACATACAAAGTGTCAGCTCAGAGACCCAAGTAAAACTAGTGTGCATGAAATCAAGGCATTTAACAGCTGTGAAAGATGCTGAGCAAAGGTTAAGGGACAAAAAGCTCACAGAGTCATATCCAGCTTCATTGCCTGTGCAAGATCAGTTTTGATCTGACAGCAAAATGATAGCTCAAACGAACATTTTTAAAAAGTGGAAAGGTGAAACCTTTTAAGAAATTAAGAACTTGAATAATGGAACCAGTCCACACTCAATCCAAGCACATGGTTTTATCATGGAAAAAACCCCTCAACCAACATTGCTGGCAGGGCTTTCTAGAAGCTAAAATCCCTCATCACTGGATGCCTATCAAATTAGAATATTTGTAGACTCTCTCAAAAAATAAAAACAAGAAACCCATCCCCAAACCAGGAAAAATCATGACTCAATTCAGCTGCTCTGGGATATGCTGAAATCCAACAGAAAAAAATAGGCAAATCCAAATCCCTTCTGGCTGCAGAATACAATGTAAACGACTCTTCCATTTATGCTGCCCACACAGGAGGCTGACATCTCTGGCATCTGAAACACTTGCACAGCAAATATTCAGTCCCTGCAGCAGCTGGTTATCCCTGCAGACTGCCATTATCACCCATTTAGTTGCTCCCACCCCTACACACATTTGCCCCTCTTACTTCTGTCAGGATATCAGCAGGAACCCCAGTTGCCATGAGGATTGTGCAGAGCTGCTGTAACAACCCACAGTGGAACATGGCCTTCTGACAGCTGCTGGTGGCACCAGGAGGATTTGTGGGAGACACCAGGACCCGCACAAGCTAGAGAGAAGGAAATGCTTCCACGTGAAGAGAGCCTGAGACCTTCTGAATGCAAAACCAAACTCATTTGAAGTTTAACTATGAAACAGAATTGCTTCCTAAAATGGAGACAATGAACAGAATGTTTATCTCATTGCTACGCTTGATTTTCAGTTTCATACTGGGGGATTCTTTACATAGAATACCCTTAATTATGTTTTAAGCTTAAATCACTGTTACATCTCAGGTGACATCAAGTTATGCAACATGCCAGCAGTCAAAAAAATCACCTCTGACAGGGTTTGTGCTGAAAGCAGCACAGCTCATGAGCGCTGGTAGCTAATTCTGAGCTAAAGACATGGATTTCACAGTTTGACATTACACTTTTCACTGCATGAGAGCTGGCATTGATAATTAGGAGCTGGAAGCAGCATTTTACCTGCAGCATCAGGTGAAGATTAGTTACTTTCTGCGCAGACCACCCACAGTTGTCATCTCCAACCTCAAACCAAGGCTTCATACGCTGAATGTATGAACCTTCCTTGAAGAAATTCTGATTGGAATTATTATTCTTCAACAAGTTTTGCAACAGGAGGAGACAGTCTTCCACCACTATTCCTGGTGAGACAAAGTATCACACGGTGAATCAAAACATGGCACACAGAAACAAATGAGCTCGTCCATACACTGAGGATTTTCTGGATGGAACAGAGCACACATTTCTGAGCTCTTCATTCTTAACACATATTAGGCTTGGACCAGTAACTATGAACCTTAAATGTCCTTCTTCCACAAGTCCAAAGCAAATTTCCAAAGCATGTACAGTTCATATCAGTTCTAAGTGGGTAAATGGGAAGAACCCCCCACAAAACCTCACCATCCCCTTGTGTCCTGAAGTTTACCTGCTCCAAAATCAGACAACACTGTCCCTATCCAATGCACTCAAATGAAGTTCCTCCTGAACTGCATTGTGATTCCAAGGCAGCAGCTCTTCCTGGCTTATGTATTCATTCTCTTCAATCACTGGCTACCATCTTCAACTCATTTCAAAGCTACTTTTTAGTTTTTGGATTACCCTCAGATAAAGGCTCCTCCTATCAGAGGAACAGATAAGTAGCGGGGGCAGAAGCAGAGAAGTCTTAGCACTTAGAAATTTATATAACAAGTCTCCTAAAATTATTAACTGCCTAAAAATAGCAGCTTTAAATCAAAGGTTTGCTTAGAATTTCCCTGCCAACATACCTGGAATAATACAGCTGGGAGAGAAGCATTAACTGCTCCTGCAGCCCACAGAAAGGTCATGAAACAGCAACCTGTCATGTTACTGGAATAGACTATAGTAAACTCATCAAGTGTTGCCAGTAAAAAAAAAAAAACAAAACCAAAAAACCCTAAGTGCTGAATTGTTTTCTGCTCTTTTTTTTTTTTTTAAATTCTTTTTGCCCTCCCAACAGGTAACTGACTTGTCAAGGAGCTGACCAGAAAACTGAAGTTAACAGTGCAACTGAAGGAACTCAGCAAGCTGTTATTTCAGCCACTCCAAGCATCCAAGGATCTCGTGGGAGGAATGCAGATGCTTAACTCAGTAAGCGACAAACGCAGCACACACATCTGACACTGCCATTCCAAGTGTATACATTCACAGGCCGAAGTCAAACAAGAACACACTAACTCATTCACACACACTCAGAGGAGCGACCTGATGTTTTAACTAAGAATGCCAATTTTTCAAAAGACACTGAAACACAGCCACCAAGCCAATCTGGTTTTGCTTACTGTGTTACAACCAGTCGGCAAATTTTGATCCTTTTACCCACTGACCAAGCTCCAACCACCCACTAAGGTAAGCCTGGAAACATCACCTCATAGTTGAAGAGGCACAAGGCTAAGTCTTAGACTTCACTGTACCTCCATCGCTGTTTCCTTCCTCTGTTATGATATCCAGAAGCCTCTCAAAGGCATTTTCAAAGGCAACAATCTTCTGTATGGCTGCATTACTCTTGGTCAACTGCTGTAACAACAGGACTCCCTTGACAGGTGGAAGAGAAGAGAAAACACACTTGGGTTTTAACAGAACTCTGCTGCATTTCACAAGTCACAGCTCTTAGAAGGATGCTGGATCAGCAGGATAATCCTCAGCCAGGATCACAGGACACAACATCATGCCTGGTAACTCAGCACATCTAGAACCCACTATGGACACCAGGCAGTGGTTCCCTTGTGCCTCAATACACTGACACAGAGGATGCCAAGGGGCCACACAGAACTTCTGTACTTACATCATTTCGGATAACCTCCCTGGAGTCTGCTAGTAAATCCATGAGTCGGGAAACACCTGCAAGAAACAGGGTTTTTTTAAAAAGAATGAAAAGATGCAGATTTTTCATGCCTGAGGTTGTTAACAGATCTTGCTCAAGACTCCTCTAGGCCACATCTGCTGAGCATCAAGCTCCAAGTTTATCAGCAATGGATTCAAGCACTTACCCATGGGGCTGACCAGAATGATCTGCTGCACTTGAGGCCCTTGCTGCTTTAAGAGAGATGTCAGTAGCTTCACTCCAGGCCAACGAACATGGAAATCAAATTCCTGAAAGGATGGAGAGGAATATGTTAAGTAATGAACTCCTCAGTATTTACCTCAGATGCACTGAGATGCTTAATACTGCTCAAAGCACGACATGGGTTCCACATGGGAAAAGTAAAATACCATGTTTTTTACTGAAGTTGGACTACAAAGGAAAGGAAAAAAAGAATAGAGTATTTGTATTGTC
This sequence comes from Pardalotus punctatus, assembly GCA_013400915.1. Lineage (NCBI taxonomy): Eukaryota > Metazoa > Chordata > Aves > Passeriformes > Pardalotidae > Pardalotus > Pardalotus punctatus. The sequence continues at coordinate 11,531 of VZTX01019115.1, read as the reverse complement.
CTCTCTCTCAAGCACAATCATAGTCTTAGTTTGGGAACAAAATTTTTAACAGCTGTAAGGAAAAAGGCAGTCCATGAAAGCACTGGAAAATAAGTTAAATATCATGCTGCTGGAAAGCAGTCACCCTTTCCACTTGAACTCATCTCAGACATTACTGTCTCATGATGATGTAATGATCATCTGAAAAATACTCTTTGCACAAGGGACAACCACTGCTGTTTGGGGAGCAATCATTTTTATTGTTTCTAATTAAGTAACCAAAACCCTTTCTCAAGTAACAGGGTGAGAAAATGGCCAAAAGGTGCACGAGAGGGAGTTTAGATTAGATATTTGGGAAAATTTCTGCACTGAAAATGTGGTCAGGCATTCAACAGCCTACCCAGGGCAGTGGTGGAGGCATCCCTACAAGTGCTCTGGAAACAAGTGGATGTAGCACCGTGGGACACAGTTTAGCAGCAGCCATGGCAGTGCTGGGTTAACAGTTGGACTCCATGATCCTTGGAGGCATCTTCCAGCCTAAATGGTTTTGCCACCAGCCTGCTTTAAAAGCTGCACTAATGGTGCTCATCCAGGTCAATCCTGACTCACCCCCAGCCCCACCTTCACTAGATCCTGGCACACCTGACAGCAGCTTCCTTCACTAGGAGGACAAAACCAGGCCCCTCTCTATTAATAAAGTATCACCCATCTCTCAGCAGCCTGAATATAACACAGTTACTCACCTCCACCAGAGTCAACAGCAGAGTGACATTTTCTTGCTGTTTAATGAAAATCTCTGTGAACTGACTCCCTAAATCATCAACTTGTTTTGCTGAGTTTTCTTCTGTAACAGTAAAAAGCAACATATTACAACACAACTGGAACAACTTCAGCAGCTCTGATTTTTATTATTTCAGTAAGAATAAAAAGTAAGAAGGCCATGGGTGATCAAAAGATTTTGAGTCACTGTCACAATTAACAAATGCTAATTGAATTATTTTCAAAACTGACACCAGAACAAGCTTTTCACAAAACAAAAAACCTGCATTACTCTAAATGTAACTTTTGAATCTCAGCAGCTACATCCCCACATAGCTCCACTAATCCAAAAGAGCAGCTCCTCATAAGTACCCTACACTGAGGGGCGAAAGCAAAGTACATATCATACCAAGAGTCTTGAAGCATAAGGAATATAAACCATCTAAAGCTACATGGCCCAAACATCTCAATTATTCTGCTTGATTTAGCAATAGGAAAGACCTAAACATTAGGAAGGGACAAAGTGTCACACATAAGCATCAAAACCTGCCAGTCTTGGAATCTGAATTGATTTTAAATGTGCCAGAATTGAGTACCATTTCATTATTCACTCAACAGTTACACAGAATTGGGCTAGCACATGAATTGTCTTACATAATTATTTCATGCATCACTGTTGCATGAATAAAAAAGCAAATGCAAAAGTATCCCACAAAAAAAACCCATGCAAGCAGCTTCTCTGCACCACTGCTATTTTTCTAGGCTGAGTGACAATTTACATAACTGTTCCACAAAACAATGGCATGTAGGTACTACTGGTTGACATAATTAAGGCATGCCAGCTGAAAAACTGAGGAAAGGCAATTCTAATTCAAAGGGAAAGGTTTTTTTAAAAATAGAAATAAACAGAAAATAAAGAGTAAAGCAGATTAATTTCTGACCAAATCCAAAAGTCTTTGGATTTTTTTCCTCCTACTTGAAGTACAGTTTATATAGCCTTATCAAGGAAACAGTAACAAACCATTAGTAACTGAGCAGCAACCAAAAGGGTAAAAGACCACACACCATCTCCACACTCTGCACCTTGCTGGGTAAAGCAGAGAAATCAAAAGACTACTAAAAAAGTCTGGTGCCAAGAATACTGTTTTAGTTCAACCAACCTAATTCAAACTGTTGGTGATGGCAATTCACTAAAAGGTATCAGTTTGTAAGGTCTACTTGTGAAAGATTTCCAATGCAGCAAAAGTTTTGTTTGGCCTCACAGACACCAGAGAAGCTGATCATTTCTCACATCATAGAGATGTATCTCCCTCTTAAAGCAGGCTTAGCAGTGCACAGCTTACAAAAGGGACAGAGAACCAGCCACACTCTGCTCTAAATTTATAGCAGCAGAAATTATGAAATATTACCAAAAAATGTTACAAGGGAAGATGGACTATGTGCAAAAATAGCTCTAGCCCAGGCACACAGCACCCAGCAGGACATCAGTCCAATAGTGACATCTCTGAAGCTGAGGGTTTTATCAAGTCTGGGCCATTCCTGAACTGACATATATTCATTTACATAAATAAAGATAAAAACTCCACACAAGTTCAACTTTTGCACTTGTTGCTCTAGAATAAGAGGCAACTCATCCAGGAATCAATCATACATGGATTGCACAGCCTGTAGTTGGCTGCAGGCCGAGGAGATAGAGCCCAAAAAACCTAAACACTTTACTTTCAAAATTAAAGTCAAAATATTTCACTTGGACTTTTCCATGAGCTGTGACTGAACATCTTGCCCTTGCCCCAACCTCAGATGCAAATAGCAAGTGTTTGAACTCTTGGTCCCAACTGTTGCCCTCGCACAAACTCCAGGTGCTAAGGCAAAACCTGAGCAGTATTCCCAACTTGCACAGCCTCTCTCAGGCTGTAGTTGTTTTTTCTTACTGTAGCTCAGCATTGTTCTCTGAAAGGGCCAAATCACCTTTTTTCTTTTTAAGTATTTGCTGGGTTATGTTTAACAAAAAACTAAATAGGCAAAGGGAAACTATTTTCCACTTACACCAGAGATCTTGCAACCAGCCTTCTATCCAAAATTGTTCCTTAAATCTACACATCCCTGGGGCAATCCCAAATCAAGCCAACAGCTTCCATCTAGTAAGATAAGCTCTTAGCAATTCACTAACAAGCAGCACTGCAAACTAGAATTATTTTTAAAATAAACAGATGTAGTACATTTCGATAAAATCAGTTTCAAAAGGAGAACATGCAAAGCATTAGCGATAACCTAGGGTAGAAGTGAACACTGCATTTTAACATGCATTGCTTAAAAGAGACACTGTGAAGGAGGCTCATGTGCAGCTCATGCATTGGTGTCCAGCCACAGGGCTTCTTGCAAACAGAAACTCTGCTCACAAACTTTGGCCCCTTAAAATCCTACCAGTTTGGGGCTGTGCACCTTTGACATCCTTATTCAGAATTTACCATTATTACAGTCTCTGGAGATATGCTGGCATTCAACATGCCAAGTCACAGGAGAAGTCAAATTGGAAACACATTTGAGCTCCAAAGAGTAAGTGTAGAGCAGAAGGCAAAATGCTTTCCCTGAGCTCCAGTGCAAGTTTTTACAGTGTCCTTTTTAAATGGCAGCAAGTGTTACTGGCAGGAGTAGCAGCTAGGGCTAAAACAAAGTGCCATATTTATATAAGTAAAGGTTCTTTTACCTTCAGAGTCATCTGTCAGTGCAGATAAAATAAAAAGAAACAAGAGACAGGTTTACAAGTTGAACAGCTTTCCACACAGCACAACCAATTACAGCATAAGCTCAGGTTTCCAAAGCAGCCATCCCAGCTTCCTACAGCAGCTGGATTCCTCCAGGAAGTTCTTTCAGAAGGGGTTAAACTAAACCACCCCATAACCTTTACCACCCTGGTCATCTCTCATACACAAGTCCACATGGACAAGTCTTTACTCTTTGTAAAAACCTGCCAACACTTTTGTCCAGTCCATAATCAAGGCCTCTACCACAAACATTAATTCACCAGCACTGTAAAACGCTGAGATTGCTCTAAACCTTTTTTTCAAGATGGGGGAACTGGATAAGCATGGAAAAGAAAGCCAACTAAGCTAAGAACAATTTGAGATATGGTTTAGAATAACATTCATCAGCCTTTAAAACCCGTTTCATGGCCTTCAAAAATCAAACAGGTAGGAGTGGCATGGATTGTCACAGTCCAGCTGTAGAGACAAAGACAAGTAGAATCTTTCTACATCTCTTTCTCCACTGCCACAGCAGGGTTGAACAAGGTTTTCACACTTATATGTGGCACCGTATCACAGGTACCTGAGATTTTACATCTCAGGATCCTTGTTAAATCATGAGATGGCAATGTCCCATTTGACAGTAACAGCCAGAGCTATCCTTTCCCAACAGCAAAGGACTTGATTCTTGACTTGGAAACTAGAAAAAAAAAACAGTTATCCTATTTCAACCTGGCTGCTGTTCACAGAACAAATTTTGAAAATTAATAAGCAAGAGATCCAGTGTTACTGTAATGCAAGCTGCATACAAGATTTTTAGCATTGTCCTAAGAGCTACACAGTAACAAGGCAAGTCTACGTAAGCATTAGTAAATCACAGTATTACAGTTGATAATTTGAACAAAGCGCCAGGGAAAGCAACCCCACAGTTAATACAACTATTACTACCAAGTGCTTACCTTGCTCCTCCTCTTCTAGGTCATTCGATATTACATTGTAGAGTGTGTCCAAAGCATAGCCAATTATTTCAGAATCTGAACTGCAAATGAAAGAACCACTTTTCTTTAATGACTTATTTCCAACTGCTCTTACAACACCGCTCTTCTGCCCAGGCAGTTCCCTTTGCAGCATTAGGCTAGGCAAGAAGCATGGACTTATTGCAGTACCACATAACCAGGAGCTGTCTGCTCCCTGAACAAGGTCAGGCTCCTTTTCCCAGTTCCATTTCCGCAGGTGAACCTCAGGAAGTCTGGGGACACCAGGTGCCCACAGGACACTTCACTGCAGGCGTGTCTTTAATTTTCTGAGCCATTCCCTCCAACCTGCTCCTATACCCGGAGACATCTCTGGGAATGCTTCAGACTTGCCAGAAAGTAACCTAAGGAAGCTGCAGACAAGCTTCGGCACTTCCCAGGTGGGATCCTGCCCGCTGCACTGTCAGACAGAACCGGAGCCAAACCTCGGAGCTCCAGGGCAATGCAGCAACAGCTGTGGATTTTCACAAACAGGTGGCCTCTGTGTCACCAAACCCACTAAACCTAATTATTGAAGGGTTTTGAACTCCAGCATCCCCAGGAAGCTGCAGGGAAGCCTTGCTAACCCCAAATCATTAGTTCACCTGCTCACAGCCAGACTCTCCTCTTAAGCCCTGCTTCAGGAGGGCCTGTTTCTTCTGCATTACCAAGACTGAACCATCTGTAAACCCTATGCTACAACCAAGACACAGCACTAGAATAGAACCATTTCTGCTACTTGCTTTGTTGCTCCTAAGNAAAGAAAGAAAAACTAAAATAAAACATACAATCACAGGGGAAGGTGTCTCCAAGTGCACAAGGACACACCTCACAGCATTTTCATTACTCCACCAAACATCTGAAAAGCAGATTGTCAAAACAAGATCTCTCACTCCGGCTCCAAAGTATTTGCTCTCACTGATCTCCAAGGCATTCCAAGTAAGTACTCCACACCAAAGATAAATTTGCTTTTCATGAGGCTGCTAGGCCGGTTCAGAGCAGAGGCTTGAACAACTACCTACCTTTTAAGTCCCTGGAAACAGTCTCATCTAGCAGGTATGATCACATCTCCAGCCTGCTTATGTTTTCCCTTTACTGTCATTTTAGCTCTTCAACACACTACTACTAAGTCTATGCTTTCCTTTTCATAGAAATGAAACAATTCCACATCTAAAAACACACAAATTATTTTTTGGAAGCTTGAAAAGCAAAGCTGCAGCTTGGAGGATTTTTTAACTTCCCTTGTTATGGAAATTACAGCAGCTACAAAACAATAAACAAGTTTAATGCACACGTGATTCAAAGCAGGCCTTGTTTCTCTTGTTCAAAGATGAGACATCACAAAACGAGGACAGGAGCATCCCACCTCTGCTGTTCAGCACATACCACATCTCATTGATTATTCTGTTCAGGCTGAAGCTGTCCAGCTTTTGCTCTATAGTAAAAACCAGTCAAGAAATAAGACTTCTCAGGCATCCATAAGAGGCAGCCTTTGTGCAGCGCAAGAATTCAGCACAAGCCACCCCAGCTAGTGTCGATTTTACGTGGCATTCAAACGAGATGTCAGGGCCCCCTCAGTTCACAAACAACAGCAGAACCTCACAGAAGTGAAGGCACCTGTGCATTGATTGTCCCACACATGGATAACTGAGGTTTGTGCCTTAGGAAAAAAAAAGCCATCTCTTAGGTTCACATACTAGGCTACAAACTTTCAACTCTTTCAATTATCACACTGAAACTCAAAAACCTTTTAATATATGTAGAAACAAAGCAGTTCAGGATCAAGTTGATCTCTCATTCCAGTGCCTTCTCTCACAGCAACTGTAAGTGGTATTGGCCCATTCTACAGTCAAATGCCAAATTTTTTTCAAAATAATCCCTGGTGGGATGTAGCAACATCTCAACAAGAAGTCCATAAAAGTCCTCTACCAGATCACTACTTCATATTACTAAATAGACACACTAGAATTCTTATGCCATATGTTTAAGTCCAGAACATGTAAAAGCTGACTCAGGTTCCAGGATCCCTGATTCACAGAGCTGGAAAACTTAGGGTAAAGAAGTCATTTTCTATAGAACCAGTTTTAGGCATTTGTCTGAGGAGACAGAGCTTCAGGCAACCTACAAGTAAACTGTTAAAGAAGCAGAATGATGTCTTCCACTTAAGAAGTGGTATCTTGCTGTTTCAGTGTAAAGGCTGTAACTAATTCAGAGGAAGACCCCAGGACCCAATGTACTGAGAACTGAATACAAGCAGCACTCACATTTTTCGATTCAAATTAAACCTGCTGTCCTTTTAAACTTCACACACAGCCAATGGGCCACAGGCCAGCACAGGTGCATGATTTACATGAATACAGTGACATGTGAGAAGACAATTTGAGTCAGTCATTGACTTCTCTTCTGAAGCAGCTGCAGTGCAAAAAAATAAAATAAAATAAACAGGTGGAAAATAGCATTTTCCACTTCTGCAGAAGGCTTCAGGGCACTTCAGGTGACACTGGAAAGGTCCAAAGATCAGGCCTGTGGGCACACACCACAAGAGCAGCCTCTGTCACACCAGCAGCCTCCCAGTTCAACAGACCCATCCCACCGGGCTTTGGGGACAGCTGAGCCTGTGCTCCCTTATCAAACACTTAATCAGTTGAGCTGGTTTTGATTTCTATTGAAAGAGTCCTCAAAGCCTCACCTGCGCAATCGCTGACACCAAAGAGTAACCCAAACTCCAACACACCAAACACCTGCACTGATCAGACACAGGGACTACAACGCTCCCTCAAAGAAGCCACAGCACCCAACCCTTGGCCCAGCTGATGTGCTGGCCCCCCAAACATGCAATAGCAAATTATTCTATCAACATCTTGTCGAAGACAGCATTTCTTCAGCTGAAAACCCAAAAAGCCCCATCTATTTATTATTTTTTTTCAACTGCAGCCTGAGTCACACAAGACATGTGCACAGAACCCCAGCACACATCAATTCCAAAGGATCAACTGCAGCCCAAAAAGCACTGAAAAGCCTCAATCCCTGCCCTGAAGGGTTCAGGTTGCCTTCTCAACCTGACCGGTACAGCCCCGCCTCCCTTCTCAAAGTTCAAACTGCCCTCAGAGCAGATAAGTGGATGAAAGTAGGCTCCTTAACCTAGTTTTTTAAAGAGCTTCCCATTCACATCCATGACAGTTACTCCTGTAACCTTCCCTTTCACTGTTAGCACCAGGTCAGACATCCCATTTTAATCTACCCAGCCCATAGAACAGGAACAACATGGACTTACCTAAACAGCAGCCTCACACCCTCTTCCCAGCTGGCATAACTGGCCAGGCAAGAAAGGCCTCAACCAGCAGCCTTGGGCTGAGCACTGAAGGGTTTCGTGTCCTATATCCATAACTGGAGCAGGAGGCCTCCTTCCAGACACTGAACTGCAGCTTTCCTAACTCTCCTTGGTACTGGCATCAAAGAACATGCTCCTCCTTCCAGCGTATGCACACCGAGGTATTCCACAGCCTTATGACTGTTTCACGTAAATTTACCAGCCTGATGTTCAAATCCAGACTGAAAGACCATCCCCATATATTTGCCTACCTAAATCTCAACTAGACGCAGTATTCGAAGCTTAAATCCAAGGCACTGCAAACAGGTTCCACATTACAACATGTAATGGCAATGACTGCAGAGATGGATAACAGAGATATTCCAAACACCAGATTGCATTATTATTACATTCTAGTCCACACAGAGCACTCAGACTCGTGCCATCTGTCTTAGCAGCAGCCTTAGAGTCCTGCTCTCCTGAACCTTTCCATGCTAATGCCTGCATTACTCCCCATGGCAGAATTATTCTACCAACTCGTTTTTTAACACTCATCAGCAATAACACACACCTGGTGACTTCATTCTTTTCCTCCCAATTCTGTCTAGCTCACCTTTTACCCAATAACAGGTTGATTTGGATTATTTCAAACCCTGTATTTAGTTAACATGATCAGTTTGGACTCACCTTCCTACAGTAATGGAAAGATGACCCTAAGAAGCACTGAGACAGACTTTAGTAGTACCTTCACTCTAGAGCTTAGCTTTCTGTCCCTCATCCTGGTTCCTGGAATTCTGTTCTTTTCACCTCTGAATAGGCTCTGATGAAGTTTATCAGCACAAAAAGCCAAGGTGGCAGAGGAATTCCCAGAAACCCTGCTGCCCTCCCAGCTTTGTCAGTACAGGGCACCAGGTCTGCATTTGCTGTTTCAGCAGAAGAGAAGGGTGGGGGCAGGAGCCCAAAGTGGCCGCAGGATGCTTACCGGTCTGTCTGGAGAACGTGGATGAGGTGTTCCATGGCTTGTATGCCGACCTCCAACCGGTATTTCTGTTTGGAGGCGAGACAAATTGTTAATGGTCGACCCCAAACACCAAACAAAGCCTTTCCAGCAGTACCTGACAAAGCCACTTAAAATTCATGCCGTTACTCAAGAAGTTGGCTACGCACCTTGGATAATGACTTGAGAGCACGTACAGCATCCCTCCGGTCATCCAATAACGTGGAAGAAGCTACTCGATCACACAGCTTCTGGATCTGGAAGCGTACATACAACACAGGGGATAAGACAGCACGCCGGGGCTGCAGGGGGGACTCCCGACACACAGCCTAAGGTCAGGAGCCGCACGGCAGAGCTGCTCCTTCCCCGTTCCAGCCACCAGCTCACGTCCCCGAGCAGGACCGGGCACCACCCGGGCCCGTCAGAGGGACAGGCACAGCCGGTGCCGACAGGGCGGCCCCAGCCGGGGCTGTCCCGCGGCCCCGGCCCTGCCCCAGCCCGGCCGCGTCCCCCGCTCACCGTGTCTGCTCCCGAGGGCTGCGGGCCGGCGCTGGGGCCGCCCATAACGCCCCGCAAGAAGTTCATGGCGCCTCGGCCCGNGGGGCCGGGGCCGGGGCTCGGGGGGTGCGCGGAGCGGAGCGGCCGCGGGAATCCCGCGTGAGCGGCGCCAGGTGGGAGTGCTCTTCCCCATCCACACTGCTCGGGATCCACATCGCTGCCTGCATTTCTCATGAGCAGAAAGCCACCCCGAACAGGTGTGAATGGCAGGGCAGCTCGCAGAACGTTTTGCTGCACGTTTGCTCGCAATGAAAAGCAGATGCGCAGGGGTTGGGGCATTAACCTGCCCGAAAAGGAAAATCAGAGCACCCCGTAACTCAGTTCCACCCCCGCGTCTCGGGGTCCGTGCATCCAGAGCGATCCCTAGGCAGTCACTAAGGCTTGGAATTCAGAAATTGTATTCATTTCCCATGAAAAACAAAAAGGTAAGAGCTACTCAACACAAGTAGAAGACTTAAAAATATTTTTGAAACTGAGTTACCTCAGTGAGATCCAGAAGCTTACCTAGTTAACACTGATGGTTCAAGTCCAAGAAAAGAGCACGAAGTACTTAAATTACTTTCAGATGCTCAATATCTCCATTGGATGCTACTGTAACATATTCTGGATTCCTGCTGAGGAGCAACAGCCAAGACACAGCACTCCAAACCCTTCAGGCACTGCATCCACACACCAGCTCCCAGCCTCATGCTGCCTTCCTGATGGCTACTGGTAGGGTTTGGCAGCGTTCCGCTTATTCTACCCATTTTAATTGCAACTACAGCAAATGGGCATGAGAAAATGCCAAGATCATCAGTTCCAAAAACTAGTTCATTTCATACCAGGGAGAAAACCCCTCTCACATCACAATTCAAATCAAGAGCTTTGGGAATTTGATTTTCCTTATCAACTGAAAAAGGAACATAACGACCTAGCATGTGGCCCAGAGGGTTTTTACCTTGCTGGGCAACAAAGAACCCTTCAGCCAGGTTTTGTCACCAAATAACCAGGTGGTTACAGCAACCATAGCCACGGCAGCAGTTTCCTGATCCACAGGAGGACAACTCCAGCCTGAAGTCAGCACAAACACCCCAGCTTTGCTCCAGCCTTGCCAAGCACAGCCATGCACACCCGGGCTGTGCATGCCTGACTCTGCTTCTCACCTCAGCCTGCCAAGCAGCATGCTGGTGCTACAAAAGTGAGCTGGAACTCACAACTGCCCTAGCCTGTAAATGCCCAGATCCTCTTACACTGCATTGCCCACTACCAGCAAAACAAGTCTCTGAGAAAAGCAAAAAACTCCTTCTCCTAAACCAAAGGTGTTTAGATATTCAAAGGTTAAGAAAGGCTTCCCAGCTTCCCAACAGTGATAATTCGAGGTACCATTCTGGGCCAGTGCAGACACACATCAGAACTCACAGGGCATGTTCAAGCTGGGCATAGATTCTGGTCCTTAGCAAGAAAAAAAGAAACAACCAATACCAAGTTCTTCCACAACCCAAAATTTATTTCATCCTTACATACACAGCCCCTGAAAAAGAAGGTGAGTTGCTTCCAAAGGAGATATCTGACGCACCGCAGCTGTCCTCGAGACACAATATACTCCAAAGGGCAAATTCTGCCACCTTGGAAAGGAGTTATTTGGTATTTGACCTGCAATCACGGATTGCTGTATATTTCAGCATAACTCAAAAATGTTTCTGTTTCAGTGAGAAAGCTGTAAACTTCTAACTGAGCAATGGATGGGGGCACAGCTCTCCGCAGACCCCCGCTGTATCCCAGCACTGACCGCATCCCGGCTCTACCCGCTGGAGATCTCCGTCCGAGCGAAACAGCTGCGCTGGGCAGCACCAGGGCGGTCAGGAACCAAACTCGCCCGGCCACGCTCCACAATGGACACCGGTACCTTGAGGCCGTGGTAAGGGCCGGACACTCACGCACAGTCAGAGAACGGGGTCAGTTAAACCAGCAGCAAAAAGCGAACACCCACAACGCCGCTGCCGCTCCCCGCCCTCCCTGAGGGGCCCCTGCCTCAGCCGGCGGGAAGGGCGCGCGCACGCGCCTGACGTCACCGCGCCAGCCCGGTGGGGATTGGCGGAGAGCACCAGGAAAGGCCCCGCCCCTTCCCTCGCCGCCCCGCCCGTCGGCCCGCTCTGCGCAGGCGCGCGCGCGCACGCAGCACGCAGGGGAGC
>VZTX01019114.1:0-12656 GCA_013400915.1 Pardalotus punctatus | reverse complement strand
AGAAATACGACCCACAAAAAAACCCTCAGCACTCAAAACCGTGACTACAAACGGGATCTAAGGGCTGCAGAAGATGTGAGAATCATGAACTCCACCTCATGCAAGGTCAGCCCTTCCCCTCAGGGAAAGGCTGAGCCGGGTGCACACCATAAGCCAGAGCTTGAGAGTGACCAAAGTGACGTGGGGTCTCAGAAGCAGCAGCCAACAGCCTCAGCATCCACTGAGGCTCCTCAGCATCCACCTTCCTCCAGCCACTACTACACGCGTCTGTTCACCGGCACAACCCCAGTCCTGCTGAACACAAAGCTGTTACATTTTGTTCACAGGTTTTTCCTTTAACTGACTTCAAGAGGATGCTCCGGGGGTGACCTGGGAGGTTTGTAAGAGGATTTTTGAGCAGGATTCCTCCTTGGCACTGCTGCTTGTTAACTGACACACCGGGATCTCCTAAATGATTTTCATTGGTTTCCACAGGGCTGAGGTTTCCCAGAAGCAGGAGTGAAGTGCGGTACAGAGGGATCCTCTACCCTAGGAGCTCTGGTGCCCCACCAAACCAGCCCTGCCACCCCAGACCATGCACCAAGAGACTCCGCTCAGCGCAGCAGGAGTGGCTCTGTGCCGGCCGGGTGCGATGGGGCTCAGCCACAGCAGCTGGGCAAGGTCAGACTCTTGGGGAAATCAGACCATCCCTCATGACCACCCAAAACCAGCAAAACAACGCCATTAATCACATTTTGCAATCCAATTTCAAATGTACTATTCATTGACTGACTAACCAAGAATAGAAGCTGAGACATGTTGCCATGTGTGAACCAAAAGCAGCACATCTGGCAGTGCTCAGCAGTTTCACAATGCAGTTATGGTCCAACTCGTGTAAACAAAATAGTACTTGCAGGCAGCAGAAAAAAAGAAATTATTTTTTCCCTCCAATGGAAAAGACATTCTCACACACAGCATTTGCTTTTGACACTGTAAAACTTCCACTGTAAGGCTTCCAAAAGCCCTGAACTGTGTGCTCCCAGGCTACTCGGGGGAGAAATTATGTATTTTTTCCAATGTAATGAGAAAATCTATTGCATCCTATTGACAGAGAGCTCTACAGAACACTTTAAAACCATTTAAAAAATACGGTTTGGGCTAGAGTCTAAAATTATGTTTCTCCAGTTTCCATCGTGGCTACAGACCCCACTCACCATGAGCGAGGCAGACATCACAAGCTCTGTCTCCCAGAGCTCAAATATGGCCCAAAAATCCTACAAATCTACAGCTGGAAAAATCTAGGTCTGATTAGCAACTGCTGAAACCAGCCTGTTCCATGCTAAGGGCATGGTGCTGAGTTCTGTAGAGAAAACAAGAATGAGGGATGCACGAGGGACAATTTATCATGGCGAAGTCCCTGGAGGCAGCAGCACACAGAGGGTTTTCTGCAGCCCTGCTGTGACATCCCACTGACTGGGGAGGCTCATCTTGAACCACCTGCTGGGGCAGAAAATATCCCAGTTAAACCAGCAGAAAGTTGGAAAGGAATCCAGGGTGACACAGAAAAAACCCCAATTACTGCCAATTCACCCTGCACTTTGACATTTTCACCTGCTAATGCAAAATGCCACAACGAAATCCCTGCCCACAAGAAGGAGAGATAAAAGCAGAGATCCAGGTTTAATCTGTCTTTAAAGATTTTCAGACATTGTAAAAAACAACAAAAACCAAACAAATAAACAAACACAAACAAAACAAACAAAAAAGCCCACACCCAAACAAAAATAAAACAACTCAAAGGAAAAGCCAGCTCCTGTCACCCAAGGTCCCGGCCCCGAGCCCTGTGCTGACCGGGGCAGGCATTGCCATCTGCAGCTCTGCCGTGGGAATTCAGGCACAGGCACCAAGCCACACAGTGCCCTCTGCCTTCAGAGGTGCTCGCCCTGTGGGTCATCTCACTGCTCACCAGGCACTCCTTTACGGCAAAAACCTTTGGGAATTACAGCCAGGCACAGAATCCCACAATGGTTTGGGCTGCGAGGGACCTTAAAACTCATCTGGTCCCAAGTGCCTGCCATGGGCAGGGACACTTTCCACACTCCAGGTTTCTCCAAGCCCCATCCAGCGTCTGAGCAGATGCAGGTCAGCATCATGGAGAGGAGCTGAAGGGTGGGGTTGTGTCCTGCAGGACACAAAGGTCCTGCCTCACCTAGCAGGGACAGGCACCATGCTGGACCTTCTCAGGCTTTCTCCTCCTCCAGGAGAGTCACTCCTGCCTAAAGGCAAGTTTTTCATGCCCACATGCTCCACTTTTAAACTAGAATTGGCATAATGGAGATAGACAGGTAAGTGGGTAGATAGATTATATATATATATATGTATATATAAGGAGATAGAGATAGACATAGAGAGACAGTTATAGTTAGGTAGAGATAGATGGAGATAAAGATAGATGATACGGATAAAGCTCAGCAAACCTTCATATCAAGGTGTCTGTACCAAGTGCCACTTGACAAATGTGTAAGACAATGGAGTGACCCCGCAGCTGCCTCCACGCAGCTTCCTGACAACGTGAATTATGTGAGGAAGGGCTGTCAGAAAAGGCCAGCACAGAAACCACACTGGCACCGCTACAATTCCAGCTGACACTAGCTCCCCCAAACCTTTAGAGCAAAGGGCTCAGGGTAAGAATTCAGACTTTTTTTTTGGGCACTGAAGTATGAAACTAGAGGTTTTGCAAGTCCCAGTTCAAGTGCTGGGATGACAGATGTGCTGCCCCCGCTCCTCTAGAAATAGCAGCTTTCTTCCCAAAATGGATAAACCACCATGACACTTTATTTCTAGTGCATGACCACAATTAGTGTGTCTCTTCTGTGGTCATCTGAAAGAAAAACATTTAAATAATCCTTATTCCTGCCCCACAGCCCAGGTGATGTTGGGTACCAGGGCTCACCAGGAGGTGACAGTGCCCAAGGCTCCCACAGCAGCTTCCCTGTGGTCTGCCCTGCAACAGCCTTTCATATTCCGTTAGGAACTATATGATAGCAGCTTAAATTCAAGTTATAATTGTAAATTGTGTATTAATTTGCATCTTTGTTACCTGTAACATATCTCACTGGTGTAAATATATATAAAGGTATAATCTGATAAAATAGTATATTTCACACCTTTTTTTAAAACACCTGGAATAAATACAAATCTTGGAAAGAAGAGTCAAAAAAATTAAACTAAAATTATACTAAAAATAGCATAAATATTTATTTTTAGAAAGCACCAAATCAACTTCATTACACAACTTTGAGCCTGGCAGGCTCACACACTGCACCAGCTGGGTAATACACAGAGCTCTTGGAAGTGCCAACCCTTTTCCTCGCTCTCATTAGGACCAGGACTCTGACAGCTCCTCATCCCTGCTGGGCCAGGCTCCGTGACACCGAGCTGACACCACAGAGCAGCTGCCCCGGGCTGCTCACGTCAGCCACAGCAACCCGAGGCTCAGACTGCTGAACCTGCACCAGCCAAAGAGTGGTGGCCCCAGCAGTGGCTTGGGGTCCTCCACCCCTCCTGCCCCCAAGCCAACTCTACATGAGATACGACCCCCGTAAGAGAGGACCCTGCAGAGCCCTCGCTGCCGACACAGAGGTGCAGAGTCAGACACTGCAGCCACTGCTCCCCCGTCCCTGTCACAGACACGGCGCTCGGCGGCACAGAGTGGCCAAGGACAACGAGGAGAGCGGCTCCTCAGAGCCAGGGCTGCCCCATCATGGGTCAAAGCTCACCACCAACTCAGACCCTCCCCTGCCCAAATTCACAGGGTCCATGTCCCACATTCACGGTCAGCACCTACAACAACCCGCCTCCTTCCCAACGCGCCCAGTGTGGATTCTCACCTGAGCCATGTCAAGCAGGTGTTCTCCATCTTGGAGGCTGTAAGGACTCAGCCAGGGCAGGGCATCCATCATTCCCTCGGGATGCCCCAGGTAACTGCTCTTGGCTCCTCAGGATTGATAATTCAGTGCTGCCATGCACTGCTGATCGTGCCCCACGGAGAGTCCCCGTGCACTCAGGGGTATCACCCTCCCAGCATCCAGCCTAGTGCCAGTTCAAAGCACAAACTCCCTTCAGAAATTCCAGCCCATAAAACCCGTGAAGCTGCAAGGCTGTTCTCTTCAGACACTTAGAAGCACAGAATATCCTGAGATAGAAGGGACCCAAAGGATCATAGACCCCACCTCACTGCCCTGTACAGGACACCCCAACAATCCCACCACGAGCCTGAGAGCACATCTTCACATCTTCTTTTCATCCTCAGTGCTAGTGCTCATGGGACATCAAAGCCAGCATTTGGGATGCCTTTAGGAATGCAAGAAATTCCCTCTCCTGCAAACAGAGCTGCAGTTTATATTCTGCTGTCTGAAACAAGCTGGGACAAAACCATCTGTGTTTTACAGACAATCTCTAAAGCCCCACGGACCGTGTTCCCTGCACGGTGTTCGAGCACCCTCGAGCCGTCGCACGAGCGCCGGAGCCGCGCGCTGGCAGGGCCAGCACTTACCGAGGGGCAGGCGGAGCGTGATGTTGTTGCAGAAGTCGGTGTAGCAGCACTCAGTCTTAGTGATGTTCTTGGAGCTGTGGCAGAAGACCTGGGCGTTGAGCTCGGGCAGGGAGACGCAGGACTTGACCACCTCCTCGCGCCCGTTGGTCAGCATGACCGAGGCCCAGCAGGCGCCCTCCGTCTGGCAGGTGAAGTTGGTGTGCTCGCACAGCTGGCACACGCACTGCAGGCCTGCAAAACAGGGACAGCGGCTGGGACAAGACCCTGGCACAGCAGACCCCGCAGGCGCCGTGCCAGCCCGCTGACCACCAGCACCGTGGCAGCCCCGGCGTGGGGCTCTGCTGGGGAACAGACCCTGGGCTGCAGGAGGAAGCCGGTCCCAGGAGAGCCCCAACACCACAGGTCCCCAGCATTCACAGATTGCAAGTTTTTTTCTTGGTCCCAGGGAATTTTATGGATGTCATCTGTCTTTTGCGGTGGTGAAGACTGAGCACCCCAAAAAGCAGCTCCCATGAGAGCTGCTGCTGACCCCCAAAACCACAGCACCCCTCACCTGTCCCAGCCACCGGCCCATGCCAGCAACACCCCAGCTGTGCCAGAGCTGACCAGAGAGGACCGAGCCAGGGTCACCGAGACACAGCAGCCCAGGGCGGACACGGGCAGGATGACAGATTCCTCCTCCCCGTGTCTCCTGAGATGAGGCACCTCGTCCAGGCAACCCTTCCTGTGTCAGCTCTGACTCTACAAGACTGAGCCCTGCTCTCCTCAGGGGAATCATTTTAGCCATAAATCCTTCTGCTTCCTCAGGAATGGGGCAGGGAGAGGGGTTTTCTTTCATTTAAGGATAAGAGAGTTGAAAAGTAAAACATGGGTTAGTGGTGGGCTTGGCGGTGCTGGGGGGACAGTTGGGCTCAATGTTCTTAGAGGGTTTTTCCAGCCTAAACCATTCCATATCCTGCAATCTCAGAGTCCCTGGAGGAGCACGGAAGTCCTGACAGATGCCAGCCAGCATGAATCTGATTTCTGTTTCTGTGACACTCTTTGCTTCCCTTACAACAATCTCCATCCAGGGCCACCCTTCTGAAATAACAGCTCGTGGTGTTTATCTTCAGCTCAGGCCCACAACAAACTTCCTTGGCACGGTATGTCCGTGTTTTTCCTGGGCAAGGGTGTGCCAGGAGCTGCTGCCTCAGCTCTCCCTCGGCACAGGAGCGAGCACCATCCATCAGGCACAGAACAACAGGCAAATCTCTCCTTAAAGACATTACCCTGGTCCCAGAACTGCTGCCAGGAGCAAGACTCATCAGATCCAAATGAATTAGAGATCTAGCAGGAGGAAAACAGACATATCATCACCAAAACGGCAAAATAAAAGCATTATTGAGGAAATGAGTCTAAGATTGTTGCAAGTGTCTTCAGGGCTTTAGGCACGTCATTATGGTGTTTTTCTCCCTTTCTCACAGCCTAAAAATAAAAAGGAAAATTATCTTTATTACGTCATCTGCAGTGGAAAACTGACAGATTTATCCATATTCTGTACTTGCAGATTGCCTGAGAGCCAAGCTGATCAAAACTGTCCCTGCACACCCCGAGCAGCTCCAGAGGGGCCCCGCTGAGCACCACGAACATGGGGTGAGTTGAGGATGGTTGAGGGGCTCTGTACCCTCACCCTGATCAAGCTGAGACAGCCATTGCCAGAATGACAAGGGCTCTGCACCACCAAATGCAGTCCTCACACAGAGAAAAAAAATAAAATGGAAAGCTACAGCTGAATCTGTTCAGAGACAAGATCAGAGTTGGAGTTTTGGGAAAGACAAGACACTTTCCTCACAGAACACTTTCATAGACCACTTTAAAATATAATTCTACAAAAGCAGAAGCCCCATGTTCCTCAGATACCTGCCTGTACTGCTGGCTGACTTCTCACGTAGAAAAATTGATAGAAATCCCAAACCAGATACAAATCCTGGACCCTGTTTTCAGGAGTGTTTGTGTCCATCCCGAACCCTTTGTTAATAGAGCTGAAAGATGATGGAATACAACCATTAAAATACAGGTTTCTTGCACCTGTGCTGCTTCAGCTTCCTCAGCTCCTGTGGGCTCAGGGGAGGAGCCTGGGCCCTTTTGAACATGCCCTTGGGAACATCCACGCTTTTCCCAGCCCAGCCCCACTGAGCAGGGGAGGTGACAAAACCCCCCAGCTGTCACCCAGTGTCACATCCCCACTGTGCCTCCCACGCAGGTCCTGCCAGACACCTGTGCAACCCCTCCTGCTCCACTGAGCCCGTATCCCCATCCCCACTGACACATCCCCTGCCTGTACCCCATCCCCTCAGGAACACAGCACTCGCCAGAATTTGTGCTTTATCCGTGCTGCTCCATCAGGAAAGGTCACTGCTGCTCCTGGTTGTTCATGACGCTCCCTCCATGGGAAAAATTGTCCATGTCGGTTCTATAACCAGTCCATCTACGACCACCAGCAATGTATCCCAAGTTTCATGTTACATATCTGGGCCATTTCTGCTCTAATTTGCCTGCACTGCTGTCCCAGAGGAGCCAGCAAGGTGTTCCCCTCAGCTTACAGACCAGAGGAATAACAGCACAATGACGGAAAATCTTCCTCCCACTATTCAAGCCAACACCACCTTTACTGCTCCCCCTCCCACAGAACCATTTTACATCATGAAACAAGAGGAAGAATTTGCAAATATTGACTGAAATTCTGCAGTCCTTACATGCAGCAAGAAATGTTTATTCCCTTCCCAGACCCATTCCTAGGACAGTCCTGGCAACACCATCAGTGATGCATTGTCACAGGGGGAAAGTCAGGACTCCCACCACCCTGGAAACCAGGGAGTAGAATAAAGACTAGTGACTGTCAAGGACTTAAAGGAAAAGGAACAAAGGGGCAGGAGGGAAATGTGTGCCCTAACTTTCAAAATAAGGCACGCTTTAATCTGGTCATGAACATGACTCCTTTGTTTACTCAAGCACAACAATTCCCTTAAAACATTCCATTCTCCAGTTGAGAAATTAGGAGAAAGTGAACAACTGAAACACGCCATGGCTGCAGAGAGTACGCTAGGCACCCAAACTTGGCCACCAATGGTCCCAGTTCTCCAAGCATGGGTTAATGACTATGAACAGATCTGTCCTGACCCTCCCCAAAGCCATCACCACCAGTGGGACCACGGGCAGGCTGTGCTGCCAGGACTGGCTGCAGAGCTGAGGCAGGGCCAGGGCACAGTGGGACAGGACACACCACAGGCTCCCCCTGGCAGGGACAGCAGTCACGGACACACCGAGGGACAGACGGGTCCCTTGGCAAGGGCAGCTGGCACTGGGCAGGAGCTGAGGAACAACAGGGGAAACCAAGAGCTAGCCAAGGGGGCAGCGGAGGACTCGCACATCAGCACACAAGGAAACAACTTCTGGATACAGAGACCCCAGGAGCAGATGTTTCCTGGGTTTGGCATTTTTAAGACAGACGTGGTTTTCAAGGATGTTATTTCTGCTGTTATTGCAATAGGAGCTGAGACTACACACCAGATTCTAGGATGGGTCCCACCATGAATCAAGGACTTGCTCTTCAGAGCAGAAAAGAATCTGCCTGACTTACCTAGAAAGCAACATTTTTTGCCTTTTAATTTTAATTTTCAGTGCAGCTGCCAGAAAACACACAGGACAGGCAGACAGGCCATGCAATGAGTTTACAAAGCAGGGAGAACAGAACCAGCGCCCAATTCCCAACAAACCAGCACAAGAAGATGGTTTTTGTGTGCTTCCACCCCTTTATCATCAAGTGTCAGCATTGAGTATATTAATCACTAGATAACTGAGGAACAAGGGTGATACTACACATGAACAAGAGATGGAAGAATAGAACTTTAAACACCAGCTTCATGAGGGCAGCGAATAATTTCAATACATTGATAGACAGAGGGTAACTTCAAAAGTTGAATGGAAAGAACTGAATATTTAACACAAGCCCACCAATACCACAGGGCTAAAGGAATGAACAAAAAACTCCAGCGGAACAAAGCCCAGACCTGCTCTCTCTTATAAACCACATAAAATTCTACATTTCAGCACAGACTTTTTACTACACAGATTGACAAGGCATTAATCTTCCACTAAGTCATAACACATCACTACTCACCATAGTTAGCAGTAAATTATTTCAAAATTAAATTGGAAAGCAAAGATCTAAGTGGCCTGATGGGAGGAAAGGCTGAATATCCAGAACATTTCCATCTTCGGTCGTTCTGTACGGCCATTCTGTATTGTGCCCTTCTAGATATGCTTTCATTTTATTTCCAAATAAGAGATCTGAGGGTCCCACAACTCTGGGATCTCCACACTGCCTGAATCCCCTGCCTCAGGCACAGACCCCAGAGCCAGGACACAGCTGGAAGGGACGTTTCCACACCACAGGACACACACTTGGACCTGACTGACTGGACTCAGGAGGGTCCCAGGTGGCAAAAGTTCCACTGTTGGACAAAGGGGCTCAAAAGAGATCCTAAAAATTACAGCCTGGCTGTTTCCCATTGTCCAGCCCCTTGCTGGTGATGGAGCCAGAACAAAAACTGGAGCAGGTACCAGTGAAGGCACCATAGGGTGGGTGTGGGTCTGGCACAGCCCCTTGTTCTTCAGCTGCACAACTGCTGGGAACTGACTGCAGCAAAGAAATTCTGCTGCCACCAAACAGAGCCACTCTGATCCCCACCAGAGCCAGCCTATTCGTCTGGCAGCAGCTGAGGTCCAAGGCAGGGTGAAATGGCAGCTTCACTGTGCGAGGCTGCAGCACAGGAACGTGTGCTGAGTGCTCCAGGAGCTGGAGAGGGGAAGCAGTAAGAAAGTAATAGGGCTTGTGGAAGGCTGAAGTAGGACTGACTTCAGAGCACCGTGGAATCACCGAATTGTTTGGGTTGGAAAAGCCCTCTGGGACCATTGAGTCCACCTGCTCCTCCATCACTGCCGAGGCCACTACTAACCCAAGCCCCAAGTGCCACATCCACGTGGCTGTCAGATCCCTCCAGGGATGGGGACTCCATCACTGTCCCATGCCGAGGGATCACGAGCCAGAGGACAGTAACATCCTACAGAAGAACAAGGAGGCTCAGCGGTGCACGAGCAGGGAGCAGCCCGCTGTCAGCCATCCCCAGTGGGAACACAGGGCTGTGCCTCTGGGGAGTGCTGCAGAACTCCTCAGCTCACGGAGAGAGCACCATCAGGAGACACCAGGAGATCCAGCCCTGTTCTGCCATGTGGGATCAGATGCTGTCACCCACCTCAAAAAGGCACAGGAGGAGTAGGAAGAGTGTCGGGCCAGACAGCAAGGGGATTGGGTGTAGATTAAGAAGCTGGGCTGTCATGTCAAAGGCAATTCTGGGGATGTGTGAAGGTTCTATGAAGAAATCATAGATCACACTTAGAAGATGAAAGGGGTCAGATACCATTTCACATTCACTCAGAAGCTCTGGGCAGAACAGATGCCACTGGCCGCACACCTACACAGAGCAGGAGGAAGCTCTCCTCCTCCTCAGGCAGCCTCAGCACCCTCCAACAGCCCTGGGTGCCCGGGCGAGTGCCACCCTTGGGACAGAGCACGAGCGTACCCAACGAGTCACGGCCAGTCCCACCGGTGCGTGCCTGGGACTCCCAGCAGCAGCCACGGATGACGAGAGAAGCAAGAGCTCCGAGCCGAGAGCCCCGACCCCAGCAGCTGCTGAGTGCATCCCATCCTCCCTCCTCCGGCATTGCCGGGGGGCAGCAGGGGCCGGGGGTGCCAGGGCCACCCCTCAGCACGGCACGGAGGGGTCTGTAACAGCCAGCCCAGCCACAGAAGTGACACCGTGTCCCTGACAAATTTATTCTCTTGTAACACATTTCTTCGGAAGAAAAAACCAAAATCTTGAGCAATGACAAGTCTTAAAAAAACCAAACCTGCTTTTTGGACTGCTCTGAAAAATATGGAGAAGCCCCCCCTCTGGAGAGGGCTCTGAAAGAAAATAGTTGGAGTAAAACCTCCCTACATAAATATACTGCAAAAAAGTCTGATACCAAACAGGACAAAATGCAGAAAGCTGTAGAAAAGAGAGGAAAAATATTTATTCCAGAACTGAGGAAAATGTCTTTGAAGGAGAGACATCACAGAGTTCCAGAGTTTTCATTACTTAAAAAAACATCTGGGGAGGGATTTTATAAACCTGTGCAAGTATCTTCATTTTGGAAGGAGGACACTGGATGCTCAAAATCCCCATTCTAGAAAAGCTCAGCAGCCAAGGCAAAACCCAGCAGACAGGAGCTGAGCCCAGGCATTGAAATTAATATTAACAGGGCAAGGAAAGGGCAATAACACCCAGGGAAATTACTTTTGCTGGAAAAAGCTGCCAAAGGAGATTTTTAGCTTTGAACAGGTGAGGTATCCTTGGGAAGGCTGTGCTCTATGGGACACGAGTGACACAGCAAAGCACTGTGAGTGCAGGGCTTTTGTGCAACGCACCACATACCCAGAGCTAGACAAGAACCTGCTGGTCCCAGTCCGTGAGGGGCTGAGGGTGAATCCAGCACAGGGCTGTGGGTACAAACTCCACGGGGAGGCAGCTGAGATAACACCGGGCTGAAAGCGCTTACCGACTGCAAGTCTGGAATTGCTTGCACAAGAAAGCCCCCAGCACTGAAAGCTCCTAAAGTCATATCTGAGCAGTTTGACAAGGAATTTTCCGTCCAGACAGTCACACTGACTGTCCCCGCTATTACCACACATCTGCCTGTCTGGTCTGCACACACTCCCCCATGCCCGAGCCAGACTCTGGAACAGGGTAAGAAGAGAACCCTGCACTGCACCTTTGGAGAGCAAAGCAATGCAAGACTCTTATAGAAATAACAGTCAAAGCCAACGTGATTCCTTAGTGCTCTAGATGCTCTCCAGAGGGAAGTGGTAATGGCCACAGTGCTGGCAATGCTCCTGTTTAATTCTGCACACCAGGCAAACGAGGTCTGCACGGGGCTGCCTGTTTCTGGGGTTCACTTCCAAACCTGGATAATAAAAATCTAGAGAAACAAGGAGAAGAGCTCTTACAGAGCAGGTTTTCACATCCTGTGGAAGTACCAGAGATTTTCAGATGTGCAATACTACACAGAAGTACTTCACAGTCCACAGCTGAGCTTTGTTCCTCCTCCCTGCCCAAACCCAGGGATTCTGTGAGCACCTGGATGGGGCGGTGGGCACAGTCCTTCCCTGCACTTGGGGCTGTGACCTCCCCTCTCTGCAAGGTCTTAAGGAGCATCGCACAAGGAAACTGCTCGGGTGACAACACAGAGAGAAAGGTAAAATCACGTAAACCTAATAGAAAAGTTGGAAGATGTTCTGTGGTACCCTGCCTTGCCTACCGCTGGTTTGCAGAGCGCTGCTCGAGAGCGAGGGTTGAGGTTTTAAAGGGATGCTGAGGGGAGTGTCTCACAGCACCTGCCGCGGGCGAGAGGAGTCTGTGTCCAAACAGCCGCACCCTGCCCGAGCCCTCCGAGCGGCCGGGAGCGCCGGCGATGCCATGGGGCGGGATGAGGTACGCGCACCGCACGACACCGCACGGGGGGCTCTCACCGTCACCGACGTCGCTCCGTCCCAGGATCTGCCCCCGAGCACCAGCCCCGGGCGCCGCCAGAGCCCCCCGGGCACGGATCCGCCCGGGATGGCGTGGGAAGCCCCAGGGATCAGAGACTCCGGTAAGTCCCCGCTGACCCAGTTCTCGGTACGCGCGGCCGTGACTAAAGGCACCAAGAGCCCGAGCCCCGCGAACGGCGGCGGCCCCGGGCAGCGCCGGGAGCACGGCGGGGATGGATGAGCGGGGCTCTGGGGCGGCGCTCCCGGAGCTCCCGGTGCCGCTCCCGGAGTTCCCGGTGCCGCTCCCGGAGCTCCCAGAGTTCCCGGTGCCGCTCCCGGAGCTCCCGGTGCCGCTCCCGGAGTTCCCGGTGCCGCTCCCGGAGCTCCCGGAGCTCCCGGTGCCGCCGTACCTGCGCAGAGGGAGACGGCGGCTCCCAGCAGCGGCAGCGCCGCCCGCAGCGCGGGGCCGGGCTCGCCCCGCATGGCCGCGGGGCCGGCTCCGGCTCCGGCTCC
>VZTX01019107.1:777-21580 GCA_013400915.1 Pardalotus punctatus | reverse complement strand
TCCTCCCCTGTGCCCCTTGCAGCTCTGTCCCCACCTTCCAGACACAAGGGAGCCAGTTCCAAACCCACAGCTCCAGTTTTGGGATTTTCATGGAATTTTCATGGGCTGTCCCTGACCTGCCCGGTCCTGGTTGCAGACCCCAAACCCCCCAAATGATGCCCTCTGCCATGAGGGCACATCAGGAAAAATTTTACTGGGAGAAATTTTTTCATGGCAAAGGTGGTCAGGCATTGGAAGGAGGGTGGTGGAATCACCATCCCTGGACGTGTTCAAGGAATGATTGGAGGTGGCACTCCGTGCTCTGGTCCAGGTGACATCAAAGCTTGATGATTGTGGAGGTCTTTTCCAACCTTAATGATTCCGTGAGGATTCCCACTCATGGATGCTGGATGGGGCTAAAGGGACCCCCCACTCCTCAGCCCCTCTGCTCCCTCCTGCCTCTGCCCTTCATTCAGACATCTCCAGCTCCCATCAGGACCTGCACTGGGCCGATTCTCCTTGCTAAACCCAGGGAAAACAAACTCAGCCCAGACGAGAGCAGTGCCAGGAGGGAACAGGAATGCGGGGTGTCACCAGTTCCCCACAAACCCACAGCATCACCCCTGCGCAGAGGGCAGGCACTGAGCAGCAGGAGAAATTCCATTGTTCACAAAGGAAACCAGAAAATCCGCCCCGGGCACCCTTTTCCTGCTGGCAGGAATGCAGGGGAGCCACCCTGCTTCCCCCTCCCCGAGCACAGTGGGGGAAATCCAGCCCTTGTTAACCGGCTCGCTGCTGATCCCAAAGCGGGATCCGCTCCCGGGCTCCTCTGGCAGCTTCCAAAGGCTCCTGCCCTCTCCCCGCACGCCAGAATCCTCCTTTCAGGCAGCTGCCAAAGGAGCTGCTTCCCCAACAGCCGCCACAATGCAGCAACTCACAGGGCCGGGAGTGAAAGGCAATGTCAGAGCCAGCGCCCGGAATATCAAAATAAGTGACAAGGGAGCCATTGTGGCGCGGGAGTTACTCAACTTCAGATGGATTCATGAACCCCTCTGCTTTACAAACCAACCTGGAGCTCTGCAACATCCCTGGATACAGGGAGGAAGAGAGAAAGATAAGACCGTTCTCTGAACCACCCAGAGCCAGCTTCCCCCGGGTGGAGGCTCGGGAATTCTTTGCTTTGCCTGGAGAGGAGCAGGGCTCCAGTGCAGCACAGCCTTTGGAGAAGGAGGCTGAGGGGAATATTATGTCCATGGAAACCAGGGCAAGCCTCGAGGAAAGCCGGAGCTGAATTGCCAAAACCACCCAGGGCAACGCTCGAGCTCCAGGAAACAGGACACGGGCTCCGCTCCTCCCTGAGCCGACCATTTCACAGCTCGTCTGAGCCACGAGGGCTTCTGCTGCTGCGAGAGGGTGAGGATGGAGCCCAGACAGCCCTTCCCATCCTTTTCCACGACCCCCCAGCAGCACATTGTCCAGCCATTGCGCTGATTTTTGGGGGAGAAGCCCCCCAAGAGCACCGCTGCTCGTTCTGCACGCACCCCGCGGGTGATGGGAAGAGCTCAGGGCGTTTCCCGGCACAGCAGCACCCTGAGGGACAGAGCTGGCACTGCCCTGCCTTGGTGTCACCTCCTGGCAGCTACAGTTACCCTCTGCTCCTCCCCTGGGTGCCGTGGGGTCCCTGCCTGCCCTGCCACAGCATCTCCAGGTGTTCTGTTTGCTCGGCAGACCCAGCCGTGCCCATGCTGCATTCCCAGGATTGCTCCCTGTTAGCTCAACGTGAAGGAACGGAGGGAAGAGCTGGTGCAGAGCACACGATCAGGTCCCAGGGGCTCTGCCTGCCCTGGACAAGGGAGGGGGATGGATGGCCCCATCTCTAAGCAAAGGTGTGCTCTGTGCACGTCTGTAAGACCCATCCTTTATTCAGAACACTTTTCCGGGCCCTCCCAGAATTTTGTCCCTGAGGGCGGTGCCTCCAAAGAGCCCTGACAGGAATTCTGGACAGGAGCACCAGCACAGTTAAAGGCCCAGCTCTGTGATCTGTGACAGTTCATTGGGGTCACCTCCACCACAGCCACGGGGGTCCCACAGGGCACATCAGCCATGGGGTGACAGCTCTGGTCCATGATGCTCGCAGGGTCTCGTTTGATGGCACAAATCCCCACGTCCATCCCAAATCCCCAATCACCCTTCAGCTCCTTCACTGCTGACAAAGTACTCGAGAAGGAATCCACAACCGGAGGAAAGACATGCAGGAATCCATGGAATCCCACCTCCCAAAGTCAGGTATTATCCCGAAAAGCACCTGCTCCCCTTTCCAAGTGGCTGCTCAGCTGACAATTAACGAGTGCTGACCTTGCAGTCAGCAGAGCCGGTCTCCAAGTCCTGCCGAAATAATGATAGCAGAGCAGCCAGCCTCAAATGGACATCAGCTCCCGAGGCACTATTTAATGAATAAATCCAGGGAAAATGCGGGCTGACTCCACATAGGTGCCCTGAAGCCTCCTGAAATTTGCATGATGCTCAAAGAAGCCGCCAAAGCCCGGTGCCAACCTGCCTGGTCAGATCGAATTTATCTAACTCAGAGCAAGATCTAACGCAATTAGAAACCCATTTAGGCAGCCTGGGGACAGAGCCTGCCTAACCCTCAGCCTATCCCAGCTCTGAGCCCATCCAGGAGGTGCCATTTGGCTTTTCTTTGGGTGGAATGAAGACGGGCAAGGAAAATATGGAAATAAATCATCGCAAGGGTGAATGGGAAAATCGAAAGGGGTCATAATCTTTATGGAATGATGTCTAAATTGGCCTGGCTGCGCTGTCCTGAAATGTCTGTCACCATCCAGCTGGTAATGGAGCTATTCTGGAGATGGTTGGTGTGGAGAGGAAATTGCCCTGGACGCAGCAGGAGGTCTCATAATCACTTTAAAACCATCTGAAGATCCCAGGGAGGAAAAGCTTCCAGGACTCGGAGCAACACTTGAATAAAACCCTCGAGGAATCCAACAGCTGCAGAGTGGGAAAATAATGCTGGGAAAATAATGAGCTAATCTGGCTCCCAGTTGCACCCAGTGGAGCTGACAGGGAGCATTGAAGACTCTGGGGAGAGCAGGGGGGCCCAAGATGTAGACTCAGGACTCTATTAAAAAATGTAGAGATAACCAGGAATGCTTCCATGGAAGCCGTTCCATGGAAAAACCTGTCAATTTGCTGAAATCAGATCATTATTCAAGCGAGCTCCTTGTTTCAGGGTTGGGGCAGGGGGGAGATCTTTGCTGACACGTGAAAATGAAAAAATGATGCTCTTGCAAAGGTATCTTTCACTTCAGGACTCCAGCCAAGGATTAATTATGGAGCTCAACTCAAAAAGGTCAGTCAGAATCATGCCTTTATAAATTATTAGAAAAAAAAAATTCATATATGATATATATTCTGATTGACTTGGGGAAAAGGGGGAAAACTGTCAATTCTTCCTTGATTTGCTTTCAAATTGAAAATTTTCCTCTGAGGGCAAACCCGTTTTGCAATCAGCTCTATTTCCACAGGCAAAGGGCAGCAGCTTTTCCTGTTTGCCCAAGGAATTGTGTGTGTTCCAGAGGTCTGGGCACCCACACGCTGCAGAGATGGGCAGAGCCCTCACTTCAGTGGTCTGCACCTCCTGATGAAGGGTGATACTGGGTGAGACAAACCTTCCTCAGGAGACAGCAAACAGGTAGGACAAGTCACAGGAAGGCTTCTCAGGGCCCCTTATCTTTTCTGTACTGCTCCAATTACCATTCCCACTGGCACAGGACCCCTGGGATGGATGAGCTCGTCAAACCCCAGGATTGCTGTCACATCCTTGGCCAAACCAGATCGTGACTCCAGACAAATTTCCTGCACATCAGTGAAGGTTTCTGAGCTCTCTGGGCAAGGGATGCCCTGATAGCCCCTAATAAACTGTGATCCAACCGAAATCTCTGGAAAAAAACCCACCCAAGCTCCTCCAGGCATTTGCAGAGCCCGGAATCACAACACCCCAAAAGGTCTTGCCCAGCCTGGATGAAAACGAAGGGCACTTCACACATCTGAAGCTCTGATTTTGCTTTCCACGGGGCTCAAGTACTTTTGCTGGAGAAGCAGTAAGATGAAAGGATCGATGTGAGAGGAACATCACACATTGCTCCAGCAGGACACTTCCAGCAGGATCTCAGGCCAGAGCTCAGCCAAGAGGTGCCCCCCCAGCAGGGCCAGATCTCTGCTGGAGCCTCCCCAGCAGCTGCTCCCGAGCACTGGGGAGTTGGGAGGATGTGAAAACCAGGCCGTGTGGGAGCAAAACAGCTCCAGGCTTTCAGGTTGCTCGGCCTTTCAAGATGTCTCCAAGGAGCTGAATCAGGGCACGCTGCTCCGACAGCTCCGCAGCAGGATCAGCTCCTAGGGAGAGAGGTGGGGATTCGCTGCCTGCCCCAAAGGACGGCCCCAACTTTGATGGATCCGAGTGCCATGTGCAGATAGGAGATCAGAGCGGGTGTTTTGCAAGCCAGGAGGTGCTCAGAAGGATGTTTACATCCTGGGAAAGGGGCATCTTCAGCAATCTCTGGGCAGGACCCACAAGGCCGGGCTGTGAGTGCCAAAAGGATGGGAATGATGAGGTGGTGGAGCTTTCTCCTGCTCTCCTGGCAGATCACAGCCCATGCTCCCACCACAAACCCACCCACGCTTCCCCGCGAGCAGCTGAAGGGCTGAGGCAGTAAACAGCTTCCACCACACAGGGCATTGATGCAAAACAACCAGGAATGCTTTTTAAGGGATCTGGGGGAGTTGTTTTCTTTCTGGTCCTCTGCCTGACCTCCTCTTCCTCTCGTGCTCTCAGCCACAGGGTTGAGCTGGGAATCGCACTGGGGAACGAAGTCTTTACTGCTGGTGGGATATGGAAAGCAGGTCCTCCAGAAAAGTTCAGAAAGTCAGAGAATAGAATCATGGAATGGTTTGAGTTGGAAGGAATCTTAAAGCCCATCTCATTCCATCACACCTTCCACCATCCCAGGCTGCTCCAAGCCCCATCCCACCTGGCCTTGGGCACTGCCAGGGATCCAGGGGCATCCACAGCTGCTCTGGGCACCCTGGGCCAGGGCCTGCCCACCCTCACAGGGAACAATTCCTTCCTAATGTCCCATCTAAATTTCTCCTCTTTTAGTTTAAAATGATTCCCCCTTGTCCTATCACTGCCTGCCCGTGTAAAAAGTCTCTCCATCTTTCTTACAGCCCTCCTTGAACTACAGAAAGGCTCAAGACAAAAGGCAGGGTCGATGGAGGACCTGCTTGGGGGAAGCTGAGTGAGTCTGAGTCGCAGATCTGGCTCCCAGAGGTGAAGCCAAGGCTGAGCTTCTTCCAGGTTGGACCGGTGGATGCTGCAGCCACAGTCAGAGGTGACAAGAAAAGGGGCACCAAGATGCCAGGGGTGACCTCGTCACCGCTGTTCAACCCTCCTGTGCCTCAGCCAAGCTGTCTGTGCTTTCTGGGGCATGGAAGGATCAGGGCATTGCAGAAATAGCCTCTTTTGGAATAATCTCCACTGACCATCTTGGTTTCTCCCTGGAGCAGAGCTGGGTTGTGCAACGGCAGCTTGGCTGGCCTGGGAGCACAGCTCTGCCCCGTGGATGGGCCGTGCCCAGGGTTGCTGGCAGCTGCTCTCACAGGACAGGGGTGTGTGGGGATGAGGGTGGAGGGGGAGGAAGGTGATTCGAGCCTGGCACGGGGCTCAGCATTCCAAAGGATGTGCTGGCCAGAGGGAGATTTGCCAGGGCACCACAGGGGCTGAGTGTCCCACACCCCACAGACCACGAAGGGGGTCCTGGTAACCCACCCTGGCACAGCCCCACCTGGGGAGATCCACTGTGGGGCTCCTGCTGGCCACCAGCTCCAGGGACACCAGAGCACAGCACCCACCGCTCTGCTGCTGTCCCACCGCTCCCAGGGCTGCCCTCCCCACCCCTGATGCAATTCCAGCCATCCTGTGCCCTTTGCTCCAGGCATTCCTCAGCCCTCATTCCCTCCACAACACCCTCCCTGGCCTGCCCTACATCCTGCACCCTCTCATTACTCCAACCTCCTTCCATCCCATCCCAGAACATCCCAGCTCTGTCCTCACCCGGGAACACCCCACCCTCCACCCCCTCCAGCTGCATCCCACTCTCCGTGCTTTTCACCCCATCCACAGCCTCTGGATGCTCTCTGGGCTGAGGGACCACCGAGCGCCTGGGGACACCCAGGGACCACGGGGACACACCCGTGTCACAGCCCCGCGTTCTGCCCCAGGATTTGGGAGTCGGGTGAAGCAGCCTGCAGGGCTGGGCCCCGCTCCAGGGAACAGCACTGCAGCTGAGAGCCCGGCCGAGCGGGCAGAGCAGTGCTGCGAATATCAATCAGGGAGGCTTGGAGCGGGCGGCTGCACACACAGCCAGGGCTTTCATCCCACAGGATCCACAGCTCGGCCAGCAGAGCCAGCCAGGGGCTCAGCACCCCTCTGTACTGAGGCCAGCACCGTCAGGAGAGACTGGGGAAAGCCGGGGCAAAAGGAGAGATCGGGAGAGAGGTGGAGAGGAGCAAACACAGTTGTGAAAGAAGAGGGGAGACTCGGGAGGAAAAAGGAGCTCCCCAGATCGAAGCTAGGAAAAGCCAATGCTGGCCCCAACGGCATCAGACAAGGGAGAGGCTGAGGCTGTGAGAAAGGAGAGGAAGAGGAGAGCAGAGAGGAATGGCAGGAGGGGATCTGGGCAGTGCTGTCACTCAGCCCCGTGTGGGGACCCCCAGGCAAGGAGCACAGGCTGGGAGAGCCTTCAAAGGAGCAAAGGACGAGGTCCCCAGCGCTGGTGGGACCAGGGACCGCCAGGCAGGAGAGACCCAATGACCTCCTCGATAGGTTAGGGACAATAAGTGCCACCATCTCCTCACGGACACTGCCTGCAGAGGAGCCGTCGCTCGCCCGAGGCTGAGCACCCCGTTGTCACCTGCTGTCACTGGGGCTGTGCGCACCCCACTGCCACCCTCCCCACAGCACAGCCTGTGCACTGCCCTGTGCCCCTCTCCCTGGGGCTGAGCACCCCTCGTGCCACCTCCCACCGTGTCCAGGCTGCACAGCCCCCACTGCCACCTCCTTGGGGGACAGGGGCTGTACCCTGCCCTGTGCCACCTTCTCCCAGGGACGCTCTGGCGGCACCCCCTGCATTCTACACACAGCCTGTACGTGTGTCCCCGCCTCGCCTTGTCACCGAGACTGTGCTCTCCTCCATGCCAGCCCAGTGGGGTGCTGGCTGTGACATCCCGCTGTCACCTCCCACGCACGGGGCACAGGCTGGGTACGCCCCACTGTCACCTCCCCCTGCAGCACATCCTGTGCACACCCACGCTGCCTCTGGCTGTACCGTGGGGCTGCTCATCTCCCATGGCTGAAACTCTTCATTTTGAGGTCTCAAATACCCCACGGTGCTCTCACTCCCTGCCATCAACCGAAGTCCCCAGCACAGACCCGCCAGGAGCCACCGCACCTTCCTGCCTCGCCCATGATGCCCTCAGCATCCTCACCAGTGCCCCAGCACGGTGCACAACCCACTCCTCACCCCCTCCAGTGCTCCCCCAGGCACCCCAGGGATGCTCACAAGCTGGGGTGATCTCCCCAGCAGATCCAGAGATCTGCAACCCCTGGGACCTCAGCAACACCTCCCTCCTTCGATCTCGGCCTGGCAGAGCCAGATCTGACCCAAGCCCAGTTGATCCCAGGAGCAGGAGCTGATTCGCAGTGCCAAGGAACTGCTCCCAGCACAGCATCTCTCTGAAACTGGGGAAAAGCAGGGCAGGTCCCCCATGAACCCTCAGCTCCATCTGCAGCTCCTTGCTGGATCCATTTATCAGCTCATTCCACGTGAACAACCTTGAGAAAACCCACTGACCCAGGACAGTGGGAGACTTTCCCAGACATCTGCCAGCACCTAAACCTGCAATTTATGGAGACTCTGAGCTAAATTCTCAAACAAGACAATTTCATTTCTGTCCATTACAGCTACAATATTCCTCTCCTCCCCCCCCCCGCAGAGAGTAATTAATGCTGCACCGCACTCCCGAGCCTGCGGGCAGGTGCAGGAACCTCTGCTGAGCTCGCTCAAGTTCACACCACTCCAGCCGCCTTCCCAGGCAGTGAGGGGCTGTAAGGACCCGGGGCAGTCTAGGGAAAGGATGTAGAATATCCCCTCCCGGTAAAAAAGGATGGAGCCTGGGAGCCAGGCAGAAGAAAGAGCCGCTCCCCACACCAGCACCTGAGTTCTCACCCCAGGTTCATCAAAGAGCTGCCGAGGACGAGGAAGGAAGGGAAACTTCTCTCAGAAAGTTCCCAAAGGGAAGCAGATAGCAGGGCTGAGCCAAGCCCCCAGACTGCCCTGCCCAGCCCTGCGGGGAGCACTTATTGAGGTGGTTGCTGGTGTCTCCTTTCCTCCTCTGCAGCCATCGCATCTCCCTGCGGGTCCCAGCCCTGCCTGCCCAGGAGGCCCAGACACTTCCTGGATGGTTCAAGATAAAACCTTATGCTGTTAGCAAAACAAACGAGGAGGCTGTGAGAGCCAAGGCTGGCACAGGGCTCAAACCACCGAAGCCAGAACCACTGGTTTCCCCGGCTGATCTAATCTCTCCCAGCGCCAGAGCTCCTCTGCCCCGGCAGCCCAGTGCGGCCAGTGGAGGCCTTGGGGAAGAGGTGAACTGGTGTGACGGGAGCAGGGATGGGTGCCCCAGTTGGGAAGAAAATCCAGGAGAAACAGGAATGGGTGGCCAGGGAGGGGGTCCCTGAGATGGGGTGGTTGGATGGTGGGAGGGCAGTGTTGGGCTGCTCCTGCCTACCAGGATCCACCCTTTCTCCAGCAGCTGGAGACAAGACCCTGAGCAAGCCCCATAACGTTGGCATCACCCCCATCCATCCCGCCAGGAGGGGCAGAGCCATCTGTATGGGCAGCAGGACCACCCGGCTCCAGCAAGCCTTCCTGGAAGGACCTCTCCTTCCCATCACCTCCGAGGGTGGGGGAGCGCCGGGATCCGGGCGCTGCTGACACGCCAAGGCTCCATCTGCAACCGCGTGCGCCCTCATTGCAGCACTGCGGCGGGCGGGAGCAGGCGGCTGCCAGCCCGCGCCGGCGGGATTTGGGTCAGGCTAGCCGGGCTCAGGGATCTGCTCCGCCACACTCTGGCTTTGGGACGTGGGTGTGGCTCAAGAGGATGTGGGGATCAACCAGGAGAAGCTTTGAGGGAGGATGTTGGGGTGGAAGAAAGCTGGGCAGGCTGGTCCGTGGCTCGGGCCGTGTCCACATCCACACATGTACGTGTGTGTGTGTTTGTACACATGTTGGGAATGCGTCCTGGAGGAACATCCTTAGAGGGCCTGGACATGGGAGATGTCAACCAGGGGATGAAGGGTCAGCACCATGAGACCTCTGGACTGGCCACGCTGGGGTGTGGTAGAGGGTTTGTGGAGATGGCCGGTCCACGTGAGCATCGCTTCTGGCCTCCGCAGGGCCTGAGCGCTCCAGTGGCCGAGGACATGGAAAATATGCCTGGGAAAATGCTGGGAGCGAGAGCCTCTTCAGGGGCAGCAGGGAAAATAAGGCACAAGCGGTCAAAAATAGAAAACTTTATTGAAGTCAAATCCAACAGGGCAGCTGAGCTCAGCCCCACGGCAGGAGCCCAGCCTGCCGCTCATCAGGGTACAAAGAATGGGGCAGGGGTCTCATGGGGCACAGGGGGTACAGCACGTGGGGG
Source organism: Pardalotus punctatus (assembly GCA_013400915.1). NCBI lineage: Eukaryota > Metazoa > Chordata > Aves > Passeriformes > Pardalotidae > Pardalotus > Pardalotus punctatus. The sequence goes on along the minus strand of VZTX01019107.1, from coordinate 11,827 downwards.
AGTGGGTGGTCCTTACCCACGGGGCCCCAGGAAGAAGGCAAAGCCACAGGCACTCGCTCCCCCTCTCCCTCCCTGGCTGGTTAAGGACAGAGGTGCCAAAGCAGAAATGTGCAAGCTCCTAAGTGGCCAGACAGCCCGAGAAAGAGGGTCCTGAAAGCTCCACGCTCAGCCCACGACCGTGTGGCTCAGCTCCAAGCTCCAGTGCACACCAGCGAGCAGCCAAGACCTGCCTCCGCCCTGCCCGCACGCAGAGAACCCCCCGGCGACACCAAGAGCAGTGACCCGACCGCAGCAGAGACCCCAGTGCCCCTGTCCCCCAGCCCCCAGCACAGCCCCAGCCCTGCCACACGGACGGGCCATTCCCGTGCCACCAGGAACCGCCGACCCCCTCCCACAGAGCCACAGCCCCAGACCCAGCTCTGGCCCTAAGAGAAGCCCGGATTTCACCGCACTGGCTGTGGCAGAGGGCCCAAGCCTGGGGGAAGCCAGAGCCTGAGCCTGGGAAAAAGGCAGAGCTTTGCTCCTCCACCCAGCCCCACCTGCCCAGGCAGCCGCAGCAGGCGCAGAGCTCCCTTTGAGGCGCAGGGATAGTGGCAGGGTCAGCCGCACCAGCCGAGCCGGGCTGGCAACAGCGAGGCCAGAGCCTTCCCAACTGCTCCCTGGAGCAGGGAAGGGCTGGAACACGGCTGTGGCAGGAGCAGGACCAGTCCCTCCTCCCCACGAGCCAGCCCAAGCAGAGGAAGGGATAGGAGGGTGGGCACTGACCTCCTTGGTGCTCTTACAGCTGGTCCCCAAAGGGGACGCAGGCGCGTGGCATTCCCTGCCCAGAGCCCCACATGCAGAGGCACACACATGCAGCGCCCTTCGCGTCACCATCACCCAGGCAGCGCCACCAGGACCCAGCCCCGGGCGCTCTGACAAGGGCTCAGACAGTTTTTGGCCTCCCCCACACCATCCCCTTCCCCTCCCTGCACCACGCCCAGGCTCCGTGGTTCGGCTCCGGGGTAGTCCAACGCCAGCCCCCCGGGCCACACATGCAGGGCTGGGGGCCAGTCCACGCTCACTCCCACACCTCTGTCCAGATGGCTCCCCGGTGCAGCGGGGGCGCCGCTGCCGGCCTCAGGATGAGCTCTCCTACCTGCTTGTTGGTGTATTTCTGGGGGTTGGTGCGGTAGCTGTAGTCCGAGTACTGCTCGGAGCCCGTCGAGTTGTTGTCCCCGGTGCCAACAAAGGTGTTGGTGGCCGGCAGGTCCTGCACCACTTGGTGCTTCTTGGAGGCGGAGGGTGACTGAGGCTGCAGCTGGATGGAGGGCAGCGGTGAGTTGGAGCGGTAGTGGCGGCCCAGGTCCGGGCTGCCCGGAGGGTAGTTCAGGGGCAGGTGGATCCGGGGGCTGTCGCTGACGGAGTCGTTCATGAGGTTGAACTTGAGTGACTTCTGCAGCCCCGTCTCCTCCTCATCCTCCGTGGGCTTGGGCGGTTTGGGAGATTTGCTCTTCTTCACCTTGCCCTTGCTCTTCCCACTCTTGCTGGCCTGTTTGGGTGCGTACAGGTCCTTGGTCTCCTTCTTGCCCGCCTGGTAGCCGCTCTTGGCCTCCCGCTGCCGGCAGTAGCGCACCAGGACCACCAACACGATGACCAGGGTGACGGCCACAATGCCGGCGATGACGCCGAAGAGGATGTTGCTCCGCTGCTTGCTGCGCTCATACTCAGGGTCGCCGGCGATGTCGATGTCCAGCGGGGTGTCCAGGCTGTGCCCCACCAGCGTGTCCAGCAGCGTGCGGTTGGCCAGCGTCTCGTTGACGTAGAAGTGCACCAGGGCCGTGCCGTGCCGCGAGGGCTTGCCCTTGTCGTTGACGCGCACGACCAGGCGGTGCAGGCCGTGGTGCTTGCGCAGGATCTCCTTCTCCAGGGTGATGTCTCCGCTCTGCGGGGAGATCTGGAAGAGCTCGAAGGGGTTGCCTCCTGTGATGCTGTAGATCAGCTCGGCGTTGATGCCCGAGTCGATGTCCTCTGCCTTGACCTTGCTCACCTGCTGGCCGGGGCTGGTGTGGGGCAGGATGTGCTTGTAGGTGGCATTGGAGGGGGAAGTGATGAAGGGGGCATTGTCATTCTCATCCAAGACGTTGATAGTCACGCCCACGTAGGCAGACCTGGGGGGATCCCCTCTGTCCACCGCCTTGAGTCGGAAGGTGTAGGTGCTCTGCTGCTCTCGGTCAAAAGAGATGCTGGAGAGGATGGTGCCAGTGCCATTTTGGATGACAAAATCCCCGTTGTCCTGCTCCACTGACAGCTGGATCCGGGCATTTTCTCCTTTGTCAGCATCAATGACCGTCACCATGCCCACGGGGCTGAGGGGCGGCATGTTCTCCATCACCGAGAAGTTGTAGCCGCTCAGCATGAACTTGGGGTCGTTGTCATTCCTGTCCATGACGTTGATGGCCACAGATGCAGTGCCCGTCAAGCTGGGGCTGCCCTTATCTTCCGCCATCACCAAGAACTCGTAGCGTTCCCGCTGCTCTCGGTCCAGCACTGCCTTCACCCGGATCTCCCCGGAGTCGGGGTCAATGGTGAAGGAGCCCTTGGAGGAGGGGTCTGTCACCAGGGAATAAACCAGCTTGGCGTTGGAGCCGCTGTCGGCATCAGTGGCACTCACCTCCATCACCAGGTCATCAGGCTCGTTGTTCTCAGGGAAGGCCACCTCGGTGAAGCTCTGGCTGAAGACAGGTTTGTTGTCATTGACGTCCATCACCTGCACCTTCAAGGAGTTGGTGCTGGAGAGGGGAGGGTTCCCCGAGTCCACGGCCACGATCTCAATCGTGTACTCCTTCACTGACTCGTAGTCTAGCGGAGTGGTGGTCTGCAGGAAGTATTTCTTCTTGCTGTCACTCCCCGTCTCACTGGCCTGGCGCAGCTGGAATGGGACATCACCGGCCACCACGCAGGTCACCACGGCGTTTTCACCCTCATCTCGGTCGGACACCTGCACCAGAGCCACTGCTGTCTCTACTGGCACGTCCTCCGAGATGTTGGCCATGCCATCTTGGTGGGTGACCAGCCCTATGCCCCGGATCTCTATGGAGGGCGCGTTGTCATTCATGTCCTTGATGGTGACCACCACCTGCGTGCGGGCGCTCTTGGGGTTGGCGCCCTTGTCCTTGGCCATGACGGAGAACTTGAGGGTGCCGATGTCCTCGCGGTCGATGGGGCCCTGCACGGTGATGAGCCCCGTGGCGCGGTCCAGGCGCAGCAGCCGCCGCACCATGTCCGAGGCCTGGTGGAAGGAGTAGTCGATCTCGGCGTTGGCGCCCTGGTCCGAGTCATTGGCTTTCACCTGGGGGACGGAAGGACAAAAGATGACAATAGAGGAGGGCACCGCGGAGTGAGCCCCTCTGCAAACCGCCACGGCCTTCCCTGGGGAAAAACTAGGATTTCCTCTTCTGGGGCCAAGGACTGTGGGGCAAAGAGCCTGGGACCGGCAGAGCAGCTGGGAGCCGCCCTCGGGCATGGAGGCTTTGCCTCGCTCTTCCGGAGAAACCGGCTGGGCCAGTTGGCTGCGCTCCCCTCCCGGCCGGCTCTGGCAGGCAGGGAATCCTCCGGATCCGTGCTGCTGAGACCCAGCCAGCAGGGAGGGACCGCTCCAGCGGTGCCCCTGAGGAGGGGCTGGAGCAGCTACCTGGCTCAGGTGAGGGCGAGGAAGGAGGCAATGATGTGCGGAGCTCAGCAGCTCCATCGCGGCATCCAGGGATGCGGCCAAGCAGGGATTGGGGCTGCCTAAGCCCTGCACAGCAGTGTCCATCCCTGCCGCCCGCCAGGAGCCCTGCATCCCCATAAACCTGCCTCTACGCCTATTATTTGCTTTCTAAAGAAGATGAGGTTTGTCTAACATTTGCCTCCCTAATCGGCTCTCTGAGCAGCCTCTTCTCTGCACCATTTGCTGCTCTGCCGTTATCTTGCTCAGCAGATTTGGATGGAGAACGAAAGTTGTTAAATGTAAATTCCACCTTTTACCTCCACTCACAAAACAGGCGGAAGTCATTTTCCCCCTGAAAGATAAAAGCTGAGCAATGGCAGCAGCGGCGTCTCAGCCCATTCTCCTCCTGGCCATGCAGCTCCCTTATCTGCTTCCAACTCCCATTCTCTTAACAGTGAAAAATGAATTCTTAAAAAATTCACATCAGAATTAGCAGGCAGATGAGAGCTGGCCGCGCTCCGCTTATTAAGATGGCAGCTGCAGATAAACAGATGTCGACTACTATCATCTCAATGCCCCCTCCAAGCCAAATCCACCAAGATCCAGCCCCCTGGGCTCCCTGGGCCAGTTCACAGCACTGCCCGAGACAGCAGGACAGCCCTGGAGCCATGGCTAGCCACAACACGGGCAGCAGGGATGCTCCCTGTCCCCACCTCCTGAGTTTCCATGGAACAGCCAAGGGAATGCAACTTATGAAAGGGTCTATGTCTTCTCTGCAGGCAGCATTGAGACCACTCTGGCCCCAAGCCAGACTCCTGGTGGCCCTCGAGACCCAGCCCTCCCAGTAACCCGGAGCCCTGCTCCCTGCAGCCCTGCTGCTGCCCCTCAGCCATGTCCTGCAGCCCTGCTCCAGCTGCATCTTCCTGCGCATCCTCTCCAACCTCACTTGAGCAGATGTGACATCCCAGGGACCTGCCCGCCTACTGGCCCCGGGTGACACCGTGGGCTCCTCCATCCAACCCTCCCTCCTCCCTGGAGGAACCATGGCCATGCCGATGCTCCCTGGGTCGTCCCTGCAGCCAGGCAGGACGGGAGCCAGGGAGGAGGAGATCCCCCCGCACTCACCTGGAGGACAGAGTGCCCCACGGGGCTGTTTTCGGAGAGCTCCGCCTCATACAGGGCCTTCTCGAACTTGGGCGCGTTGTCGTTCATGTCCAGGATGGTGATGCGGAGCAGGGCACTGCTCGCCCGTGGGGGGTTCCCCCCGTCCTGCACCTTGATGGTCAGATCGTAGGAGTCCCACTGCTCCCGGTCCAGGTTCCCCATGACGATCAGCTGCGGCTGCTTCTCATCCTGGTCCTCGGCCACCTGCAGCCCAAAGAGCTCCTGCGCCTCCGGACCAGCCATCAGCTCGTAGGAGGCAACGCCATTGGGGCCCGAGTCCCTGTCCATGGCCAGGGGGATGGGGAAGAGTGTCCCGATGTTGGTGTTTTCAGGGATGGAGAGGGTGAGGACGGGCGAGGCGAAGTTGGGGGTGTTGTCATTGATATCGAGCACCTCGATCTGCCCCTCAAGCAGGCGTGGGCTGCCATTCCCATTCAGGTTGGTGATGGACACCTCGAACTCCAGGAAGCAGGGCTCTCCGGGCAGGAGGTGCTGGCACTCCCGCAGGCTCTCCCGGTCGATGGAGGTCTCTGTGGTGTAGATGTCCCCAGTCTTGCCATCCACACGGAGGTACGGGGCCCCCACTTCCAGCTTGTAGAGGTGCCCAATGTCTGGTAAGCCATAGTCAGAGGCCAGGCTTCCTATGAGGCTGTTGGGGGGTTGTTCCTCCTGCACTTTGTAGACCGCACGTGTCCCCGAGGCCAGGGCAGGGAGCTGGCAGAGGAGCCACAGGCCCAGGCAGGATGCCAGCGGGTTCATCCTGCGCTGCAGGGGAGCTGGAGGAGACACAGACACCGGAGGTTAGGGACCAGCCCACTTCCCTGGCTTATCCCACTGCGCCATGTGGGAGTGCACATGGTGCTGGCACGGCTCCCGAAGGGAAGGGGCTGCTGGGGCTGGCCCAGCTGAGGGCTCCTGGCAGCCTCCAGCTCCCCAAAGGACCCGTCCCGGCTTGCAAAGTTCCTGCAACGCCCGGCTGGAGTGAGCAACCCCGTCATTGAAACCTCAGCCCTGTCACTTGCAGGAAGCCACTCCTGCCACTGTCCACCCTCTTCGTCACCACACCAACTGTAATTAGACCCAACGAGGCACACTAACAGGGTGGACTGCAGGCAGCCTGCTGCCAACAACCCGATGGGAGCCGGCCAGGCTCCGAGACAGCTTCTCACCACCCAAACACAGGAGCATTGTGTGCCACCAGTGCAGGGGCACTGCCTGCCACGCACGGCAGGGACACACAGGCACTGCACACAGCTGCCAGCACTGCAGAAATGGGAGCACCGAAGGGGAGCTCAGCCTGCTCTGCGGGGATGGGGGGCTGACACCCATCGGGCACCACAGGGACATGGGACACTGAAGGGATACAGGGCTGACACCCATCAGGCACCACAGGGACATGGGACACTGAAGGGATACAGGGCTGACACCCACCCAGGGACACAGGACACTGCAGGGATGCAGGGCTGCCACCCATGCAGGGATGCAGGGCCACGGAACACTGCAGGGATGCAGGGCTGCCATGCGCCCAGCACTGCAGGGACACGGGGCACTGCCAGCATCCAGCTCCCTCCCATCCATCACCGCCTGCACTGCAGGAACAGCAGCAGCCATCGCTTCAGGGACACAGGACACTGCAGGAATGCAGGACTGCGACCCATCCAGCATCGCAGGAACATGGGGCACTCCAGGCATGTCGCCCATCCAGCACTGCAGGGCACTGCCTGCATTGCAGGAATTGCACCCCTCCACCACTGCAGGGTCATGGGGCAATGCAGGGCTGCAGGGCTGCCCCCTCTCCAGCACTGCAGGGCCGTGGGGCACTGTCTGGCAGGGACAGAGCAGCACTGCCCTTGCTGCACTGCCAGCACAGTGGCACTGCCAGCCTCGCACTGCGAGGTGCAGAGGCACCACCCACCCGGCACTGCAGGGATGCAGGGGCCCTGTGCATCGTCCCTCCTGCACTGCATGCAGAGCACTACCACCCCCGTGCCCCCGGCAGGCAGAGGGACAGCGGGTCCCTGCCCAGGCTGCGCTGCAGTGCAGGAACCCCCTGGGCAGCCCCCGGCAGTGCCCAGCCCCGCACACTGCAACGGCAGCACAGCATCCCCCGAGCTGCACAGTCACTAGGCAACCCCACACCCTGCGCCAGCAGCTCCTGTTCCCTTGCTCACTGCAGACACACTGTTCCTTCCCGTTCCCTCCCACTCCAGTCTGGGACACGGCACGCACGCTCTGGGTGCCCACCCGGTGCCAGTGCCCACCCCGCTGCTGCAGCGGCGGTGCCGGGAGCGCTGCCCCCCTGCATTGCAGAGACACCCCTGCACTGCTGCACCCCTGCACCGCTGCCACCTCCTCCCCGTGCCCACACACTGCCCAGGCCATGCCAGGCACACCGCCAGCCCCACACACTGTCACCTCCTGTGCCAAGCCGCATGCCCTGCCACCAAGCCCCTGCTCGCTGTTGTGCTTGGCCACCAGCTTTCCCATCCCTTGGTTTCCGTTCTGGGAACACGTTTTCCTCCCCCAGGGTCCAGCAACACCCACACAGCTTCTGCTGAGCCATGAGCATGAAGGGGTTCAACACAGCTCACTAGCACCCAAAAACCCAGTGGCTGAGTGCCCTAAAATGAACAGCCACAAACATCTGCCAAGGCCCCACAGCATCACCCTCCTCTCTCCACTGCCATCGCTCCCTCTCTCCATACGCTGCACCCAAGGATAAGCAAGCGCTCCATGGGCAAGCGCTCCATCTCCATCCCCTCCGTGGTGCCACACAGCAAGTGTCCAGTTCCTGGTTGCCCTGGCATTGTACAGACCGTCAGCAAGTGGAGCACCCTGCCCTGTCTCCTTGGTACTTCCCACGAGCCAACAGCTCCCGGTCCCTCCAACCCTCTGCTCCCCCATGGAGAAGTGACATGGAAGAGGTGAGCTCTCTCTCTGAAAATACATCTCCATCCCTAGAGAGGAGACTGTGGCCCTGAAGACGAGTTTGCCTCTGCTCCCTTGTCCTGACACATCCTTTGTGCAGAGCAGAGCCATTCCCAGCTGGCTGAGGCCGTGCAGAACTGCCCACACTGGCACTGGAATGTGTGACTTCAGGAGGAAAGGATGGGAAAGCAAGGCCTCTTCCTACCCTGGACCAGGCTGAGGATGGAGGAGATCAGGAGCCGAGCAGAAACACAACACAGATCCCCGCATCAGCACAGGCAGTGTGTGTACACACGTGTGTGTGTCTGTTCTGAGTGGGCACTGGGAGAATTTGGGGGGTGTGCATGTATCCAGGTGTGCACTGGGAGCATTTGGGGGGTGTGCACGTATCCAGGTGTGCACTGGGAGCATTCTGGGGCTGTGCACGTATCCAGGTGTGCACTGGGAGCATTTGGGGGGTGCGCACACATCCTGAGAGCATTCCAGGGCTGTGCACCTGCCCGGAGCACAGCTGCGTGTCCGCAGGAAAAGGCACACACGTCACACCTGTGCCCGAGCAGGGTGTGCACGTGTCACACGCCTGCACGCACATCCGTGCCCACTCCAGGACCGCGGCCCAGGTGTGAGTTCGTGCTCCTGCACGTGTGCGTGCCCCGCACAACGCGTGTGCCCGTGTGTGCGCATGCCCCGGGTGCCGCCACGTGTGGATGTGTGTGATGTCACCCGTGTGGGGGTGCTGGCACCTGGGTCACGCTCGTGTCTGCCACACCCCCAGGGTGCACTCGCAGCAGTCCCCCCACATCCACCTGCCCTCACAGGGTGAACCTGCCCGGAGATCCATCACCCCTGCGCTCCCTTTGGGGATGGCTGGGAGCGAGGACAAGGAAGATGGGCAGCTCCAGTGGCTGGGAAGGGGCTCCTGGAAGATGCCCGGGCTGGGAGAGGCGCTGTGCCCGCCACTGCCCTGTTTGCACTGGGCTGGGCCCTGGCTGCTGGTGACGTAGCCACATCCTGACTAAGCCCTGGTGTGAGGTGAAAGATCACAGAGAAAGGGGAAAGTCTCAAGGTAGTGCCGATGCCTCACACAGCTGAGGGAGCTGGGAGGGAAGGCCCAGCAGCTGGAAACACCAGGAGCCCTGTGCCAGCCTGGAGGAGGAAGGGTGTCACCCAAAAGTGCTCACAATTTCTGCTCCAAAAACAGGGCTGGAGTCCGAACCCAAGCCCCATTCCTGCAGGTGAAGGAAGGAACCCTCCAGAGCAGGGAGGCTGGAGGAGGAGAGGGGCTGAGAGCCTGAGAGGCAGTGCTGGAAGGCATGAGGGATCCTGGGCTCGGCAGGATAAGGAATCAGCAGGGTCAGGAATCCTGCTCAGCACCCAGGGGTGCGAATGACACAGCGTAGACGTGAGAGCCCAAAGCTGGGCGTAAGGAAGAGGAGGAGGAGGAGGAGGAGAAGAGGAGGAGGAGGAAGCCTCCACAAGCACGTCTGTGCAGGAGACAGAGGCTTCCCAGGGGCCAGTCCAAGGCACCAGGCTATTTTCCCATGGGATCTAAGGACCATCCCACACTTTCTTCTCTGGTGCCAGGCACCTTTTTCCAACCTGCTGGCAGAGCACAGAGCACTTAAAAATAAAAACCCCTCCCAAAACAACTATTCCTCCGCACACACAATTCTCCCTACGGGGAGAGTGTGAGAGAGACTGAACCACATGAGAGAGGCGTTAGTCACGCTGCTTAATGCATGACTGGGAAGCTCTCAGAGGACAGTGGCATGCAAAATCTGACAGAATTCAGCCATCCCCACCAAAAAAAAACAAGCTCTAATGAGAGAGAGGTTATAAAGCGCTGAGAATTTAAGCAACTGCTTGAACAAGCCTGTGCTCCCTGTGATTCCCACAGCCTCCTGGCCCCGTTCCACGGGAGGCAGCACTGCTTTGGGAATGGGCACCAAAGTCCATCCTCTCCCTGCTCCCAACGGCTGATTGCATGGCTCAGAGCCACGGCTTACAAGTCCGTCCAAACCCTGCACTGAGCACACAAGTGCTAATCCCCCCCACACTCCCCCCAGCCCTGCTCCGACACTCGGAGCTGGAGCAACATCCCAGCAAGCAGCAAACAGCTCATCCCAGCTCCACTCGGAGATCAGGGATCGTGTCAGCCGAGAAAACGGAGGCTGATGGTCAGTCCTGCACCGAAGGCATGGATGGGCTGAATCCTGGGTATTCCATAGCACATCCCAGGGTTCGCTCCAGCTCCGGCTGCCACTGCGGCTGCTCGGCGTTTCTGCAAGCTGGGCCCGAGCGCCCAGACCCAGAGCACCCCGCGAGGAGGAACCCCCTGTGCTTGGCAACAGCTTCACCCCAAAATCATCCCCGAGGAGCTGCACGGTGATGGAAGCCCAGCAAAGCCCAGGGCCCTCCCTCCTCTTGCTGCCTTCTCCACATCCCTTCCAACTCTGGCAGCCAGCGAGGCAGAGACCTGTCAGAGCCTCCCTAGAGTGGCAGCCCCCATCCTCCCACCAGTGGGTCCCCCGCACCACTCCGGGCTCCTGTCCCCTCCTGCCACAATCCTACCCTCCACCCCGGCTGGAGAGGGGCCCTGGGGGAAGACAAAAATGTCGCGGGCCTGAAACACCCCGGCAGGGCCGCTGGGAGATGGGCACAGCAGGAGCGGCTCTGCTCCAGGGATGCAGCCCGGAGGGTTGGGGGGACCTTGGGGAAGGGGGACAGGGTCCCCCCGGCCTCGCAGAGCCCCGGGAGAGCCACTGCTGCCGGCTCCGGCGGCTGGCAGGGAGGATGGAGGCCGGGCTCCGCTGCCGGCCGCCGCGGCCGAGGCTCCCCGGTCCCCGTGGCGCTGCCCGGGCTGAGGCTCCGGCTGCCGCCGGCTCCGGCTGCGGGTACGGAGGGGAGCGGAGCCCCCGCTCCCCCAGGCGCCTCCGCCAGCCCCGCGCACACGCTCAGAGACACGCACACTCACACACACACGCAGACACCCGTGGAAAAACCACGGGAGCCGCTCTGCCGGCACCGGCTTCGCGCTCAGCCTCGCATACCGGGAAACAGAGATCCTCCGCGGCGAAGGCACGCACAGCCCGCTGACACACACAGCCCGCTGACACACTCACCCACACACAAACACACACACACACACACAGACCGCTGACACACTCACCCGCACACACACACGCACAGCCCGCTGACACACACAGCCCACTGACACACTCACCCGCACACACACACACACACAGAGCTCGCTGATACACTCACCCG
>VZTX01019105.1:0-26115 GCA_013400915.1 Pardalotus punctatus | reverse complement strand
TTTGTGGCCCTTTCAATAAACAAATTCATCCTGGTGTCCCACCTGACCCTCCCCGGCACAGCCTGAGGCCGTTCCCCCTCATCCTGGCCCTGTTCCCTGGGAGCAGAGCCCGACTCTCCCCGGCTGTCCCCTCCTGTCAGGAGATGTGCAGGACCACAAAGTCCCCCCTGATCCCCTTTTCTCCAGGCTGAGCCCTTTCCCAGCTCCCTCAGCCACCCCTGGTGCTCCAGAGCCTTCCCCAGCTCCGTTCCTTTCCCTGGCCATGCTCCAGACCTCAATGTCCGTCCTGAATGGAGGGGCCCAGAACTGGACAGGACTCCAGGGGTGGCCCCGAGGATGTGGCTGCTGGGACACCCAGAGGTTGGACAGGTCACTGGGATGGCACGGACTCTGTCCTGTGTCCTGCCGGACAGAGCTGAGCTCTCAGAGAGCCTTCACAGCCCCACCATACCCACCAGCACAGAGCTCCTGCCTGGAAGTGCTGTAGCCGCTCTTGGCCTCCTTTTGTTTAGAACTCCACAGCTGTAAATTCGGAAGGAAAATCAGTAGATTTAACTCGCATTTCCTTACCAAGTTGGGACTTGGCTAGAGTAAATCTCAAAAGAGTGATTGCATTATTGTTCTCAAGCCTAGGCTGAATACTTATTTAGGTTAAAAATAGCTTAAAATCATATCTGGCCAAGCTTTGGTGCTAGGTCTTTTCATCTGTCTTAAGCACTCGTTTCTTCAACAGTGAAGGTCAATAAATGATCTGTCAAAGATCTGTTTCACGGTAAATTTAAATACTTTTGAAATGCAATGTAGCAAAACCTGCATCAATTAAACCACCATATATTTTGTTCTTCTGATTCCTATCAGTCAAGTCACCAGCACTGTAGTAGGCACTGTGTGGTAACCCTTAGGAGCAGCAGTTCCCCAATTACTGCTGCTGTTAGCAGAGCTGATAAAGACAATTATGCCTGGAAACAATTAATTGTGTTAACAGAGCCTAAGTTATATGCATCACTTGGCATGCACCACCTTCCTGGCTTGCTTTTGTCCCTACGTGGGTGTGGGTGTGTGTATTATTTCCGTGTGTGTAACACTGGAGAGAGAGCCAGGACAACAAGCCATGAGCCAAGGGAGCAGGGGAGGGAATAGCCTTGGTTCTTGTCCTTTGGAGTTGATATTTTTGATCTAACTGGAAAAAAGAAATCCATATAGTGACCGAATCCATCTCTGATGCAATGATGTTGCAGTCACACTCAGGAAGTGACCCAGCAGTTCCTGGCAGGACACAGTGATGACGTGACAGTTTTATGGCTGTTCTTTTGTCCTTTAACTAAACTCAGCTCCCCATGCCTCTCAGCCTCCCAGAAGCCCTCTCAGTCATTATTCCCAGCGGATAATAATGACCAACAAGGTGACCCTGGTAGAGGAAGCCTTCCAGGCCTTCTGGCTGCTCAGTGCAGAGCCACTCCACAGCCTTGGTGCAATCTGGGTGCACTCAGAGGGAGGTAAGGGCGCAATGGTTGCACAGCAGGAAGCTGAGCCAGGCTTGCTGAGGGTGGGGAGAAGGTGTTTGGTGATACGGGCATGTCCCATGCATCATAGAAAACTGGCACCTGAGCACACCTGCCCGCTGCAGGTATGTGCTCTGCTCCAGGTGAGTCAGCAGCTGTGCCCTGGGCACTGACATGGGTTTGCACAGTCACTGCAGCCCAGCCTTGTTATTTCAAACCAGGAGATAGTCATCCTGCCAACCCCATTCCATGTCCCCTGTATTTGCACATGCCTGTCAGAGTTACAGCCATGTGTTAAACCTGCTGTGAACCTGCACATGCAAACATATGTATAGATATACACACCCACAAATAGAGGAATTAGTTGAGGGATTAGGAGAAGCCCTTTCTTCCCAAGAACATTGGTAATTTGAACTTCATACCATAACTAAATAAACAGTTTGGGGGGAGTGTGGTTTAGAAGAGTCTGACTCAACTTCATGTTGTAAATCTAGTTTTACCGCTGCCTCGCTCTGTGATCCTGAGTGGAGTTCTCAGATTCCCTCAATTATGGTGCCTTTTGCTTAAAAAGAGGAATAATAAGAACTGCTCAGTCACAGGTGAGAACGTAACTCATTTGTGTTCAAGTACAGCATACATTGAAAATACTACTTCTCCCTGTGTAGGTAAGTGCAGTTCTGGTGATGGTGGAGACAAGTCTGCATTAAACATCTGGGTTGCTTTCAAGTACTTTGGTCAGCACCTGCATGTGATTGTGTTCTCCAGTTGTCCAGAAAAGCAGCTGAGGCTGCAAGATAGAAGTCAACTGCTTTTGTATAGTTATATTTTCTATTTAGAGAGGTAGGAAGGTGCCTTCCCGTTCTGTAGTCTTCCTGGAAGATAAAGGTTTTGTGACAACACATCACTTGGACAGGATATGAAGGATTGCAGATAAACCAGGATTTTGGGCTACAGGGTTTATCAAATCTTGCAGTGCTGCAGGCTGGGATTTATCATCTCCCCAGGCTTGGTTCCTATTTGCCTTTGCTGAAATCCTTTTGAAGGGTGACAGCATTCAAGTACATTAAAACTGTAAGCAGGCAAAGTACAGAAGTCAGGATTTCTTATTACAGGAGAAATGGAATAAAAAAAAAGTGATGATTACAGGGGAAACCATGTCATGGTGAATAAGGAGTCAGGCTCCAGTCTTGGCAAGAACTGGCATCCTGACTCGTTTAAATAAGATGTTAGGGTTTTTTTCTATTTAAACTTGATCTTGAATTTCCTTCTGTTACCTCATATCCTTTTACGGTCAGTAGCACTGCACTCATGCATATTTATTAGATTTAGACGTATTTTGCAAGTCACCTTCATATCTTATTTTCTTTTCCTGGACAAACTGGTTGGTTATGTACACATTGAATTTGCAAATCTCATCTTTGGTGCATATTAACCCCTATTAGTCTGGTTGCTCAATGCACAGATAAGTTTTTGGGCTTATTTGCAATTTAACTTCCTTCTGTATATTAAACACAGCCCATACTTCTGTTTAGATTTCACAGTCCAGGTTCCTTCACACATGACAATGACCTGCATATTCAGCATCCTGGGAGAGAAACAGCCATTCTGTTTGAGAGATCAGTGCTCCTGCTGAGAGAGAGCAGAAATGAGGTGTTTGCTGCAGGTGGGAGAAGAGCAGCAGGTTTATGTACCTGCACTTATTTTCTTTGCCTTAAACTCACAGTGAGACTGAAAAAGAAGAGGCAGATGCTGTTTTTCCTCCCCAGACTAAACCACGTCTCTGAACCCAAGCTAGAAGCATTTTCTGTTTGCTTGTGGCACTTCCAGACCTGCTGAAGGCCTAGAAAGTGCAGCCACTGAGACAGACACAGTTGCTTATTGAGGCAGAGGTTGGTGTGCCAGGAGACAAGTTGCTGGAATAAACACAGCTGTGTTTTTTCCATCACTGTGTGCTCATTTACTGGGTCAGTCAGCCACAGACCCTGGCTGTGCAAAGGTGCAGGGTAAATCCATGTCCCTGGGGAAGCACTGGGTCTGTAGGATCCACTCTCAAATTTCACCTTGGGTAGGGTTCTCTGTTGTTTAAATCAAATAAAGCTGTGGTTATACCTATTACAAGGAATGGTTAGAGTTTATTAATAGTGAGGAAAACAACCTGCCATGGGATATACAGTCAACCTTTGCAATCAATTGTGCTTTCAAATGCTTAATTGCTCACAGTTCTGCCACAATAGTCTTCAAGCTGTGCCCCAGGTTTAGGTTTCAGATGAACCCTTCTGAATTCCCTATGAGGACTTCTCCCTTTGAAGAAAAAAAATTTTTTATCTCCATCACTCTAATTGAGAAGCTCTTGAACTGAGATTTTTTTCATGTTCCCCTGTAAATGTCAACTCTGGGCAAAGCCACAGCTACAAAATACTACAGTCCAGGGTTTCAGAGGGAAGAGTAGCCTTGTTTCCAGAAGAATAGCCTGAAACACAGACTGCCCACAGGCAGCCAGGCCTGAGGGATTGGGCAGCTCCAGGAAGCAGCTTGTGTTCCAGCTCTGGAGGGAGCAGTTCCCACTGCTGCACCAGGTGCAGCACAGCTTTACCACCAGGCTTAGTCTGGCTAATGGGCATCTCTGACCCTGATTTTCACTTCAAAAAGAAGTGTAGTTGGAATGATTTAGAAAAGCAGGATTTTCTGTACAGTCCCAGCGTTTGTGCTGGCAAAAATATCTGCATTGGATTAATTCTGCTGGATCCCTGGTGGTGTGTGGAGCTCCCACCCATCTTCCAGGGCATAAGAAAACCCTCATGGCTTCAGCACACAAGCAGTGCCACTTGTCACATGCCAACAGCACAGTAAAAGGGCCCGTTCAAGCCACGAGAGGCTCAGTGGAAAAGCAGCCTTGAGTTATCTGGATGCAGAAGAGAGAATTCAGCACCTGTGGCAATGAACAAAGCCAGGCCCTGTTATCAGCTTGGACTGGTGCCACCAGCAGAGACATTCTGCTGCTTCCAATGTGCCATTTCAGTTGAAGCTGTTTAGACCTGACCTGGGAATACAATGCTGGAATTATCATCACAGCAGGCTTGAGAAACAGGGTTCCCTTCCTGAAATTCAGTGTAGTTTTTGCAATAAAACTAATCCGATTGCATCCTCCGGTTCCCCTTTTGCAGCCCTGCCTGGGAGGGGCACATAGGATACAATCAAATTATCTTTCCTGGCATCTCCCTTACTAAGGATCATTGTCCTACCAGTACCTTGCAGGGTGAGTTGGCTTCCCTAGTTCTGAGGTAACCCAATTTGGTTTTCCCCCAGTTCTTCAATTAAGCAGAAATTAATTCCACTTCTATGAACTGGTGGCCACATTCTGCTCCCAAGTACTGATAAAAATGCAGAATTAATCACTTGCCTGTCAGCATTGGGTGGAACCCCCAACCTCCTCATACCCACAGTGCAAATTTTCATCAAGCAGGAACTCCTGGCCATTTACTGAAGGAGTGATTAAGGAGTTCAGAGTGCCACACAGGTTCCCTGAGTGGAGGGAGGGAAGACAAAAAGAGATCTTGTTCTTCTGAGGCACAGATTGTTACCATATCACAAAAGGCAGCAGCTGAAAAGATTCCAGCCAGGAAGCTCCGTGCTTTGAGAACAGCTTAGACTGCCTGTCCTTCCCTGGGAGACTGACACCCAATGGGATCTGGGATGAAAATGAGTTATCCTGACTGCTTGGCTCACAGCCATTATGAGATGCTGAAGTGTTTCACATACCTCCTTCTCTGTAGGTTCCTCTGGTCATTCCCCAGAACACGTGCAAGAGCAGCTGCATTCAGCCCTGGTGTCAGATGAACGTGACCCTGAAAACCCGGAATGCAAAAAACACCCCCAACCAGAGCAGCTCGACGTTGAGTGGCAGAGGTAGTATTTTATTTTTTTGAGCATCCCTCCTCAAGGACACTAAATTTAGAGTTTGTAAAACATCACTAAATGAAAACAAAACATTGCCAATAACAAAAATGCAAACCTGCTGAAAAGGAAAATGCAGCAGCATTCAAGTATCAGAAAACATGAGAGCTAAAGTGCTTGAGAGAATTTCTTAACTATGCAGAGTCTGAAGTCAGTGTTCCCCTAGAAATGCTATTTTTAAAACAGCACCTGCCTGGCTGCATAGGATTTTTCACCAGTCTATAGCAGAATAACACTACTAAGCCAGAGCCATTACCCCAAAGGGCTAGGAGTAACACATTTCTTTCTATCCCTCATACTAAAATAAATTATATTCAAAAAAACATAAAGTTCAGGCAGCTGAAGTTGGACTTCAAGGAACGTGACTGTACGGATTTCCCATGCAGTGAAGTCGCTAGCATGGCCTGAAGCTGAACAAAGCTTTGGTGGGATTTATAAAGTGCTGTCTTTTAGTGTTTTATGCCTGTCTTTAGTAGTGTTTTTTTTCACACCAGCACCGGGGTTGTGAGTTAAAAAAAATTCTGAAGTAACACACCAATTTTCAGTGGATGCTGGAGCTAGACAGACATTGCACAGTGCACACAAATAACGTTAAAAAACTACAAACAAATCAAACCAAAAAAAACCCCCAAGCCCCAAAACCTAACCCAGTTATGGTAAAACATTTTGTCCTTAAAAACAAACACCCACCAAGCACCAAGAGCAAATCAGAAAGTAACATCTGCCTCCCGGTCCCCTGGCTTGTCCCAGCAAGGATGGATACTACATGATACAAGCTCAGCAGCAATGGTTGGGAGCCTGAGCCTGCAGGCACTCAGTGCAAAACTCTCCCGGCATTCAGCTCCATGGGAGTGATCCAGTTTTTGCCGAAGCCAAAGGGAACTCCCTGCAGGCTTCAGCCAACTTTGGATTAGCCCCATAGATTGACAGAGGGAGCAGGACCTTGTTTTACAGTCACCATTTTTCTATCCAGCCACAAAAGCAACCCCCTGAAATTCCTGGAGGGGTTTTCAATCTTCCCCTCCACGCATGCATTTAACATCCATTACAGTTAATAGCAGTTACACATGCAGATCGATGGGAGAAAAGTCCCAGTCGAGAAGAGTTACTGGTAGTAAGAAAAGAAACCCAGTAGAAATGCTGAGAATTGCTAAAGACCCAGCTCCCTCGAGTAAATCCCTGTTTTGCCAGCTGGCAGGTGCCCGCTGGCCATCCTGCAGGAAGCTCTATGGTGTGTGTTTGGGTGTGCACGGGTGTGTGACGCGGGGCGAGCCAGCGGCGCCGTTCTGCCACCTCCGTCTCTGCGTCCCAGGGAGCGTCCGAGCGCCGGCCAGGCCGCCCTCACTTGGGAGCCGCGTTGTTGTAATCGTCCTGTGCCGCGGCCGGCAGGGAATGGTCTATCCTGAACTCCTCCTCCAGCCCGCCGGGCGCCTTCGCCGATTCCCCCCGCGCTGCAGGCTGGACGCTGTCCGTGCCGCCCCCCTCCAGCCCCAGGATCTGTCTCTGCACCAGCTTGGAATAAAGGCCTCCTTCTTCCATCAGCTCCTTGTGCGAGCCCTGCTGCACCACGCGGCCCTTGTCCAGCACAATGATGTTGTGTGCCCTCTCCACAGTGCTCAGCCTGTGAGCTATGACAAGCACCGTGTGGTTCTGCAAGTCGCCGTAAATCGCCTGCTGAATCTGCGGGGAGAAAAGGCGTTAGTGCCCGGCCACTGGCAGGACAGCAGCTTTGTGGTCTGTGTCCACAAACCTCTGGGCAGGATATCTGTTCTCCTGTGGCTCCCTGCAGCACTACCAGCACCAGCATGTCCGGCCCAGCTCCTGGCTGCAGCCCAAAGACCATCTCAGTCCAGCCAGGTGAGGTGTGAACACAGGTCTGGTCCTGCAAGCTGGGGACTTGTTACGGCTGGGCCCCAAATTTGGAGGCCACATGGTGCTGGTATAGACTGCAGGAAGCAGATACCTGGTGAATGCAGCTGCTCAGAAAAGCAGGATTCTTTCCTGAGAGTATCAAGGTAAGGCAAGAGAGGTTTTTTTCCAGTCAAGTGACAACAGCACTGACGTCTAAAGGCAGGCAGGTGGCCATCAGGCACATGTCACATTGACACCCCTGGGTAGCCAGAACCAGCCCTGGGCTGGCATTAGGTAGCACACACGTGGCTGAGGACCTGTGAGGTGGTGAGCCGCTCCAAGGTCACACACTTGTGCTGCCCCCGTGGGATTTGTCCTCTGAGATCAGAGGAATGTCCTCACACCCCAGCCTTGAAAAGGCTTTCCCTCATGTCATTGCGTCAGTGAGGCCAAACTGCTGCTGCTAGAGCTGTTTGGTCATCATATCCCAGACAGATAAACCAATTCACAGGATGCTCAAGGCTTTTCCTGCAAGTATGGCTTCTTTGGTGCCTTGGCTGGGATTTGAGCTCAGGCAGTCCTACTCTCCTTGCTTCAACATCATTTTATAGGGTCTTTGTATCCTGTCCTAACAGGCTGCACAGAGTCTCTGTACGTCAATTAACATTTTCCACATTGAAAAAATCAGCAAAGACCCGTCACTCATCAGGTCTGTCAGGCATTGGCTTCTGTGAGCACGGAATTATTCCTTTCCTGGTGGCTAAAAGAGTACTGGAAGCTAATTCCTGCTACGGAATTAGCATCTTACTCAACCCTCTGATTGCACCGTGTCAAGACTAAGCTTGTCCACAAGCTGGAAACTGAAGCTACAGTCTCCAGCTACGATCCTCCAAACCCTCTGGCCCAAACACCCAAGTCACCCACTCACCGCGTGCTCGCTCTCTGCATCCAGTGCGCTCGTGGCTTCATCCAGGATGAGGATGGGAGGAGTTCGGATCAAGGCCCTGGCAATCGCCACTCTCTGCTTCTGGCCACCTGACAGCTGAGCTCCTTTTTCACCTGCCTCTGTTGGGTCAAGGGAGAGAGGAAGGGGTCAAAATAACAGTCAAGAGCTGCCACAAAGTCCAGCTGCCTGGCCCAGCAGCACAGTGGGTACCTGTGTGGTAGCCATCCTGTAGCTCCGTGATGAAGCTGTGGGCATTGGCCTTCTGGGCAGCCTGAACCACTGACTCGAAGGAGGCTGAAGTTAAGCCATAAGAAATATTATCTGCAATAGAGCGGGCGAACAGCACGGGCTCTTGACTCACCAGGGAGATCTGCAGGAAGAAAGGGAGAGCAGGGATGAGGAACAGAAGGTGCACTGCACAGCGTCTCGGATCATTGGTGTTTGTTCCTGCTGACAAAGGACCAAGATCAATATATAAAAGTGTCATTAACCAAGATACAGAAGTGCTCAATGTGAGCTTCCAGTGAGGGTGCCCAGTTTGCATCATCTGCTGAAAGCCATTTTGCAGGAAAGAAACCTGATGCAATGCTGGCACATTGGCATCTGAGATGGGCTTCCCCCTCCAAGACCCTGCTGTGGTTTTGTTCCAAATCTTTTATTCCCATCACTGTTTGCTTTTCCCAGAATGGAAAACCAGTTGCTGGGATAAGTCAAGCTGGAGAGACCCTCTCCCAGGCCCTTGCTGATTTTCCTTTCAAGGCCAGTAATCACTCTTGGGCCGTGTGAATGAGCCCTCTTGCATCTTTTAATCCCCAATGAGCAAGTTAGGGACGTAACTGCTGCAATTCCTTAATTGCTTAGCAACAGTCTCCCTGTCCTGCCTGACAGCCATGGCTGCTCACTCTCATGTTCAGCTGCTTTATCAAACCCTTGATATTGGAATAAATCGAACCTTTCAAACCATTACTCAGAACTGTGCATGAAGAGAGTCAGGGAGACACGGTCATATTTTAATTGACTTCTCCCCACGTTCCTAACACCACACCAGGCTTTCTAAACTGAAGGACTTGCTTGGCTTTTGATTTTCGCTCAGTACGGGCAGGGAATGTAAATTAGTCACAGTGACTTTGGCTTTCCAGCCTGTCTCTGATCAATTGTTTTCAGGTTTTCCTGCTGACTGGTGAGGCCATTTGCTCTGGGGGGCAAACAAAGGAGGCAGTTACTTGCAGAGATGAAGGCTGATCTGTGCTGACACACAGATGAGAGCTGAGGGGCCCAGATCCCTCTCCTAGGCAAACCACCAGCCCCTCTGGTGCTCCAGCTGCTGCCAGGATCCTGAGGGGTTTAACTCCCCATTAGCTGAGAATTACTTTAAGATCTTAAGGTAGAAAGTGCTGGAGGAATGCAAAACTATTTTTCCAAACACAGTTCAGATGATAATTAATCCAACAGCCAAAACCATATTTCTACTATGTTGGCCAAAAAATACCAAACAAAACATGTTTTTTGTTCTGTTTTTGGAAGGCCTCCCCTTCCCCTTCAAACCACTCTCCATCCCTTTCCCTTCCACCCCCACAAATTATCCGAATTAATTTCTGGGACCGCTTCCAGCCTCCAGCTTTCTGGACATTTCTGAGGCTGCCAGAGCAAATCCAAAGCAACATGCAACAGTGCCATGCATCCCCTCCGAGCTCTGCAGGTGATAACTGGACTAAGCAGAACACAGGTATCATAACCAGAATACACGTATCAGTCGCTCGTACCACGGAGTGCAGGTACTTGTGATCGTACATGTTAATGGGATGCCCGTCCAGCAGCACCTGCCCATCCTGCAGAGGGTAGAAGTTCTCCAGGATGTTGACACAGGAGCTCTTCCCGCTCCCTGAAGGACCCACCAGCGCTGTCACTTTGCCAGGGTGCAGGGTGAAGGACACATTCTGCAACATGGATGGGAGAGCACGCTCAGGTCCGGGCTTTTCCCACTGTCCTGGGGCACTACACAAAAGAAGTAGCCAAAATCTGGCCAGAGTGATCCTCTACCTTGGTGATGTGCCACATCAGCCATTTCTCCTGGCTCTGAGGAAGCAAAAAGCTTCCAAATTGCTTCAGATTTGCCTGCTGATATAGCAGGTCCTCTAAAAACTGCAAAGCAAACTGACCTCTTTGCTGCCTCCCCCTGACTCATGATCCCAGCCCCTCTCCCACAGAAGCAGTCTGAGGCAGCTTGGCACAAAGCCCTGTACCACACTGACATCTTTAATGCCTGAGCAGGGAACAAGGGTTTTATTAATAAATCTCATTCCCTGTAAGGAAGGCCAGCCCTGAACACCCGCTGTTCCTTTTAATCTGTTTTCCAACATGTGCTGGGCCTGCCTTTACACATCTCCAACAGGCAGCTGACACTCCCCATGGGCTGGGGCTTGGTTCTTGCCAGGATGGAGCAGCAGCATGTGGCGCTGGGAGTGCACAGTGCCCGTGGGACTCACCTGGAGGACCTGCGTTGCAGAGCGAGTGCGGTAGGAAAACGTCACATTCCTGAACTCCACCTTCCCATCCACGTGATCCGGGGCCAGGGACCCGTCGTGCACCATCGTGGGTTTGCGGTCGATGAACTCGAAGACCTTCTCAGCAGCTCCCACTCCCTGCATGAGGCCGCTGTACACGGAGCCGATGGACTGGAAGGGAAGAAGCAGCGGTGAGAGCTTCCCATGGGATGGGAAAATCACTCAGTGCCACTCGTAAGGAGAATGGCTGAAGCGTTCCCGAGTCTCCCATCGCCTGACATTGACTACAGTCATCAGACACAGGAAAAGAAAACTCTTCCTCCTCTGCTGGGTATGGAAGGGGTACATGGACAATCCAGGGAAAGGGCATTTTTCAATATTAAACCCAGAGCTGCAGAACATTTGTACTGCAACGGCCTCTCCTGGAAAAAAAACCCAAACCAAACTAAATCCACACCAAAACCACAGCCTGGAAAACCCCCAGAGCCTGCAGCCATCCAAACAGATGGTGAGAGCAGGCGAGCTGCCTCCAGCTCTGCTCTGCCCCTACACAGGGGCTGAAGCACCACCAAAACCACACTTGGCTGTGAGGAAACCTCGACTGGATCATTTCTGCCTGGATTAGCTAAACTTATGCCTCTGCAAGGGGAAGGCAGCCCTGGGTGGGCTCTACCATCCCACCCACAATCCCATCTTGCTAACGTGCTGCCAACGCAGCAGCTTGCAGCCTATTCCAGGGAAAGAGAAAAAAAAGTAATATAATTAAGTTTTTAATGAAGCCTGAAATTTAACAGGCAGCTTTGTAATCCCTTCATTCTTCATGCCAGGAAATGTGCTTGGGAGGCAGCCAGGGCTCTGCCCTTCAGCAGGGCCAGCCTGACCCCTCTGGTGCCAGTTGCCTTTTTGGGGGACGAGCTGCTTCAGGAACATTAAGGTTGTGAGACCACAGCAGGGGAGGAGTGGGGAGCAGAGGGGGGATGTGCCACAGCACCGAAGAAATGTGTCATGTGAAAGTGAACATTGGATCTATCCCTGCAACTGCCCTGGGACCTTCTGGGAGATCAACATCCTCTTGACATGGGGTAGCCCAGAGGGTGGGGAGGTCCTGGCAGAGGCTGCCCAGAGAAGCTGTGGCTGCCCCACTGGTGGAAGTGTCCAAGGCCAGGTTGGATAAGGCTTGGAGCAACCTGGGATAGTGGAAGGTGTCCCTGCCCAAGGCAGGGAGTTAGAATGAGATCATCTTTAAGGTGCCTTCCGACCCAAACCATTCTGTGATGGCCTAATAAAACAGACTCACCTCCATGCAGTCTCCCAAGACGAACTCGTAAATGATGAAGGATATCAGGTTTCCGCTTGTCATTTGCCCGGAGATCACGAGGTGCCCACCGTAGTAAAGGATGCTGACCTGGACCACCAGGAGAGTCAGCTGAAAGCAAGAAAACACCCCAGAATCAGCAAGGACAACTGATATCTCGGTGTGTTTGTCATTACTCACACAACAGCCCAAACTTCATGTGCTGACATTTATTCTTTGAGCCCTGAGCTGAGGATGCTTGACAGTGCAGCTGAGAGCCCTAGGAGTAAGCATGGGTATGAGAAGGGAAAAACAACTCAACTACATGGCTGATTTAAGGAGCTGGGCAGATATCTTTCAACAAAATAAGTCCCAAGGGACAACAGCCATGAAGGGAGAATTTATCTGAAATAACAGAGCAACTCATGAACTTCTCTCTTGGACTAAGGTCCTCAAGTATAACAATCTATGTTCAAGTTATCCAAGGCATGCAGTCACCTCACCACTAAAATAAACTTTCTGTTATATGAGTGTGACAGATTTTAATTTAGAACACAAAATCAAGCCAGGAGTTAATACAGAATATCCTCCTTGCATGTACAAGTCCCTGAAGCATAGCCTCAGCTCTCGTCTGAAGTCAGTATGGGGAGTACCACCTACTCTAGAAAGGAGACAGATGAGCTCTGATGTGACAAATACCAGCCTCTCTTATTCAGCTGGTTTTGTTCCATGCTGCCCAGGTGCTCCAAAAAGCAGCAATGCCCTGGTGCCCTGTGGGGCCAGAACAGGCTGTAAATTCACACAGACAAAAATACTGGGGTAAAAAAAGCCTCCTCTGTTGCTCTGCCATGATCTGACCTTAAGTGCTGTGTTCCCTTCAAGAAAGACTCTACCACGGCTGAGCTATATCCATTGTCTTCTTTCTACGTGAGCCCTGCAGGAGCAGTTTTTGAGGGTTTTTGCCCTCTTAGACTTGTCAGGATCAGTGTCAACCCCGTTCATGCTCCAGCTTCACCTGGGAGCCCAGAAATAATGCTAAGAATGCTCCCATTTTGCTTCCAGACTCAGGAAGCCATAAAGTCTCTCACAGCTGCATAAAGACACCATAACTCACAAACCCTTCACCAGAGACTACTTCGATCCCTGAACGTGCAGAGATAAGGGCAGCTCACATGAGGGTTTTGCCGACGCTGGAGAAGTCCCAAACCATCTGGTGTTAAATGATGAAAAAGCATTTTGCAGGGGAGAAAAAAAAAAGAAAAAGCCCATAGCCAAAGCCCAGCAGCCTCCCCCTGCCACCACCCACACGCGGAAAATCTCAGTTCCTGAGAAGAAGCTCAACCAACGCCGCGGCTGTTCCCCAGCCGGAGCCCCGGAGCGGAGCTGGCACAGGCACGCACTGCAGCACCACACAGGCACGGGCTTCTCCACGACCTTGAGCTCTTATCCATTATTTCCCTATTTGCAGGGGAAAACAGGCAGTTCCGTGGAACGACGCAACACTGCCTCGGGGCGGAACGGGATACATCATTTGATGGGTGAAATAATTAATGATCAAGAGCCCGGGGATTACTGGCAGCAGACAGCAGGGCTGGGCTCAGCCCGCAGAGTTCCCAGGGAGAACCACGTGCATGCGCCATGTGCGTTCTGGGATCCAAAGAGACTCCCCTGCCCATCCCAGCCCCACGCAGGGAAGCCCCAGTGCCATCCACCTACCCCACTGGACCAGACATAGTAGGTGTAAGCCATGGCCTCCCGCTTGTTGAGTTTGTACACCTGCTGCAGCTTCTGCCAGTACACGTTCGCCTCCGTCTCCTCGTTGGCGAAGCTGCGGACGGTCTTCATGGCCGAGATGGTCTCCTCAGCCGTGTTGTTAGCCTTGGCCAGGGCACTCTGCACGTCCTTGGAGAGCTTCTGCAGGGAGCAGGGGGAGGCAGAGGGGGCTCAGTGGGTGCCAGGCTGCCCATGGCACATCTTCCCGCTTGCCCCAGGCTCTGGAACCCCACCAAATGACTCCAAAGGGAAAGGAGAGATGACATGAGGACAGGCAGATGCATACAGGACATTGCACCGCCCAGCCACCTCTTCTGTCAGACCTGAGATGTTTCTGCTCCTGAGCATGAAGCAAGGTAAGAGCCCAGGCTACACCTGTCTGCCCCCACAGGTTTAATGTCACTTCCTGCCCCCACTGCCAGCAGCAAAACACTCCAGCATCACCCCCACCAGCTCCAAGGCCACCCACAACCTCCTTGATGGCTTCACAGGGAGACCAGCCCAGCACTATGGCAATGTCACCTGCCCCTGCCTACCTGGTAGTACTTCCCATAGACATCAGACACCAGCATGATGATGGGGAAGCCCATGAAGGTGACGAGCGAGAGCTTCCAGGACAGGCTGAACATGAAGAAGATCACGCCCGTGGCCTTCACTATGTTGCGCAGGAAGATGTTGATGTTCTGGGAGACCAGGTCACTCACGATGGTCGTGTCCGACGTCAGGCGGGAAATGACGTCCCCTGCAGCAGTGAGGGGTCAAGGAAGGGGAGAGCAGGGACACGTCACCACAGCAGGTCACTGCCTCAGCATGTCCCACGTCCCGTGCCAAAGGCCAGATGGAGCTCCCCATCCAACCAGCTGGAGGCCTGAAGGGTGGCATGGAAGGGGGGCAACTCTCCACAACTTTGTAGATGCAAAACAAAACAGAGAAGCTTGGATTGCTGCATGCACAAGGGGCAGGAGATGCACCTGAAGGCACAAGCTACATCCCTGGGACATGGAGGGTGGCTGTAGGACAGCAAAGGGGACAGTGGCAGCATCCTACACCGGAGGGCAGCTCACAACCACGCACTCCACAGCCTGGAGCTGACCCAAGGGACCTGAGGACATGGATCCAGCTACTAAGGGAGGAAGCTCTGGCAGTGCCTTTTGGTGGAGCAGAGTGTAACAGCCAGCAAACATCATCCTGAACTCCTAAATACTTGGCCTGTGTTGGAGTCCAGCTGAATTCCCATGCTTTTGTGCAAGTCCAGGGTTACCCGTATCTCACTTCCAGTAACATCTCTGCTGTCCTCAGCTACCAAGGCACTGTGCAGTGACTGCTAAATACAGCAACAGCCTCAAAACTAAAAATACCACTGAGACAAAATTAAATGTTTGAAAGTTACACCAGAGTGGCACGGCCTGGGACAGGACTGAACTGCAAGTGGAGAAAGCAACAAGCACACCCAGCAAGCTTCACACATCCGAGGTTTTGGGCCTAGAGCAGAGCTGGAGAGTGGCCCACCAATAGGCACTGATGGGAGGAGGGAAGTAGGGGTTTTGGGGGTGCCTGGAGATGAGCATGTCAGCCCTGGGACTGCTGGATGCCAGGCTGATGGGTGGCAATGGGACATCCCCACAGTGGGAGGCAACCAAAAGGAAAGAGCTTTCTGCCTCTATTTCTAACCACAAGCACGTGGGTGCTGCCTCTGGCTGCCCCCAGTCTGCTGTGTGCCGGTAGGGCAAGCCAGGGGAAAAAATCTGGGATGGGATAGAAGGGTTAGAGCAAGTCTGGGGGAGAGGGAAACCAACCTGTGCGATTCTCATCAAAAAAACTCATCTCCTGAGACACCAGCGACCTGAAGAGGCAGTTGCGAAGGCGGATGTTCAGTCTTGCGAAGATGAGCGTAAAAACGCCGCCCCGGATACCTGCGGCAAATGAGCTAATTGCAGATAAGAAACGTTATAGAGCCATGGACACGAAACCCTCTCAGCAACACAAACACCCCCACGCTGGGCCAAGGGCTGGGCAGTGCTGGCACCATTTGTCACCCAGAAAACCAGCCCACACCTCTCCTGGGTGCCACCAGCACAGCGGTGGCTGGTCCTAAGCATGGCAGTCACAAGCTTTGGGAGGGAGCACAGCACTGCTGGAACAGCATTCCCCAGGGAACCCATTCTCTGTGTCCATTCCTGCTCCCCCACCTCCAGCAGATGGACATGAAGGGCTACACAAAGGCCCCATGACTGCCAACCATGGCTTCTCTGCACTGTGACAGCACAGAGAATTTAAAGCACATCCCTGTGGTCTCGCAGCGAACTGGTAGAGTGGGTGCCTGTGCCCACCATCACAATGAGCTCCTGTGGGAAAACCCTAAACTCCTTGTCAGGGCCAAATTCAGCCCCTGGATTACCTTCCTATGGCGAGCAGCGACATGACCAGCACTGCCGTAGAGAAGCGATCCATGCTCTTCTGCACCACGATGCCATCGATGGCCAGCCCCGTGTAGTAGGGCAGGAAGGTCTCACCTGCAGGACAAGCACAGGACATGGAGGTTCAGCCCCACCATATGGGATCGGCACAGGACCTGTATTCCCAACTGCAGCAGCCTGTGGACAACCCCATCCCCACCACAGAGATACTCGGCCATCACACAAGATGCCTCAGGACGTGCAGCCGTTAGTGCCATGTGGGGATATTGCACTCCCAGTGTATTGTTTCCCCTATTGCATTTGGTTTTGCCCCACTGCATCTTTCACCCACCCCTAGCAGCATGTGCCATCCAGCACCCCCAAAGAAAGCAATCCTAGGGTACTTCTAAGCCCCACCACCACAGCTCTGTCCCTCCTGGTGAGGATGGGAGCACACCATGGCCCGCCCGGTCCCTTCACTCACCCAAGGCGGCCACGAGGAGGAAGAAGGAGGCGATGCCCAGGAAGAAGGCGTCTGGCTTGGTGTAGGACAGCAGTTTATGGATGGTGGGACCTGCTGCCTCCTCCCGCTTGTCCCTCGGGGTGCCCCCATCACAGCTCTCCTCCACCTCGGCACGGGACTCCGAGCCAGGCCCCAGTGCCTCGCGGGAGGAGGTGACACAGGCCAGCAGCTGCCACAGCCCGAAGGTGGCCGCCAGCGCCACGTAGGTCCAGGCAAAGAGCCCCCAGAACCAGGGGTCCCTGATGGTCTTCCGCACCTCCGAGTAGAGCAGCAGCTTCACCATCATGTAGATGCCCATGAGGAGGCAGACGACAGCGATGAAGGTCCGTGATGCCTTGAGGCGCCGGGGACCATAGGCCGTGTTGGTGGCCACACCGATGGCAGCCCCCAGCAGCACGCAGCTGCGGTACAGGCAGCCCCCCCAGATGTCCAGCAGCGAGTTGAAGATGTTGAAGTGCCGCAGGTCCTGCAGGACATTCCGGCCGCCCTGGCCATGGGTGTAGAGCAGCGTGGTGACCACCACATCAGCCCCGCTGAACACCAGAGTGCTGGCCACCGCCTTCCAGGCGCGCATCCTTGTCGCCGGGCTGGGGGTCACTGAGGTGGTGAGAGGCAGCCCTAGCACGGGAAGGACATGCTCATGTCGGCCTCTGCTGCAGGGTGAGAAGAGGGGGACGGGGTTGTTATTCACCCCAGAAAGGAGGCAGGGGAAGGGAAGCAGGATAGGGGACAACTGTGCCAGCTCCCCACCCACCTATCCTGACCCCGGACACCACTATCTGCACCTTCTTCCTGCTGCATATGCTCCAAGGTATCTCATTAAATGAGCAGCACAAACGAAGACAAACTTCCCTCCCCAATGCCTTCACCCACCCTGAATCCCAAAGCACAAATCTGCACATCCCAATGGGAATCTTTGTCCCCGCTTGCGGTGGTGACTGCAGGGCCAGCTGGGCGGTCCCCGGCCTCTCGGTGCTGCCATGACATCTGTGCAGCCACGTGTCCTGCGCTACGGAGCCATGTAGGTGTTAAACTTGGATAGTCATGATCCGAGAGTCCCTGCCCACCTTTCCCAGGACAAAGCTGAAACCGAGCAGTCAAAACCGTAGAAAAGCAGATGGGAGAGCAGCTCAGCTTTGTAATGGATCCCCCTCATCAAAATAAGAGTAAACCATAGGTACAGCAGCTTCTCACACCTTACTGGCCCCAGCTCTCTTGGATATTAATTCAGGGTAGCCCACTAAACCCGCTGTGCAGTCAGCGTGCAATTCAATGACACAACAAAAATCCCGAGAGGAAATTAAAAAGGGATTGGAATTCCACAGCTGCGTCCCGTGGGAGAGGAAGGCTCCGGGGCGGGACGCTGCCTTTGCTGTCGCCCGAGGGTCTGTCCGGCATCAGCGACGGTGGGGCAGGATCTGAATGGACACGGGAAAGGGCAAAAAACTCGACTTGCTCTAAGCCGAGCGAGCCGCTCACCTGCCCCGGTGCCATGCCCTGAGGTGCCACGCGTTGGCAAGAGGGAGGTACCTGGTCCTGAAATTTGTGCTGGCTAAGCAGCTCGTGACGGTGCACAGTGCGGAAGGCACCGCACAAGGGGTGCCATGTGTCGGCCACACTCTGGCCTGGGTGACCGCAGCCCCCCAAAACCAATACACCGGGAGAAGGGCAGCCCTTGGCACTGGGCAAGCTGCGCCCTTGGGCGAGAGCTGCTCGGTGGTCGGGCAAGTGGGGTAAAAAGCTAAAAAGCGGAGGAAAACAGGGCAGAGGCTGCAATTTGGTGAAGCACAGAGGTTGATGGGGTGGCTGGGTAAGGCGGGATGGAGGCAAAGCAGAGCAGCGATGCCAGGGAGGAGCAGGACACGCTTCCCAGGGTGCTCGCTGCTGCCATCCGCTGCAAAGCTGCGCGGATCCGGCCCGGAGGAGAAGGAGGAGGAGGAGGAGAAGGAGGAGGAGGAGGAGGAGGCAGCCACCGCAGCTCCCCACCACCCGCAGCCGCGTCCCCAGCTCCCGAGCTGGAGCCGCCCAAGGCTCCCCGACGCAACCCGCCTTCCCCCCGTAGAGAATGTCCCGGGGGGGAGACGCCCGGGCAGGGCCGTGCCCACCAAACCCCGGACGGACGGACGGACGGACACCCACACGCAGCTCCCCCCTTCAGAGCGCACGGGCAGCTCCGCCTCGGCCCGCCCGGCCGGGACTTACCGGCGGCGGGAGCGGGGATCAGCGGGATCAGCGGGATCAGCCCGCTCCGAGCCGGCGGCGGCGCGTCCCGGGAGCAAGGTCGGTGCTGGGCGTGGTCTGCTGTGACCACGCCCCTCAGACCACGCCCTCTCATGCGGCGCGGCCCCGGCCCCGCCCCCGGCCCAACCGGGCAGGGCCGAGCGGCGGCACCGGGGACCCCCAAATTGGGGGTTCGAAGGGGAGTCTTCGGTCCTCCTGCTCGGTAAACCCTGCCCCGACGCAGCAAAGGCAGCCCCGGAATTTTCCCCGCCTTATAAGGTTTATTTATCCTCCCCAAATACGTATGTTTAAATTTTTAAAATTATTTTATTGGTTCTATCTCATTTTTGCAGTAGAGAGGGAAAATACAACACAGGAGTTGGCTCAAAAGCAACCGGGAAAAGGGCTCAAAATCATATTTTAAATTAATCCTTAAAGAGGGGCTCGACAGGGGTTTAATTAAACCCTTAAAATGGACTTAACAAGGGTTTAATTAACCCCTAACACAGAAGGATCCACTTTCAAGAAATCCAACTTGTAAATTAATTTTCCCCTTCATCTCCCACTCCAACTCTGAAGTAAAAGCAGGGCTCAGGCCCTTCCCTGGGCAGCAACCATGCATCCAGGTGGGCTATACAGCTGACAGAGGGGCAGGGCAGTGTCATTATCCCAAATTTTCCATGTGTTTTTGGAGTGCTGGGCTTAAAAACACCCCTGTGACCCTCACTAGCACAGGAACGGATTTCAGGATTCCTGGAGTTCACGCCCTTTCTGGAGAGAACAGAATGATCACGTTACAAAAGACAAATTCATTTTTCTCTGCCTGGATAACCAAAACCAAAAATATCACATTCTGTTGTTGATTTTATTTCTGCTAGTAAGTGCTTAAAACTAAAAAAAAAAAACCAAACAAAACACCTCACTTCAAGCCCTTCCCACATCCACCAGGAACACAGTCAGACCTGGAGTGACTATTCCTGGCTCAGGCTCACAGCAGGGAGACTTTTAAGCTGCAGGAAATATTGTCCATGGCTAAGCCGGGTCTGATTTCTGCTCCTCTTCCATCTGCACCCAAGTCACTCCCAGGCTTTGGTGCAATCACTCCAAAGGTCAACTTCCAAGCCACAGTCCAGGTGGAGCTTCTTGGCAGGACTGAGTCTCTCCCGGCCAAACCTAAATGAGGATGGTGCCACCTCCCTCGGTCCAAGGAATGATACAAGGGCAAACCTGGACCAGAGGGAACTGAACAGACTCCCTTGTCTGAACCTTCCCCTTCCTTTCTGCCAGGACAGAGCAGGCACATCTGCACCCTGCACTCCCATGCAGCCGGGCCACAATCCTTTGGGACAGCCCGTGCCGTCCCCGGCGCCGCAGGACCCCTAGAAAGCCCCAGCGTTAACTGCTTTTCTTCCCGCCAGACATGCTCTGCTCAGGGGGCAGCACCGTCTCGATCTGGAACGACACAAACTGGCCCTTCTTCAGCTTCTTCAGGGAGGTGGCAGTGCTGCCCCCAAACACGTTGTCTTCCACCTTGAAGGCCAGAGAAGGCAGGCCCCGACTTTTCCTTTTCATGCTCTTCCGCTCCCGCTTGCAGGCTGTGGTCATGTTGGAGATCACCTGTAAAGAAGACGTGGAGGGGTTGGGCTTTGTGGTGTCACTCAGGAATCAGCTCAACTCTGTCTCACATGAGATCAGGGAATCCCAGAATCACAGAGTCATTAGGGTTGGAAAGGACCTCTGGAGATCACCCAGTCTAACCCCCTGTCAGGCAGGGTCAGCTGGAGCAGGTGGCACAGGAACGTGTCCAGGTCGGTTTGGGATGTCTCCACAGAAGGAGAATCCACGACCTCTCCAGGCAGTTCCAGTGCTCTGCCACTTTTAATGGCCAGAAGCTCTTCCTCATGTTGAGGTGGAACTTCTTGTAGTTTAGTCTGTGGCCATTCCTCCTCATCCTGTCACTGGGCACCACCAAGAAGAGTCTGACACAATCATCTGACTCCCCTCGGAGATATTTCTATGGATTGACGAGATCCCCTCTCAGTCTTCTCTAGAGTGAACAGGCCCAGCACCCACAGCTTCTCCTCACAAGAGATGCTGAGAGTGAGAGCTGGCAGTGCCAAAGCCGGATGCACCCGGGGAAAGGGAAGGACTAAGTAGGGGCTTCCCAGCCTTGTTCTCACCACCGAAACCAGGAGACCTTACAATAAGAAATTGCAATTCCACGGCCATACTCAGAGCTGTCAGATCTCCATCAGTAGAGGGCAGAAGGGGATCTAGGCTGGAGTGCCACAGAGCCCAGGGAAGCTTTATCATCTCCTGTTAATTACAGCCCCAATCCCGGTCTGGATGCAGGAGAGAGTCAGTGATCCCAACACCAGAAGTTCCCTCAGGGACAGGACAGAGCTCTGGCTGCCCTGTGCCATGATGTGCAGCTCCATTTCACAAAAGGGGAGCTGAGCTAGTGAGCCTGAGCTGCCAAAGGGATCAGCTGGGAACAGATCCTACATATGCAGCTCTCAGGCCTCCTCCCTCCTGTCCCATATTCCTACTGTTATTCCCTGGCAAGAACAACCACAGTCCAGCTGAGATAGAGAGAACCACACAGCCCTGTCTGAATGTAAGAAATGACTGAGCAAACAAAGTACTTGAACCTTGTCTGTGATTTTTTGGCACACAGCTCACCAAGCACTTCACAGCAGACAGAGGTCATTTTTCAAGTGAGGGAACTGAGGAACAGAGACAAAATGAGCTGTCCAAGGTCACCCAGCACATCAGAGACAGTTAGGAGCTGCATGCTGACTTTGCTCCCCAAGCCCATCTCTCTGCCCACTGGGCCACTAGTCCTCATGGTAGCCCCAACACCCTCCCATTTTGGGGCAGGGTTACTTTAAACCTTTGTAGTTACACAGCATCTCCCTGAAGGCTTCTTGTCCCTGCCTAAGGAGGGACTCCCTTGGCTGATTTGGTGTTCGGATTACAAGGCAGGGAGCTGGGCAGGCTGGGACACAGCTCTCATTAGCCTGATGGGGCAAGTCAGTCCCTTGTATTTCATCACCCACCTCTGAGCAGCACCACCACCAGCTTCCCAGTGGTGCTGGCCCAGAGGGTCCAGCTCCACTCCTGCTGCCCTTGGCACACACTGAGCTGCCACCACTCCTCTCAGGCCAGGCCTGGACTTAGCTGCACAATGATTTCAAGGTACCACAAGACTTACAATTTCCTTCACCACATTCTGCTGCTCCTGCACCGTGGCTGTGAACGGCGGGAGGCTGTTGGCCTTACCGGAGGCAGCCCCCTGCTCTTTAGAGTCCTTGACAAAATCCACCTGCAAGGCACAGATTCGGGTGTTACTCTGCAACCACAGCAGTGACAAAGCTCCTGCAAGGCTCCCCTGGGCCGGGCAGTTACCTCTGAGGACAGGCACACGTATCTGTTGAACATGAGGAAGAAGGGGCTGTACTTGGTGGCGGAGTTGACCGAGGTGCGGAACTCGAAGAGCACGGGGTCCAGGTGCGCGTCCCACTCGCTGGGCTTCTCGTTCACCACGCTGCAGATGGAGGACCTGAGCACCTCGGCGCTGCAGTCACTGGGGCTGGTGGGGTCTGTGGGGTCTGCGGGGGTGAGGAGCTGGGAGATGTTCCAGTGCTCGCACAGGTGCCGGCTGACCTGGGACAACACAGAGAACACGGCACGTCGGCACCACAGCAGCTTCCAAGGCAGGGCCAGTGCTGTCCCCCCTGTGCCAGGAGAGGCTGTGGAACAGAAAACACTCCCCAGAAGTCAGAGCCTGGGAAAATGTTTTGCAATGACAGCTGCCGTGCTTGAAGCTTTCCACAGTGCTGGGAAGCTGGGTTAATCCCAGGGTAGGGCAGGAATTTCATGCACGTGGTCTTTCCCTCTGAGCAGAGAGGACTTGCACCACTGAACCACAACCTTCAATGCCTGCCAAGGTGAAAGCACTGGCAAATCAGCTCCCACTTCCAACAGGGATAAGGCAGCATCAGCTCCTTGCCCCTGCTACACAGCACATCACAACTCTGCCTTTAGGACCTGCTGCCCAAAAAACCTGCTGAAGGTCAAGCTGCTTCCCCCTGAACCACCCAGCACCTGACCTACCTCCTCACAGAAGTCCCAGCTCTGACTGGTGTAAATGTTCTTGGACGCGCCAAACCTGGACAGGAAGAGGACACAAAACTGGTTTTACTCCATCAGCTGAGGCAGAGCCCGAGGAGCTCCATCTTTATGGGTGCAAATGGGACAGGAAAGGGACAGCGGAGCTGGTCCTAATGAGGCTGCCGTGACCTCACCTCCGCAAAAGCAGAGAGGTCTGCTGGTCCAACTGCTCCAAACCAGCCAAGCCTGTTTGCTTTTGACTGATGAGGCAGCAGGAGAAACAAGAGAAGCTTCTTGCTCTGAATTCAAATCTCTATTGGCCCCACGTGTTTTCCACAAGGACAATGTCACATGGCGACACACACTGTGTGGATGCAAAATGAACACTTTCTAGGAGAAATCAGGGAATGGCTTTAAAGCTTCTGCAGAGAACTGGGACACAGCTCCCCTGGCCTTGGGCTACTCAGAGAACCATTTCTGCCTCTTTCTTCTCTGCCCATAACAAGTGAATAACAAGCTCTTCCCAAGGATTTTGTAAAGAGCAACTGAGAGGCACTGCATGGTCTCTCTTGTAGAAGGGAGAGTTCCTGCTCTCGTCAGGAAACCTCTTGAGGACACCCCAGCACTCCCCATCGTACTGCAGAGGTGCAATATAACCATCAGCAGAGGAGCCCACCTGTAAAAAACGGTAGCCAGGGCTTTAGCCACAGAGAAGGGATCTTTCTTCTGCAGAGGAGCAGCCTCCACCCACTTAGTGAAGTAGTCAGTCACAAGCAGGACGTGCGTGTTGCTCTGGCTTGTCTCAGGAAAAGGCCCTGAGTAAACAACCATAAAAAAAAAATCAATGTGATGCCGTCATATCCCCCAAATGGGGCAAGTTAAAAACCCAGTTGCTGCAAAAGTGACCACGACTCTCTTCTGCAATGTCATTTGGCCAGAACATTTTCGGTGACCTTTGTCAGCAAAAATACACCCATCAGAGCTTCAGTTCTGGGAAACAAGGCAAATGCACGCCCACAGCTCCCATTGTGTGTGGACAGGGAGCCGGGCCAAGCACAGGAATCAGGTTGCACCCTGGGCGGCTCCTGTGGCCTCCTTGGCATCTCCTCAGAGGCAGCGGCAGCTTTCCCTCCGTGCGTGTGGCAGCAGGTCTGCCACGCTCCCAGCTGCCAGGGAGGAGCCCTGAGAGCCACTTGAAACACTCACCATGGATGTCTAATCCCAGCACTTCCCAGGGAGATTCCACCCTGACAGGCCTGGCTTTCCGTGTCACATTCTTGTTGTGCTCCGCGTTCTGGCATGTTTCACACATCTTGATCTGGAGAGGGAAAAGAGGGATCAAAGAACTTGGGAACGCGCTGACGGATCCTGTCAGACCCAGACTGCACAGGTTGTGGAGGGGTGAGACAGACAGCAGGGCTGAGCAGTTTCCTTCCACCCAATACAAATAAGAAGGTGCAAGAAAAAGAGGGCAAAACGCAACAGGCTGACGCATCTCAACTTTCACAAGGCTCACCTGACAGCTTTCTCTGACACAATAACCAATTTTCTCAACGTGGCCTACAGCTAAGCTATTTCTCACCCTGTTTCCAGGCAAATATTTATTGTGTTTTAGCCTTCTACTGCTGGTTAGAGAATCCTCAGCCCTAGGATGTTGGAGGAGCTCAGACTATGCAATGCAAGCACACTCCTTAAACCACACTGCTGCAGAGTCCTGCTGCAGAGAACTGCCAGCAATGAAACGGGTGAGGCAAAGCAGCTGAAGAGACACTGAGATCCTCCTCTTGCCACAGTTCAGGGAATTGGGCATCTCTGGAAGGAATCCAGACTGCCCAAACCTAGACTCAGCAACTTGTCTGAAACAATCCCACATTCTCATGCTGGCCAAAACTGCCCTGGAAGTTTGAAGGAGGCCAATGAAGTTTACTGACACTCAGGGGAAGACATCCAACGTGTCCAGCTGCCTCGGGACATTCCAAGATTCACCTGCAGAGTGACTTAGTGTGTGGCTTCTCAGCACAGGCACTAGGAATGACATCATCCCTGCACCAGGGCTCTTCTGGCTGCTGCCTCGGGACTGCTGCCAGCACCGGTGTCATCGACACGGTCACACTCCACTTACCCAGTCCACAACATCCTTCACGATGCCCAGCCAGTAGTACCGGCTCTGGATGCGGTGCACAGTCTTTTTCTGGCCCAGGTGGTTCCCGATTTCGGTGAAATGGCTTTCCAGGAAGACCTGACGCCTCCTCTCGGGATCCACGATCACCTCGCGCTTCTCCTCCTTCTTGGGTCCCACGTAGTAGAGGCAGCCGCCTGCGGATGCCAGAGGTTTGTCTCCAACAACACCCTCTCACAGCTGCCCGGCTCCAGAAAAAGGGTCACTTTCCACAGTGGGAAACACAGCAGAGAGACAGCTCCGGGGGCTGCTGCTGCCTTGGGAGCTCCTACTGCCCCTGGAGAAGCTGCTAAACCGGAATCGCCCCTACGCACGCCCAGGAGCTTTTCTGCAGCCGGGACTGTGTGAAATCCTCCGCTACAACAAAGCCACTGTGGTCCCCACGGGGCAGCCACGGAGCACCGGCACTACCCCGGCGTGACACGATCCCCACTGCGTGCCCCTAAAGTGATGCCAAGGCGCAGGGTGCCCGGGGAGCGGCAGCGGCGACGGTGCTGCCGAGAAGCCACATCCCCTCCCCACGCCGAGGGTCCGGCACATCCCCCCGTGTCTGCGGGGCCGACACCCGCCGGGTTCCCCCCAAGGCTGCCCCCGGGCCCGGCGGGGCAGGCCGCGGCCGAGGGCAGCCCCTCACCGCCACGGTGCCCCCCGGCTCCCCACCGTCCACGACGAACTTCTGGGCGTAGCGCTTGAGGTTCTTCCTCTTGATGGAGCAGAAGCTGGGCGGGAAGCAGCCCTCGGCCAGCAGCCGGTAGATGTCCTCGAACTTGCTGCCGTGGCCGCAGGGCTCGGCCGCCACCACCACCTCCCGCTCGGCCTCCGGCAGCGCCGCGTCCATGGCCGGGCCGGGCCGGGCCGGG
>VZTX01019087.1:0-11629 GCA_013400915.1 Pardalotus punctatus | reverse complement strand
ACCAGGGTCACACCGGGCACAGGGAGGGCCGGTGCTCAACAGGCCGATATTTCCATTTCTGAGGAGCAGCAGCACCTTGGGGCTGAGCTCGGGGTTCTCCTGGAGGCTCTTCCAGCCACAGCATCCTGAGCTGGAACGGCTTCACATTGCTGAAAAGGCACTCCAAAAATATTTATATTTACATCCCACAGGCAAACAAACTTCCCACCTTTCCCAGGTGAGTCAGAGCACAGCCCTGATCCTCCATCCCTCCTCTCCTGGAGCTGTACCCAGGGCACACCTGGGAGAAATCCCAGCGGTTGTCAGCAAGGTGGAGCAAACTTTGGCCGTGTCCCAGGGTCTGGGACTGCCAAAAAGAACTTGTATGGAGTTTTCTTCTTTTTTTAACCAGGGAGAAATATCCTTCCAGCTCCTTAAATACTGCCAGGGGTTCGACCAGCTCTGGATCAGGTTCATAATCATGCAGAGAGGAATGGTGCTGGAACCGGGGATATTTCATTTTCCCCAGAGATTGTGCTCTATGATGGATGAGTTTTATTTATCACTGTCAAACATGCCTTGAATTTATCCCAGGGACATGAATATGCAGCAGAGAGAAGGGCACAGGAATATGGGATGTATAGAGGTGATCAAAGAAAAACAACATCACTTAGAAGTTTAAAAGGGATATTTTAGCCTTCATTAAGAAATCGCTTTCAAATTATTTGAAAACCACTATGAATACTCATGAGACTCAAAAGATTGAGAGCACAGTGTTCAAAGGACCCTGTACAAGCTATTTGTGTAAATGATTCCTCCTAGCAGCTCTCATCTTGCCTGTTTGGAAACTTGGGATTAGGGATTCAATTGTTTTGAGGGGAGGAATTAGTTTAAAAGTAAAAATACACTAAATACCATTTCCCTGTTATATTTTACCCTGAAGGACAGCGATAGTCACAGGAATGCCCAGGACTCAGCTTTGTTCTTAATAGAATTAAGAGGAGCCTGAATTTGCATGCCCAGGGCACCAAGGGAGCAGGAGGGAGAAATCAGTGCCCTCCTTTGGGAGGATGAAGGAGGCAGAGCTGGGGCTCTTCAGGCTGGGGGATCCTCAGCAGAGCTTCCTCCTCCTCTCCCGTTCCATACCTGAACCTCGGGCTCCAAGGTCCCCCTTTCCCGGAGCCACCTGGTTCAGTCAGCCCAGGCCTCCTGCTCCGAGGTGTAAAATCAAAGAGCAGAGGCAATAAGGGTGGAAAAGACCTCCAAGGGCACCGAGTCCAACCTTTGCCCGGTGTCTTTCTAGGAGCAGATGGTCCAAAGGCTCCTGTCTGTCCCCTCCACCACAGGGTGTCCTGGCTGTTGGCAGCAAACCAAATCCTGGCCCCAGACTCCCTCAAAAACCTCGGACAACTCAGCAGAGCTCCTGCCCTTCCCACCCTGAACACCCAACACCTCCCAAACGCATCCCACCCAAAACCAGTGAATGCTCAGTGACCACAACTGGCCAGGACTTCATTTTATTTCTTTCTAAGGGGTCGCTCTGGCTCTTCCAGCTGTTGGTTGTTGTAATTCTCTGATGGTGGTGGGGTCCCCATCCCTGCAGGTGTCCAAGGAAGGCCTGGCCGTGGCACTCAGGGCTCTGGGCTGGGGACAAGGTGGCCATCGGGCACAGCTGGCACTCCGTGGGCTGGCAGGGCTTTTCCAGCCTCAGGGATCCTGAGATTACCCTGAGAAATTAATCCTGCCCGTGGGGACCGGAGCTGTCATCGCAGGTGGAGATTTCTCCCCTCAAGCAGCAGAAAGAGCAGCACTGACGGCTCCAGGCAGCAGCTCGCTGTTCCCAAAATCCACACAGTTTCACCTCCTCCCGCTTCCAGCGGCACAGCCTCGCCCTCCCATCTGCTGCCCGCGTCCGCACGAGGCAAAGACAGCGTCAGGTAAAAAGGAAAAAAACCCCACGCAACAGAAAAATGAAAGGAAAAAAAGGGCAGCGGGTGCAGAGCCTGGTTTTTAATGCCAGCACCGCTCCTGAGCCGATCCCATCCCACGGCTGCCCACGGACCCCGCTCCCGTCCGGCTTTGTTGCCGCAAGTACAGTCAGAGGAAAACGGGAGGCGGCGAGCAGGGGCCAAGGAGGAGGCGAGGGGGGGTCGGGATCTTGATGATTTCATATCGTCAGAGGTTATTGCTGGGGCCGTGCCAGAGCCGTCAAGCCGAACCATCTGGGTTTGGGAAGGTTCCGCACTTCCCAGGGCCGGCTCCATATGGGCGGCGCTGCGGGCGGCCCTGCCCTCTCCCGGCCCGCCGTGAATCGCGCTGATTGTTATTCAGGTGGGATGGCCCGGTCATGAACTGCACTAATCAAAAAACAAACTGCACCAAAACACTGCGGCTCACACGCTGGCGCGGGCCTCCCCCTGACCTCTGTTCACCAGCCGCTTCCAATGGATGTAATGCAGGTTGTTCTTCTGGATTTTTGCACCTTCCACAGTTACCAGACATCTGTGTAAATCCCCACCCCCTCGTGTTGGGCAGCAGGGTCAGTAATGTTCAACAATTCAACGTGGGAAGTCTCACTGAGGAAGTACCAGGCCATAAATTTCCTCCAACAAGAGCCACCTATCAAGCTAAGCCTTGTTAAGAAGCTTCCCAGATATTAATCACAATAAAGGGCCGCTCCTGTACCCCTGTGCCGGGAGAATGGAGCAGGAGGAGGCTGCAGGAGGAGGTTTCTCCCTCCTTCACCCTTTAAGGTTGGAGTGCTGTCATTTCACAGCGATGCTGGTGACCAGAGGAGCTCAGAACGCCCTGAAATCCAGCACAGCTCACCCTGGGGGCTCCTCTGCCTCCCACAGGACACAGCTGCTCCCTCGGGAAAAGCCCCACGTGGCTGTGGAATGGGGTAAAATTACCTTGGGATTGCACCCCAAAGTCGGTGGTGGCTGCCAGGGGCTGTCCCAGGCACTGCAGGGATATCAGCATCAGCCTCTCCCTGTCTGTGTTTGGGGTGTTTGGATCCCAGAATCCCAGAATCCCAGTTTCTCTGAGGTTGGAAAAGCCCTCCCAGCCCACGGAGTGCCAGCTGTGCCCGATGCCCACCTTGTCCCCAGCCCAGAGCCCTGAGTGTCCATCCAGGAATTCCCTGGACACCTGCAGGGATGGGCACTGCAAAGCTCCCTGGGCAGCCCCTGCCAAGGCCTGAGCACCCTTTCCATGCAGAAATTCCACCATCCGGGTGTTCTCCGTGTTTGTGTGGGTGTTTACACTCCCCTGTGTTTGCACACGTGTGGCCCCTGCCAGTGTGGAGCAGTTTTGGAAATCCACAGGCATCAAGGATGGCGTTTTAGGGCAGTGCTGGTGCCCAGGCCCCCCCCGCCCCACAATTTACTGTGCTTGTTCCCACCTTGGAATTCCAAAGGGAATATCACACCTTCATCCCAAGAGATCACACTGCCTGGAGATGTAACTTGTGCTACCTGGCTTCCTTTATTCTTAAATGAGAGGGTTTATCAGGACTGGAAGAGCCCAGGAAAATACAGTAAAACATTTAAGGGCTTGGAGACCTAGCTTGCTTTGTTAATTTTCATTATTTAAAATTGGATGGCCTGGTTTGAGGACTGAAGGATTTCTGAAGTGCACAGGCTCCTGCCTGCCAGGGATAACTAAAGGAAAGCAGTGGCTGGGATGGGAGAGAATAGGGAAAACACTATTTTTTATCTTTTTTTTATCTGAAAGGACCCTTCAAGCCCTGGTCCCTCACAGCCCCCCATGTGTGCAGGGTGAACAGCCAGGCCATTGATTTGGGGCTGTGCTGAGCCCCAGCAGCCCCTGACCTCTGCAGAACTGGAGCCCAAAATGAATTTATGCTCCTTTAATGGAGATAAAGCCAGAAGGGGAGAGCATAACTCAGCCAGACAGTTCTGCTCCAGCCTGCCCTGCTTGGTTAAGAGCAACTTCTCCCCCTCGTTAAATAAAAAAGCCCTGAAAGCCCAGGCCCTTGAAGCACTCGTGGTGAGAGCCTCATCCCTTTCCTTGGACAGGGAGCAGCTGGAGCCGCACGGAGCAGCCGGGGGAGCCTGGGAAGGGGAGGCTGAGATGCTCCCAGAGCAGATCCGCTCCCTGAAGGAAAGGAAACAAACCTTGCTCCCTTGTGGCAGTTCGGCATTTCGGAGGGAGCTTTTGCCACTGCCACGCGTGCACGTGCTCTGCATATTCCCAGCAGCTCCCAGGGTGGATACAGGGAAATGTGGGAGCCTCCAGAGCTGCCCTGGGTGGGAGGATGAGTGGTTTGGTCTCCAAGAGGGAAAAAGCTGCTCCCCTTACCCTACAGCTTGGAAAACTGCTCGATCCCTGCCTGTCTCCGCCAGGAATGGGCACAGGGGTGCCACCAGCCCCTCCTGGCACCTGGGGCCAGGCTCAGCCCGGCTGCTGTCACCACAGGACAAAGCAGTGTCACCACAGCGGCCTGGGGACAGGGTCCCTTCCGAGCCCTCCGAGGAATGCGGGGCTGGTGCCGCGTCCCCTCCTTACCCCCACAGCTCTGTTTTTGTGAGCCCGGCAGAAAGTGACACTTTTTCTTTTGCTTAATTAAGTTGTTCAGAAGAGGGCTGGGCAAACAGTTGCGTCTACGTGGGGAGTCCCGAAGGGCAGAGAAAGCGCTGGGCGTTGCCAACATAAAAAGGGGGATTCTGTTATTGTTTGGGTGTAGACGGGTCATTTTTTCAAAGTTACTGCTGCCTGAGTGACCACAACCCTGCAGCAGCAGCAAAGAAAGGACATAAAGCTGCTAAATGCAGCTACCTTGGGCTCCAAAGTGGGAAGGAAAAAAATGAAACAAAAAAGCCGGGAGGGAGCAGCGCTGGTTTTCTCTCTCCAGAGAAAGCAGGGGCTGATTTCCATAAGGACCGGGGGAGCTGGAGCAGGTCCCTCCGGGGGTGCTGTTCCAGGGCTGGGTGACAAAACCGGTGCCAGGGGAGCTCTGGAGGCGCCCTGCAAACTGTGCATCCCCAGCCACAGAAAAAGCCCCAGGAACAACTCCCAACCCCTTCACATCCACCTGGCTTCCAGCAGAAGCCTCCT
The DNA here is from genome assembly GCA_013400915.1 of Pardalotus punctatus. NCBI lineage: Eukaryota > Metazoa > Chordata > Aves > Passeriformes > Pardalotidae > Pardalotus > Pardalotus punctatus. The sequence continues at coordinate 6,571 of VZTX01019087.1, read as the reverse complement.
GCATTCCCCCGACCGCTGGTGCCTCAAGCCTGGGGATGTTTCCCATATTCCGGCAGTCCAAAGGCAGACTCTGACCCTCAGAGCTCGGCATCACAGCTGGCTGTGGTGTCCATCTGCTGCCCCACGCTCTGAAAGCTTTCCTGACGTTTCACCCCATGGTTTTCAGGCTGGGTTTCAAGTCCAGCATGACCTGGCTTCTCCAAGTGGGAGAGATGGATCAAAGCGAGGATCTTGCCTCCACTGGCACAGCTGGAAATCAGGGAAAGGTTCTTCCCCCAGAGGTGCTGGGCACTGCCCAGGCTCTCCAGGGAATGGGGACATTCCCAAATCTGCCAGAGCTCCAGGAGCGTTTGGCCAGCACTGCCAGGGATGGACAGGCTGGGATTGCTGGGGGGTCTGGGCAGGGACAGGGGTGGCACTGGGTGATCCTGGGGGTCCTTCCCAACCTGGATATTCCGTGATTCTGTGATTCCTTGACAGAGGCTCAGGGGAAGGCACCTGCTGCCCTGCCCGCCCTGCCCGCACTCGCAGGTGGCTCAGGCTGGGATCCAGCCCCCAGGGAGCTGTCTGGAAGCTGTGTCTGGACGCTGGGAGCCGGCTGGAAGCCATGTGCCATGTGCCGCGTGTCCAGGTAACCGAAGCTGCCCCAGGGGATCTGGAAGGATTCACCCCTGGTTTTGGCTGGAGGTTGGTGTGGGGTGCGTGTCGGACCCACCCAGCGCCTTCTCAATCCCAGCTGCTTTCCCCGTGCAAGGTCTGAACTCAGGTGCCAAACCTCCCTGGATTCGCAGCCCTTCTCTGTTTAAGGAGCTCTCCAAACACCTCCCTCCCTCTCCTCGCCCCCGTGCAGGCTCCGGGCAGGACAACCCCCAATCCCTGTGCGCACGGAGCCCCCCAGCTTCCCAGGGGCTGCTCCAAGGGGACACAGAGGAGACCCTCGGCGGCCGCAGCTTCTCTTTGGCCATTTTGCCTTATTCAAGGTGCCTCTCCTCGCTCCTTCCTCCTCCCCCCCGGCGCTGGACCGGCCGCAGTTGCCGTGCGCATCCCGCTCCAGCCGCTGCCGGGAACGAGCCGTTCTGCCGGGCAGCTCCTCCGCGGCCGCGGTGCCGCCGCGAACAGAAGGCCTTCCTTGACACGGGCAACCCCAAAAGGCTCGGGCTGCGGCAGGGAAGGTCCGAGCAGACAGAAAGGAGGATTCACAAGGGCTGGATGGGAGCCACGGCCCCTGCGCAGGGGCTGCGCCTCCCGGCAGGACAAAGAGCGCGGCTCTCCCAGCCCCGCGTTGTGCTGACGGCCGCACAATCCTCTGGCACGCGGAGATGGAGCAGCATTCCAAAGGCCCACGTGTGGAGGAGGTAGAGCGGATGGACACTTTCCGCAGGTGCTCGGCCAGTGTCCCCTCATTTGCATACATTTGCATGCTGTCAAACAGTGCCTGACAGACTCTCTGAGAAGGTCTGGACTCAGCCCAAACCTGTCAGGGACTTTCTCCTTGCCAGTCAAGGTTGGCTTGGGCTGCAATTAGAGGGAGGAAAGGAACACTTCTGACATTGCCGTGGAGGAAGCTCTGGATGGGGGAGTTTAAAAGGAAAATGTGCATTTTCTTTAGGGAAAAAGCCCTCTGGGCTGCTGTGTCAGGCCTGGGGGGAAAGAACGGGGAGGAAAAGCAATTTGCCTCTTTGGTGTGGAGGAAAATTTCTTTTTCTCTACTCTCTCACCATCGCTCCATGTGCTACCGGCCCACGGGAGAGCCCCGGCCAAGGGGGAGCTCTCAGCGCTGTAAAACAATAAATAATGAGACACGGACTTGGCAAAGATCTACCTGTGCAGGCTGCACACCTGGCCAGGGCCCTGCAGCAGGAAATCCTGGGATGCTGCTCCCGAGCCGTGGGGCAGGCGGGGTGGGAGCTGCAGAGGACGAGGGGGACGCGAGTGAGCGTTGAAACAACCCCAGACATGGCAGGGCATGGAAATACCTCATCTTTACCAAGGGGAAAAACAGAAGGGACAATGAGGAAATGTTTTGGAAGCCCACACCCCTTTTGCTTGTTGTTTTACATATTCTTCCCTCAGCCGTGAAAATTTCATACTTCATCTTCGCCCGGCCGGGGCCACAAGAGTTTCACGAGCAGGGGACAATAGGTTCTGTTTATTCAGCCACAATAAAGAGCCTGTTTCACTCTGGACTGCAAGTGGCTGAGCCATCTGGCCCATATCTCCACAGTAAAACATTGTCCGTGACACAAAAAATGATTGCATCCCCAGGACAAACTAATGTGACCTCGGAATAAAGGCTTCCTCTGAAGCTATGATATCATACTGCAGAGGGGACACCGGCACAATGGAATCTGCTCCCCCAGAGCACAAGTGAGATAGGACTATTTAAATCCAATTTTACAGGAGACTTTTTGTCCTCCGTGGCAAAGCACCCAGATCCGACGACAGCATTGAAACATCTTTTTTTATGCACTCTTAAGGCAACAGAGCGGTTCTGTCTGCCCTTGGCAGCCTCTGGAGCTCGCTCCGGGCCCAGGAAGCGTTTTCCAGCACCTGCAAGCTTTTCTTCCAACAACATTTTACTGATGGGGCAGCACCTGCAGCGGGCCCTGCTCCCTGTCCCCCCTCGGAGCCGGGACAAACAAGCGCCTCTTTCTCCTCGGTGCCAGTTGGAAAACCCGACTGCGCCACGGGCTCACAAATCGCGTCTGAGCTGGAACAAGGCGCCCTCAGCACGGCTGTACCTGAATGGAGACTTCATGGGGCAGCACCAGGAGCCGGGGAAGGGCCCGGATGCGCGGTGGGAGCGATTCCCAAAGGAGGCGATTGATGGTCCCCGGGACCTCGGAGAGAAACGCTCCTGAAAGGGCTGAGGGATCCAATGAAAGGGGCTAATCCTTCCCAGGGACAATGCTGCCCATGTGTGGAGAGTCAGTGCGCTGTGGGAATGCCCTGCAGAAGGACAGGGAGTGCCGGGTTTGTGGCTGGAAGGGGCTCCCAGAGCTCGGGGTGTCCCTGCATCCCTTCGGATCCAGGGGGACACAGGCACTGACAGCAAGAGGTGCTCGGAGAGGATAAAAACGGGGAATAGTTTCACAGGGAATTATCTTGTAATGAGCTGGATCAATCTGGGATTCGCAGGGTGGAAAGCAAACCTTGCTGGGCACAGAAAGGCTCCTTTTTCCAGCCATCAGGAGCAGCCCCCGCTCCGGGCTCAGAGGAGCCTCTGCGGCTCATTCAGAGCATCAGAACTGTCCTGACAGTGAAGTGAAAACAAAAGCAGCAGCAAACCATCCTGCCCAGCTTTATCTTGGCTCTTTGGGTCTGAATTCAGACCGATTCCAAACTCCCTTTTCCACTTGGCAAAAATTCCCTTTACCCACTTTTCCCCCCTCAGGCAAAAAGTGCCTCCGTATGAGCAAACACCCAGAACCCTAACATCAGCTTTTCATATGAAAATACACTTTGCAAGCCCAAAAGATTAAAAAAAAAATATTAAAAAATCAATAAATCAATCCCCAATGTGGAGTTTTCAATGGCAAAGGCTCCTAATCTGCTGTGGAATGACAAACCTCGCACCCAAAGGATTAAACTGCCCCTGCTCAGACCATGAAATGGGGCTGCATTTTTGGCCTGGCCCTCGTGTTACCCCCTCAGGTCTGCAGGGCCAACTCCCAACCCCACACACCTGCCACTGAAAACCCCACAAACTTCCTTGAATCCCTGGGAAATTCTGCAGGAGCTTGTGCTGGGGTGAGGTGACAGTGACACTGCCTGGGACCTGCAGGGAGTGCTCACTGATGCTGCTTTGGGGTTGGGTCATTGATCTCTACAGCCAAGGACACAGATCCCACTAAAAACTCTAAAAACAGTAACAAATCCCACTAAAATAATCCCAAACTCAACTAATTTATAGATATAAATATGAACACCATCATGCTGGAAGAAAACTACTTTCTTAGGCCAAGTGTTGGCTTCTCAGCAGAAAAATCCATTTGAATTAAAACCCCATTTGCTGAAGAAATAATTATCAATAAAATAGAGCAAGTTTTTTTTTTCCCCAAAGTAAGAGGTAGATTGTGTTTTGACAGAAAAAAGGCCCCTTTTCCTTTTGCTGTCTCTTTACTTTCTTCTTCCTTTTCCTTTCTTGAAACAGGGATTTAAATACCTTGTTCCAGCATCTCAAAGATTATCTCCTTGGGAAACTCCCTGGAGGAAGGACAGAGCTCCCCAAAGGCAACCTTTTTTTTTTTTTTCTTTTTTTGTTTCTTCAAACTTCTTTCACTTCAGCTCTTCCCTTTCTGTTTCTGCCTCATTTTAATCCCTCTGAGCTGCAGCAGGAACCGATCGGAGCCCCAAATCTGCAGGAATTCCCATCGCCTTCAGCACAACATCTGCACAAATCAGGCTGGGGAAGGGGGAATGTGCCATTCCTGTGACATAAGGGACACTTGGGATGGAGTTGATTCTCTCCCAGATTGCAGCTGCAGCCACTCAGTGTCCCAGGATTCATCAGCTCCGGCTCCAGGTGTGCCCCAGCCCGTCACAGCTGGGACACCAAGGGGAGAATCAGGGAATGCTTTGGATGGGCAGGGACCAAAGCCCACCCAGTGCCACGGGTGTCACCTCCCGCTGTCCCAGGCTGCTCCAAGCCCCAGTGTCCAGCCTGGCCCCATCCAGGCCATCCCATGCTAGGTTAGGGTTAGAAATAATGGAAAGCTGCTGGGGGTTTTCTTGCCTTTTCCATACTCCCAAACACGAGCTGGATCAGCCAGGAAAAGCACCAGGAAGACAGACGAAGGAAAAAGAGAGGGGGGGAAAACTCGTCTTGAAAGAAATAAACTGGCAAGATGTTGGCTGCAGCTTCCCATCTCCAGGTATTTCACCTTTGGCACCCCTTTAATTTCACAGAATCCCGGGATTTAGGTTGGAAAAGCCCTCCCAGCCCACGGAGTGCCAGCTGTGCCCGATGGCCACCTTGTCCCCAGCCCAGAGCCCTGAGTGTCCATCCAGGAATTCCCTGGACACCTGCAGGGATGGGCACTGCAAAGCTCCCTGGGCAGTTCCAATTCCTGAGCACCCTTTCCATGCAGAAATTCCTGCTGAGAAATGTTCTTGGAGTATCTGACAGGAGGGGCAGTGAGGTGGTGTGGGGCTCTGCTGCCGTGTCCCAAGGGACAGGAGGAGAGGAAATGGCCTCAAATGGTTCCAGGGGAGGTTCAGGCTGGAGATTGGAAACAATTTTTCCCTGCCAGGGCGGTCAGGCCTTGGAATGAGTTGCCCAGGGAGGTGGTGGAGTCCCTGTCCCTGGATGTGGCCCTGGGGGACACGGTTTGGGGGTGCTCCTGGGGCAGGACTTTGAGGAATATTCCTCTTTACAGCACCCTATTTATTTCCATTGTAGCCAAATCTTCCTTGTCCTTAATCCCAAACCAGAACTGACAAATATCAAAGCTCCTGTTTCCCTGGCTTTATGTACAGAGCTTTCTCCTTCCTTTACCATCTCACCCTGACTCTATAAAACACCTTCCCAGCTGATTTCTCCTCAGTAATTCCTGGTGGTTTCAGCTTCTTCCACCTGAAAAATCTGATTTCCCCTCAATAATTCCTGGTGCTTTCAGCTACTTCCACCCGAAAAATCCTTGGGCTTCAACTGATCTGAATCTAAAACAGCATCCCTTGCCTCTGGATATGTCCATTTAATATATCCAATGCAAGCAGCCAACTGCTGTTCTCAAAGCCTATCTGACAGATCCTATTCACTTTCAAAGCAGCTCTCCATGGTTTGAATAATTATCTTTCATTTCCCCCTTTCTGACACTTTTCAATGATTTGTTGACATCTGAAGAGATATGTGCAATCTCACAAGAGGCAGCTGGACTTTCTCCCCAAAAGATACAAATACAAAAAGGATTCCCATACAGAATTGGAAATAACGATGTTCTTTGCAAATGGAAGCCTAAATCTGCATTTTAATGGGACATGTTTTTAAAAAGCGGAATTCATGAATAACCCTATGAGTTTTAACTTTTTCACTGCCAGGGACAAAGCAGAACCACCCCTGGGAAGGAATCCTACCTTCCCTTTGTCCGGTTTGCTTTCCCAGCTCTGCTGCTGCAGGGGCTGCAGCTTTCCTGCAGCACCTTCCAGACACAAAGCTGAGGATGCAGCTCCCACCCTGGAATTCGGGTCCTCCAGCAGTGACCCCAGGCTGGAAAACAAGAGCCAAAATCACACGAAGCCCACAAATAAATAATAAATCCGTGGAATTCTCCAATCCCCATTCCAGGGGCTTGGGGGCACTGCCCAAACCCAACAGGATTTATCCTCACACCAGCTGTGGGAATCCTTGTTAATGTTTTGCAGATGGAAACCAGAGGGAGAAAGAGAGCAGGATCCAATCCTCACCCAGGATCACACCACGAGCCAGGGTTTGGTGCCTGATTGGGAACATCCATCTGTTACTGGACACTTCACCCGTTTTTGGACACTTCACCCGTTTTTGGACACTTCACCCATTTCTGGCCATGCTTTTCCTGCAGAACTGTTTATGTCACTTCCACTCGAGGTGGTA
>VZTX01019079.1:259-28942 GCA_013400915.1 Pardalotus punctatus | reverse complement strand
CCCAGCACGGGGCCAGCACTGCCCATCCCACACTGGGGAACCAGGGCCGTGGGGACCAGGAGTGGGAGCAGCGTCACCTGGGGGTTTGGGGCGCTTTGTCCTTGCTGGTTCAAAGCTTTTGGGAGCTGTGCTGCCCTGGCTGGGAGCTGTGTGAACCGGGATAACCCGGACTGGAGCCGGTGCCAGCAGACGGCACTCAAGAATGTGCAGCCCAGTTCTGGGGTCTGCAGGGCCTGGGCTCTCCAGGGAAGGGGCTGTCCCTGTGAGGAGCCCGGGAGAGCACAAGCTGGGCACTGATCCCACCATCCCTGACCGTGCCAGTCTGAGGAGCCCTGGGCTGCCTCGGAGCAGGAGGGGGTGTGCAGTGGAATTTGCTGGTCCAGCTCAGAGCTGGGAAACTCTGGCACCTGCGACCCGTGCCCTGGAACCCGCAGTGCTGGGGCTGGAGCGGCTTTCTCAGCCACGGGAAAAGGACACAGCGTGTCTTTGTGCCAGGGTTTGCAGTGATGGAAGGGCAATGTTCGGTGGAGACCTGGGCAGCTGCTGGGTTGGTGCTGCTGGGTCTGTGCTGCCATCCCCACCCCGACCCTGGGCACGGCTCCTCCAGCTCTCTGGGGTGCCTGGCTCACCCCGGCTGTGCCTGGTTCTCTCTGGCTCACTCTGGCTCACTCTGGCTCTCTCTGGCTCTCTCTGGCTCACCATGGCTCTCTCTGGCTCACTCTGGCTCTCTCTGGCTCACTCTGGCTCACTCTGGCTCTCTCTGACTCACCATGGCTCACCATGGCTCACCCCGGCTGTGCTGTGGCATTGCAGGGCTCACTCGCCCAGCTCCAGCCCTTCAGCTGCTCAGTTTCACCTCTCCCCCGTCTCACCATTGGCAAAGGGGTTTTGTGGCCTGCTCAAGGCCGAGATGTCCTTCTCAGCCTGGCCAGTGTGTCACCTGCTGCTTTGGATGCTCCTCATCCCCATGCCAGTTTCTGGGGGATCCCCCCACAGCGAGGGATGTGCCGCAAACAGGAGCCCAGAGAAGCAGGCGGTGTCTGATAGAGAGAACACCACATCCTTCCCAAGCTATCTCCAAATCCATCATAATTTCCCCCAAGTGTTTCTCATTGGGACTGGTAACATAATAATTGTTGCATGATTTGCTGAAATCCGTGTTCTTTTTTTAAAATGTCATGTATTTGACAAATGCTTCTTTGCACACTGTCACAATAACGAGAAGAAGAGACTTGCAGGGTGAAACTGTGCTCTGAGCAGCATTGATTTAGTGATTAGTGTCATGTTCGTCTTGGATTTTGTAATTCAGACTCATTAACCTGAAAATGTTCTTGCAATTTTCTTCTCCTAGACTGGTTTGAAAGTACAAAAGCAGCCTCTATTCATTTCAAGGAATCCAAGAGCAACTGTCTCTTGTAAGACACTGAACAAGGAGGGGGCAGGCTGAGAGTCACTAAATGGTATTTAAAGCATGATCATTTATTCCAAATCTTGATTAAAATAGTATTTATCTGCTTTGCTTCAGCAGTTGGAACAATCAGAATAAATGCCTGGGAAAAGAGCCCCAGCCCTTCAGCTCTCTCTGCTCTCTGCAGTGGTCAGTGCTGTGGTCCCCACGGGGACCGTGCTGCCCCTCGGGGCTGTCCCAGTTCCCTGACTGGAAGGAAGCTGCTCTGTGTTTTACAGGACTCTGGAGAAGTAACTCCAACTTATTTTGCTCTCCTGTCCCAAACCCCTCTTTTGGGGCCAGGTTATAAGCTCATCTGTCCAAACAGTAACCAGCAAGCTGCAGAATATTCCAGAATGTGAAATGTGTTCCTTTCATGTGTCGGTTGTAAGCAATGCAGCAGTTTGGCTCCCTGGACACTCTCATGCCTTCGATGAGCCCTGGCATCAGTCGTGCAGCTTCTTGGTTTTGCACTGAGCAGCTGTGAACATTTTTCCTGATGGAACGGTTTCCTACAAATGAAATCTTTAATTTGTGTATGCACATCCCTTTTAATATAATCAGGCTCTTTATTCAAGAGAGCAGATCTGATGAAACATCCCATTTCAGCGAGGGCAGTTTAGGCCAGACATCAGGAAAACCAGTTTAGGCCAGACATCAGGAAAACCTTGCTAATGATTAAAATGGTGAGGCACGGCCTGGGCTGCCAGGAGAGCTTAAGGAAACTCCATCATGGGAAGTCTTTAAGAATAATTTTGGCAGCTATTATCAGGAATGATTTAACTATAATTGATCTTGACTTGGAGCAAGAGAATGGACTAAATGACTTCTTTCTTGTTTTGCATGATTTCCAAGAAATTCTTTTAAAAAGAGTTGAATTTAGATGGTTCAGTATTACCAAATGTTCCTTCCCCTCTTTCTAGGGGAATTTTTTACTAAATTTCAACTGAGCATGCAAATAGTTGAACACAATTTGTAATTTCTCGCATGTCAAGGTCTGAACCTTTGAGGATGCAGCTCCATCTCTCTATATACTAAATATTTTCCCTTCTCCTGTTGCTCGGTGCATTTGTTGTGTTGCAGAGTGGCCTTGAGCTGGTGTTTCCCCAGAGGAGCCAAACCTGGGGTGGGGGTGGAAGGAAGAGCTGCAGCCACTGTGCAGAGCAAGGCTGAGCCAAACCTTTCAGTTCCACAAGTAAGAATTAGAACAGAGAGGGCTTTGCACAAATATTCGAGTTGAGTTAAAGGAAGAGCTGAGCATTCAACAAATGACTCAGTGAGCAGCGGGGAGGGGGCTCTGCCTTGAACTGTTGTCTGAGGGCTGCTTCATCAACTCCTCGAGTGAAGTGACTAACGCAAAACTGAGGCACAATGCTGATGATGTGCCTGACCTTAAAAACCTCCATGAAATGCATCATTTGCTCATTTTCTAATTTAAAAAAGCAATTATGTTGGTCACTCTTTACATTTGCTTCTCCGGACTCTATGGAGATTATATATATATAGATATATATTTATGTGTGACATTTTTGTGTTCATAATGAGCATTTCAGCCTTGTGCACAAGGATGCCTCCAACAGAAGATGTTGCCCAAAGCTGGGGCTGCTTCCTGTGTGTGTGACTGCAGGGAGGGGCAGAAGAGAGACAGCAATCTGGAAAAAGCTCTTTCACACCTGAACTTCACACGCACAGGCATTGTGAGTGTTCAGGGCGACCAGACAACCTCAAATCACAACAATTCCTGTGTGCCATCTCTCAAATAGATTTGTAACTCCTTTCAGACATTTTACTTCGTTCAGGTTTCAATCTTGCTGTTCAGAGGCAGTGACAGAGAAGTCTGCAGCGCTGACAGCAGATACCCCAGCTCACATTCCCTGACGGAGGTGGGCCAAAGCTGGAGCTGCTTTCCAAATCCCTGTGACTTTGCAAGTTGAAATTACAATATTTAGGCAAACCACACAAGTGATTTTGGCTTCAGGATGTGCAAAACTTGCCTGGTGAACTTTATCCAAATAAAACCACGCTGGGTTTTATTTCACGGCAGCTTTTCCAGGACAGGATGGCTTTCAGAAAATGAAATCCATTGACCCAGGCCAGGATGAAATAAGAGGGAAGAGTGTGCAAAGGTTATAACCATGTAACACTGGAAGTGTTTTGTTCCAGCCCTCTGTGGTTTCCCTGAATCCATCAGAACTCATCCTTGGACACTGGTGAACCTGCAGCCAGGAGCACGCGAGAGCTCATTCCCCACCTCAAAGCATCTCAGTCCTGAGAGGCTGTGAAACACCTGAGAGGGGTAAAACGTTCTGTACAAAAGCATTTTCTCCCATTTTTCCAGTGAATGGAGTTATTGCAGTCCCCAGTTTGCTCTAGGGAGCAGGAGAACCAGGACCAAACACAGCTGGTACCTACAAGACCAAACTCCCAAAAATGTTTGTTCTCCATGAAGCCCTGTGGTTATCCAGCTACAGCCAGGCTGGACGGGGCTTGGAGCAGCCTGGGGCAGTGAAAGGTGTCCCTGCCCACGGCAGGGGATGGAATGAGATGGACTTTAAGGTCCCTTCCCACCAAAACCATTCTGGGATTCTGTGATTTTCTGTATTCACATCATGGGTTAAGCGTGGGGAATCTATGGCAAGAGGAGCCTGAGTGGATGATGAGGAAGCAGCTCTGTCCCTGTCTAATTTGGGTGTTTAATTCAGTATTTCTGGCCAAATCAACGTATTTTAGGCACTCGAGTTTTCCACCCCCTCCTCCCCCAGCTTCAGAGCCTTGGAGAGTCCACCTTTGGAGAAAGCCAGAGTTGGCATGTTCCGTGGTTTCTAATTTATTATTTGCACACAGGTGACTCCCACTTCCCACCTGCTCTGGCAGCATCTGTGTCCTGGCACGAGGAGCTGAGCGCTGGGGGCACCAGGAGAGCTGCCTGCTCCATCCTCCCAGCGGCTCTGCTCTCTGCAAACGGCTCCTGAACACACCAGAAGGACTCAGCTGTTTCTCCACACTGGGAAGAGCAGCAGGAGAGGTCTGGGGCACGGGGAGGTGCCGGGGATCACTCTGGATAACTCTGCTCCCTGCATTGCATGGTTTGCAGAATTAAGATGCAGCCACTCCTTGTCCTTCTGGCTGCAAAAAACTGCAACATGTTAAAAAAGCTTTACCTCCCTTTTTTTTTTTTTTGTCTTAGACTGAACCCTGACATCTCAGTCTCGCTTTCCCCATTTGTCAGGGTAGAACGAGCAGGGCATGACCCCGGAGCTGACAACGTGTCAGTGCCCTGCCTCTCCTGACATGGGGCTCTTTGGGCTCTGCCGTCCCAGCAGAGCTCAAGCACTCAGATATGGGGAGAGAAATGATGAAAGCAGATGTGAGGGAGATTGAAACCACTTCTGATTCACACTGTTAATGGATTTCTCGGTCCTGGTATTCCGGCACTGTGTGTTTCCCTCCTGGAATCCATCATGCTCCCGGTGTGTGACATCTCAGCTCCCAGCTGTGGAAATGATTGTGTGCTCACTAAACCCTGTGGCTTTGGGTGAGAAATGGGCCACAGGAGCAAAGAAAGTTATTAATGGACAGGTTTCTGTTTTCATTTACTAATTAGTGGAGAGGGAAAGGAATGAAACCCTGCAGAATCATGGGAAAGCCTCAGCTGGGAGGGACCTCCAGAGGGTTCTGGTCCATCCTGTGCAGTGGGATCAACTCGTGCAGGGTTTTGCCCAAAATGAGTCCTCACCTTCAAGATCTGCGAGCCTCCACCGGCTCCTTGGGACACTGTGGCTGCAGGGGATAGAAGGGAGGCCATGGAGAAGTGCTGAGCTATCCCTTCCCCATCTCCTGGGGTAGGAACTGCCTGGGCAGGCTGCATCCCATGGGAATTCTCTCTTATATGGCTTAGCTTGGCTGAAAACTTCATGAGCCTGAGAGGAGTTTGGGTTTGTGATCATATCCAAAATGGGAGATGTTTTGCCAGGGGTTTGCTATGAAAATTGCTCCCAGCTCCATTGACTGGCTGTGCTGCCTCTGCAGCATCAATTCTATGCCTGGCTGACACCTTTGATTTTGGAAGTTGCCTCCATTTTCCAGAGAAAAGTATGTACATCAGCTATTTTTGGATAGCGTATATTTAATCTCCTGCAAGAAATGGAGCAAGTCACTTGTTCCTTATTTCCAGAGCCATTACATTTCTCTTGGTGACAGCTCCAAAGAAGCAGAAATCCTTATCTTGTCTAATGTCTTCATGGGGGTGGTCAAAAGACACCAATCCAAAGATCCCCTTCTGTACCACCGTGGCGTAAATCCCGTGCAGCACCACCCAGGTAACGCAGCTCCTCCCTCCTCTTGGTAAAAGGGAATATTAAAAAGGAACCAGGTTTTGGATGGCTCTTGTATCTGCTTGGGAGCCAATTTAAAATGCTACAGGCCCTTCATCATCTTCTCTGGTCATTCTTTTCTTTTATGCTTAGCAGAGGATAAGCTGTGGTCTTTGCACCATGTAAAGTGTGTTTAGACTCTTTGCTGGAGTGAAAAATGAGCTGTTATCTGTGCCAGTACTGAAGAGAGAGGGAGAAATCTGGGACAGTCACAGGGGCTGCCAACGGAAACAACCCGTGGAAGATCTGACTGGTTTAATTGAAAACACAGAAGGCAGAGGCACACACTGAGAGCTGCTCGGGATGGAAAAGTGTCCAGAAGGCAGCAGCAGCTTCAGAGGGGCTCAAGGACAGGGCCTGGAGGTTCTCTGGACTGTCCCCAGACTTGCTCCATTCACGTGTAACGGGAGAGCCGGGCTGAGAAAATCATGGAAGGGATTGGTGTTGCCAAGAGTTAGAGGGGCCTCATTCCCTAATCAGGAAATGCAGACCTTGCTGGAGTGTCCTGGGTTCACCAACTCCAGCTCAGAGCAGTTGACCTGGAATCTTGCTGTGTTTGCAGATTTGCTTTAAAAAGAATTTCAAAATACTAGTAATAATTAAGAGGAAAGGCCCAGCAGTGGCTGTCCTTGCAGCGCAGGGGCTTTGGCGGCTGTGCGCGGTGCCGGCAGCAGGGACATGGCATTCCCTGCAGGAAGGGTTTCCTCTCCTGGGGAGGCAGCGCTCACTGAAAGGCTGGGTTGTGTTTGCGGGGTGGGCGAAGTGCCGGGCACAGGAGCTCACTGCCCAGCAGCCCACCCTGCCCAGCAGCCCACCCTGCCCAGCAGCTCACCCTGCCCAGCAGCCCACCCTGCCCAGCAGCCTGGCTCCGGGTGCCAGCTAAACGTCCCTCTGACACGCGGTGGGAGCGCTGGGCCACGGCAGCAGAGAGGCGCAAAAACCGCCCGTCCTGCAGGCAGCACGGAGCGAGGAGCTGAGCTGGGGGGCGCAGAGCCAGGCATGGCCTGTGGTGCCTTGGTTGGGTACAAACACTGCGGTTTGCTCCGACCCGGCGTAGGTGCACGCGAGAGCCGCGGGCTCCGCTGAGCTCTTGGCTGCTGCCATTCAGACACCCGTGGAGAGGCCCCACGGCGAGTGCAGGACCCTGTGATGGTTGTTTCGGGTGCCACCTCACCCGTGACTCAGACCTCCAGTCCCACAAGGTGCTGATGGTGGCTGCAGGACACCCTGAGCTGGTGGCCCTGAGGGTGCAGGGGTGGCCACTGCCACCTGCTGCCACCACCCCACCCCTGGCGAGTCTTCCTCTGCTCCCTCACTGAACGCCGAGAACAGCCTTGTCTTTACTGACAGCCCCTCGAGGGACCTTTGCAGACCCACTTCTGTCTCCCAGCTCCCAAGGCACATTCCTGGGGTCACCCAGGCAGCCCCCAGCTCCCGGGGGTTTATCTGCTCTGCCTTTGCTCCCCTGCTGTGCCCTGCACCAGAGCGAGGTGCATCCCCGGACACGGACACACGGAAAGGTCACCCAGCAACCGGACATTGCTGTTTCAGAGCTCTGATGGCAAATATTTTTTTCTCGCTGGCATCAGCAGCTAAAGGATGGAAAAACACACCAAGGAATGTTGTGCCATCCCTAAGGAAGGAACATCACCTCCGTGGAGCCGTGCTCTGATGGGGAGTCACAGGAGGGGACACCCACATAGTGCGATGAGGAGCTGTTGGATGAACACCTTTGTGATGCTAAATCCAGCTCAACTGGCAGAGTGGAAAGTGTTGATAAAATGGATTTCTCTTTCTGATAATTTTCTTTCCAAGCTGAAGGGCTGCTAGAAAGGTCAGCACTGTTCTGTGTCTTCAAACATGGATGTGTAGGACAACCATGAAACTTGGGGGTGTGAGGGAGCCATGTCATTGAGCACCACTTGGAGTCCGGGCAGGGAGCGCCCTGGATGGACTGGGGAAAGGCAAACAGAGCAACCACGGCTCTGAACCCTCACAGAAAAAAGGGAGGAGGTTTCTTTTCTCTCTGACTCCTTTTCTTTCTCTCTCCATGTCTCAGACACACACACAGGGACAGGCGGTCCTGCAAGGAACATAGAGTTGGACTTGATGCTTGTGGGTCTCTTTCAGCTCAAGATATTCCATTATTTTAATTTCTTCCTGATTCCTAGTTTACTCTAAATGCACCTGATTGAGTAGAAGCAGCAAAAACACAGAAAGCTGCCATTTCTCTGTCTGTCTTTGCTAGCCCCAGGTGGGACAGGCACCTGTGCCTGTGCTGTGCCACGTTCTGTCTGCTGTGAGAAGCAGCTGCCAGGGAAACACGAGCAGAGCGTTCTCTCTGGTTACCCACAACACAGAGCTGGAGCATGAAACACTTGAGGAGCAATTCATGACCTCAGCCTCACAGGAAACACGCACCAGGGTTTTCAAACCAGCAAATACTCACCCTGAGCATTCACCTGCCTTTGCCCTTTCCGTTGTGTTGCCCCCACTCCTCCCACAGCCTCCTGAGCACCACTTTGTCCCTCTCCTGTCCAGCCTTCCCTCCAGGGCTCCCCCATTTCCTCCCTTCCCCACAGAGCCAGGGCTGTTGGCTCCTTTGGGATCCTGCTTTGGATCCATTTTCCACCTGGCAATGGATTGCCCAACATTCGTGACACACGATGCTCAAATGACTTTGCCCTTATGGACAAAGTAAATTCCAGAATTGGGGGAAAGTTGTGATTATTCATTTGGTGCATTTAAAATCCGTCAGAGCCGGGTGCTGCTCTGCCCCTGCCGTGATCCTGTCACAGCGGGAGGTGACAGATCTGTGTCCAAAGGTGTCCTGGGAGCAGCTCCCTCTCCCCTCCCTGGGCAACTCAGTACTGACCTCTGGAATCTCCGAATTACAGATCATCCCTGCTACCCTTCCCAAATCCTGGCTACCACACCGGCGCTATTAATTAACATTTCTCCCTGTGCTGAGGGGAGAAGTTGAATGCTCTGATCGTAACGGTTTGTAAACTGTGCTGCTGAAGTTGTTCACCTCTCACATTCCAAATAATTTTAATGTTGGCTCAGAAGCCTTGCCAGGCCCTAGGACAGTGTGTGAGATTTCTGCCCAAATATCAGCCCTTGTTTGCAGTGGCTGGACACTGTTCTCTGGGATTTCTGGCTCTGGGATTTATGTCACTGAAATGTAATGCAAGGCACAAAAAATTTATTTCTTGCCAAAAAAATTAATCTGAAATTTCAGAAGGAAAAAAAGTTAATGGTCTGAGTTTTGTAATTTCCTCCCCTCTAAAGAGCTACAACTTACACGAACAATTTACATCAAAGGGAGACAAGCATCACACACAAAGTCTTATAAAAGACCCAGAATATCCAAAATATCCACAAGGGACCTGACTTTCCCTTGTGGTAGAAAAGGAGAGTAAATTTTCACTAATTTTACTCACATAACTTCTCCTGTTGCTTCCCAGCAGTTGTAGCAAAGTGGTGGTGTTGGGGCTGTGTAGTTGCAGTGTTTTAGGATTTTTCTTTCTCTCTCATGGAGAATACAGATAAACTGTACTTTCTTAATCTCTGTGTTTAGTGTTAGAGGNACCATAGGGCTGGAGCAGATCCTGCTCAGAGAATCAATTAGATCACAGACACTTTAATTGTTGCTTTGGTGGAGAGCCATGGAAGGGTTTCACGGTCAGTCTGATCTTCAAGTGAAGAATTTTGGCCCAGTAATGAATGTTAAGTAGGAGAAAAGGCTGGCTCTGAAATAGGGATAATCTACACAGGAAGCAAGGTCTGACCCCTGTTTGGCTCCTGTCTCAGACAATTCTTCCTAGAGACACAGACGAGTGCAGCGCCCAGCCCTCAGCACAGCCCAGGAGTGAAGTCACTTCATGGAAAAGGCTCGGAGCAAGAACTGCCTGGGTGATTCTGCTCTGGCCTCCAGCAGGACGTCAGGGTGACAATGGTGTGGCTGCTCATTTCTGATCACTGCCTGTGCACTAAAGGTGTTTGTCCAAGAGAGCCCATGGAACAGCCATGGCCGCCGTCCCATCCTCAGGGATGGAATTTACACAGAAAGGTCAAATTAATAACACCGACATCTCCCAGTCTCTACTTTTACTCAATTAAAAAGAATCAGATACTAATTAGCATTCTTAATTTGGCTTATCAATCCCAAATGAGCTCAACGGAAATCAATAAAATGTAAGTCCAGGGCTTCATTACCAGAATGAGAAGCTGTTTATTTTTCTTACAAAATAAAGCAGCTACTCAGAATTTCCATCTGTGTTTGCTGGAAGGCAGAGCTGTCTGAATCCCCAGTGATGGTTTTAGGCACCTTTAGGTGTTGCTTCCTCAAGAGTCTGAACTGGCACTTTTGGGTCCTTTTGGGGTTTGCTTTCCCATCCCTATTTTACTAGCAATTGCATTTTTCATATCTTGGCTGGAAAATGACTTCACAAGTTACTTCCTTGTCATTTTTGACATTGTACAATATTTGTTTTACATGAAAAGCTGTTCTGCTCATCCAGACAGTGTTCAGGGTCCTCAAACAGATGTTTTATTCCCTAATAAATGCTTCTATCTGTTCTTGTGTGGCATAGCATGAGCTGTGCAATTACAGTGCTTCCATGACAGAGCTTCCCTTGTGCAACCATTAATCTTTAGTCATTGCAAATGTCTTTTTTGATGGCAAAGCCAAAGCCTGAGCCAGCTCTCTGTGTGCTGTGTCCTAAACCCCACTGGCCACTCGTGCTCAGGAGCGTTTTGGGGCAGCTGGGAAAACACCTCCTTGGTTCCTTTGGGAGACAAAGGTCTGATTAGGCCATTTGTTACTGGGTTCTGCAATCATACAATGCAAGAAACTATAATTGCAAGTGGATTTGGGATGATGTGCAGCTGCACGGCTTGGTTTGGTTCAAAAAGCCTCATAAAAATCGCTGAGCAAAGGAAAGCCGTTCTCTGTGCACGGGAAATTTGCTCTCTGTGAGCCCTGAGCTGTCGCCTCTCCAGCTTTTTGGGCCAGGCAGTCCATGGATCACGTTCCCCTCCATGCCAGCACCTGTCAGCCTGAGAGGGGTCTGTGCCCCTTGCCCAGCCCCGGGAGCGAGGGTGGGAGGACGGAGATCCCGCACCCTGCGTGGCAGGAGCAGGTCAGGGGCGGCGCTGGCTGAAGCTCTGAGGAAGAGCACTCAGATGGCCAGGGGAGCACAATAACGCTCTCCTGAGCACCAGCAAACACCAGAGCTTCGGGAGTCAGGGCTCTGGGCCAGCCTCTGGCCAGCACAGCCATGCGGGGCACACGGGTGGTGGCCTGGGCTCTCTCACCAGCAGAGCTGTGCTAGCAGGAGCAGGATTTTTTGAAAATATGGAAGAAGAAATTCACTTTTATTTTCATTGGAGTCCTCTAAGTGTCTTTGACAAGCATGGCCATAATGTTGTTTATACAAGCAGAGGTACCAATATATGAAGTATGGAAATACTGCCACAGTATAAACACAGAGCTGGGCTGAGCTGAGATCCTCTGCAGTATCGATGGGATGTTGCCATTCTCCTGACATATGGTAATGTTTTCTCCCAATAATCTCCTGCAGAAGGAGTTCTGGGCCAACCACTCATACATTCAAATTCCATAAAATATATAGCAGAGTTTATAAAGTTATTAGAACAGAAATGGGTTTGGAGCTCTCATTTCATTGTACAATACGCGGCTTCAGCAGAAGAAATCTGTAAACAGATATTTTAGCTGAATACAAAAGTCTCTTTAATATTTACTCTGACAATCTTAATGGTGGACCTCAGCCAGCGTGTTTATGCAGCTCCATGCCTGAAGGTTTCTGCTTCAGCTTTACAGCTGAATGTTTTCCTGTGTGATGGACGATTATTTCAAACTGCTGCTCTCCCCAGTCCTCAAACCCAAGACAGTTTTTGTTGCAAGCTGTAATTTCAGAGTAGAGCCAGAGTCCACACAGATCTCATGTCAGTGTTTGAACTTGAGGAGCAGAGCTTGGAGGGTCCCTCTGCAAAAGTAACAGAAGAACAGAATCAGATCCTTCAGGGTTCAGTAAAAGAGTAATAAATAACATTGATGTGCATCCTCTAAATAATTATGTTTGCTAAAATAACCAAACTGAAACACTATACCAGAATCTTTATGGCAGTTAAAATTCAATATTAAAATTGCTTTTTACAGTTGTTGCCTGGACACACAGGACTGGGATCAAGCCTGAGTAAAAGTCAAATGAAAACAGCTTTGTTTGGCACTGAGTGCTTGTTACAGTCTCCCAAATCCAAGGGATGCTTCAGGAGAGAGACACAAACAATTCACCAGTAACTGGCTCGTCGATGCAGAGCTAATCAATGCAATTAGCTGAACTTGGCTGAGTGATTAGCCTGAGCTTTGAGCAGGCCACTGTCACACGCTGTGTTTGCAACCCTCTGCCATCAGCAAAGCCGTAACACCCGCAGCTCTTGCCCATCCTTTGATGCCAGTATTAAATTACCTACTCTTCCATCTGCACAAGCCAGGTTGATATAAAATGATGTGAGAAGTCTGCAAAGCAATAGGGTTTTAAAGGTAATTTAAGCAGAGTACCCTGTGAAAGGCCTAAGGAAATGTTACTGAGTAGCGGGGAGCAGTGGTGTGATAATGGAATAGAGGCAAAATTATGGAAATTTCTGCTCATTGAGCATTTATTCTGAATATAACCCAGCACTCTCCCCATCTGTAGGAGGTGTAAAGCTGAGTTCAGAGTGGATGGGGCACCTGCACTTCTCTGGTTGCTTTAGTGACTGATGGTGAATTTATTCTGAGGCTGGAATTTCAGAAGGATTGTCTTCCATTTGCTTGTTTATATTTAGTATAAGTCTAAATAGAGAAGCAATCAAATGATGAGATTAACACAAATTTTGGTGCACTTTTACTGATTGCCACTGCATGACCTTATAATTATTCCGTGCCTCCAGCTTAGGCACCCTGAAAAACCTGGTGTCTGTATTAATGGGGTTTCTCCTCCTTTCGGAACTTCATTCCCTGAACTCCTTCCCCATTTCCTCTCAGTTCTCCAGCGAGCCTTTGGTGCTTGGAGCCTTTGACTGCCTGTGCTCCGGTGCTAATAAAGGTGGCAGCAGTGACAGGAAGGGCACTGCGTGAGAAATGATGGCCTGTGAAGGATGACCCTCACACATCCCTCCACGCAGAGCCTGTAGAAATCAGAAGGAAGCAAAAAACCCAACTATATCACATATTCTCTGTTTTCCAACTAAAATGTCAGTAGCTGCAATTTGGCTGTAAACATCAACTGCTCTGCATGGAGGCTCTGCCTCCATCCTGTTGTAGACCAGCTGTAATTGTGAGCATTTGGACCTGACAAGTGAATGGCTCAGGTGGCCAAGGCGCAGGGCACAGGTGGTCCTGGGTGCCTGGGCTGGCCCAGGCTGGGGGCACAGAGCTGGGCACTTGGGAAAGGTGTCAGGAAAATGGGACTCCAGGGGGCTCTTCCCTGACATGACTGAACACAATTTATGTAAAACATCTTCATGTGTTTTGTTCCAACCTCTGTAACCAAACCTAAACAAAATCAATATGACCTTGCCCAAGAACATGCATTTTGGTTCGGTTCCTAATTTAACTTCTAGATAAAACTGAAGAGATTTGGCTTTTACCATTGCTCCTCATTCCAAGCTGGCATCTGACCTCCATGAATGAGAGCAGCCTGGCTGCTCTCCAGGAGCTCGCTGATCTGGGCCAAGCTGAAACATCTGATTATTATTATTATTATGTGGCCTTATTGACATACTGGTTAGAGCATCCCTGAGCTGAATTGGAAGAGACAGTTTTAATATCCTCTGCAAGAGAATTTTCCAGGAATAGAGGTGTGTGTTTCAGTGCGGTGTGGGCTCTGCACATCATCTGCAGGAGGATCCCAGAGCCCTCCTGCCGGGACGAGCCGAGGGCAGCAGGGTGGGAAGCTGAGGAGAGGTGCTGTGTTACACAGGACACAACCTTGGAGTTATGTGGGCTCCTCCCAGGGCTGACACGGGCAGAACAACACCCCTGACCACCACCCCTGGCTCCTTCCTGCCCACATGTCTGTGTCCCCCCTCTGTCCCTCGGGACGGGGCTGCAGGCACCAGCAGCCTGTGTGCAATGTGAAACACAGCTCATGGGTCCAGAGATCTGAGCTGGAAATGTATTCACCTTGGTATTCTGGTTTTCATAAGTCTGAGGGTTTCTGATGTTTTGGGACTGTTGTCATCTTGATTTATTTTCTGGGCTTGAAAGGCTTGAACTTGGATATCCATCTTTAGGTTTGTGCCTGTCTGCTCAGCGCTTCTCTGAGTTGCTCTGGTATTTCATCTTCCTAGAAGATTACTCTGCTGGAGTAAATGTAAGGATGGCAGAACCCTCTGGAGGCAGTCTGGGCTGGTTTATTTAGAAAGAAAAATGTGGTAGATTTTCAAAAATGCTGCCGTGGGAAAGCAGGGAACAGTGTCTCTTTTGGAAACCTCTTGCTCAAGTGATGTGAAGGATGTGATCAATACTCTGTTCCCATGGTGTCCTGCTGCCACTAGAATCTGCTCTGCTGATGGTCTGGGATGTGGGAAATCAGACACTCAGACTGAGCTGGTTTCTAAAACCATGAAGAGACCCATCCACTCCCGTATGATTCAATGCGCAGACAAGAGCGGCACTGCCAGGAGCGGGCGAGGTGGGAACGGCCCCGCTGTCCCAGCCCGGTTCTGCTCCCCTGTCCCCCTGCCCCAGCTCTGGGCAGGGTCTGCAGCTGGACATGTCCCTCTCCAGCCTCACCCAGCCCAGCTCAGCCTTTGCCACCGCCCTGCTCACGGCACAGAGAAGGTTCTGGAAGCGCCGCGGGCTGACCGAGCACAGAGGGGCTGCGGCTCCGCGCTGCCGTCACTCGCAGGGCAAGTTTTAAACAGAGGGCTTTGGACCTGGTTGGAATTCTTCACAACTGTCATATTTGTTTTAATCCCCTTCTTCTTGGACCAATGAAGACTGTAGAAAAAAAATTTATTTCCTTGTCTTTTCTTCCCCCATCTGTTTGATGCTGCTCCAGTACCAAGTGATTCAGACAGCTCAGGCTGAGAAAGAGCCAGATCTCCCTTCTTGTCTTTGCAAAAGCATTTCGGGGTCAGTTCTTCAGCTTTGCAAAAATGCAGCTCAGGAACATTCGTGGGTTTCTTGTGCCAGGAGAGCTTTGTGGCAGTCACTTCAGAGAGCTGGGGGAACTTTGCTCTGAGATAAATCACCACCACCACTTTGACAGCAAATATCCATCTTCAGCCCAGAGCACTTAATGGCCATGAGCTAATCTTCATCATAAAGACCAGTTCCAATTTTGCTTCAAACAGGTGGAATGTCAAATGGTGAGTGTTGGCCGGCTGAAATTAGTTTGATCTTGATCAGAACTACAGTGGGAGCTCTGGCTCTGAGGGCAAACACAAAGATTAAGTGTCACCCTGCAGAAAAATGATGGATTTGCTGCAGGAAGAAAGAAACCGAACTCCTTATTTCTAAGACCCCTCACTGGAATTATTCCAAGTAGACTGTGCCTGCTTTGTACTCAAAGCACACAGGTTCTGAGCATTTGAAGCAGATGTGAACTTCAGACAGATAATTCTCCCAACAGAGAGGGACTTGCATCTCCAGGGAGGGCCATGGGGTGCCCCAGCTCCTCATCCCCAGCCCGTTGCTGCTGGCGCTGGCTCTGTGGGCACAACTTGGCAGGGACTGTCCGGCATTGCCAGGGTGCTCAGTGCCCACCAACAGCCAGCTCTGCTCCCCACACCAGCAGGAGGGAGGCCGAATTCCAGCCTGTCCCCTGGCTCCTGCCGCAGTTTCCCAGCTGTGCCAGCAGCAGCAGGAGGCTGGGGCAGCTTCCTGTGGGTCCGACTCGAGCCCTGGAAGGAGCAGAGGATTCCCGTGCCCACGGTGCCCGCAGTGGATGGTCGGAGTCCCGAGGGCTGTGCTGGGCACAGGCAGCTCTGCCATGGGCTGTGGGCATGGGGACAGCGCTGCTGCTGCTCCAGGGACACAAATTGCCAGTGCCCAGCGCTCCATTTCCCTTCCTGCCTGAGTCACGGGTGTGTCACACAGCTGTTGAGGTGCTGTGGCTGCTCCATCTCAGCCTCAGCTCGGTGCCATTATGTTTTTTATATCCTTTCTCCCGGTTCCCTGTGAACTCCTCCAAAATTAACCAGCACTGTGTTGCCTAGCCTTTTACCAACTATTAGAATGGCTTTTTTTGATTGCTAAAAAAGACTTTCGAGCTTCCCAAACATCATCACCTACTAAAAGCATAAAGGAAGGCGCAGACTGTGCGAGGGGGACTTCACAGGCTGATTTCTTTGTACCAATGAATGGCTTTGAATAGAGCTGTAACTGAGCAGTGACTAACACTGAGTGCAGAGATTTCTTCTCTTATTTAGATCTCGTGCATCACTTTTATAATAATGCTGAATAATATTACCAGTAGTGTATTGTATCTCCTCCAAGGATTTCAATTTGTTTGTTAAAATTGCTTCACCAGTTTGCAGGGGCTCTCTTAGGGAGGCAGAATGGTTTGGGAGATACAGGATTCAAACCTGGATTAAGCAATGTAAGGGAGAGCGGGCGGGACAGAGGGACAGAGGGACAGAGGGACAGAGGGACAGCGGGCTGCTGTCCGAACAGGCGGCTGTGCTCCCCTGTCTGCTGTGCCCAGGTGTGCACCCCCAGCACCCCGGGCGAGCCCCCCCAGAGCCCTGAGCAGGGAAGGGGAGCAGGGAAGGGGAGCAGGGGGGACAAAGCCATGGCCCGGGCACGGCCACTGTCCCCACTCCGTGCATCCCTCCCCACAGGGCTCTGGGAAGGAGGGAGCGAGCGCTGCTGCTCAGGATCAGAGCTCCAGAGCCCTCCCTGAGCAGAGCGAGGGGGCTCTCGGTTCCTGCAGATGTGTTGTTTATAAATACGTGCTGTACTTAGGAAAGTGCCGTTCAATTTACCAATAATGCTGGATTTATTTTTCCCAGTTGTCTCCAGTCACTAAGTCAGAGCTCTGCCGCCCATTGGCTGCCTGCAATGGTTTCTCGGGAAACTGGCAATTAAGGAGCAGGAAAAACGTCTGTGAGTCACAGATACTCATAAACAAGCCGAGGGGATTGATTGGGCTGCAGCAGGAGACACCTGGCAGCGCCAGGTCCCTGTCCCCGGCGCTGGCAGTGCCATGGCAGGGCTCAGGGAATGGCAGC
Source organism: Pardalotus punctatus (assembly GCA_013400915.1). NCBI lineage: Eukaryota > Metazoa > Chordata > Aves > Passeriformes > Pardalotidae > Pardalotus > Pardalotus punctatus. The sequence continues at coordinate 11,878 of VZTX01019079.1, read as the reverse complement.
GCCGCTGGCATCACCAGGGGCTCCAAGGATGCCGTTTTGGGGTTAATCGGCGGGGTTTGGTCCATCTGCGGTCCTGCTGCAGTGACCGTCACCAGCAGCGCTCTGTGCACAGCCCGGCGAGGCCCGTGCGTGTCCGGCCCCTGCAGCTGCAGCCGGACACAGCTGGCTCCTGCCGTCCCACGGCCTCCAGGCCGGGAACAGAAGGACATTTGGGGTCCCTTGGCCATGGGGCTGTGTTTGTGGGAGCAGAGGGTTCCCCTGGCCCGGGGTCCATCGTGGGCAGCCCCACCCGCTGGGGCGGCCATTGGAACCTACAGGGGTGGCCACCGGGCCCACCCGGGTGGCCATTGGTACCTGCTGGGGTGGCCACTGGGCCCATTGAGGTGGCCACCAGGCCCATTGAGGTGGCCATTGGCACCTGCTGGGGTGGCCACCAGGCCCATCGGGGTGGCCACCGGCCCCATTGGGGTGGCCACCAGACCCATCAGGGTGGTCACTGGGCCCATCAGGGTGGCCACCAGGCCCATCGGCACCTGCTGGGGTGGCCACCAGGCGTATCATGTTGGCCACCAGGCCTATCATGTTGGCCACCAGACCCATCAGGGTGGCCATTGGCACCTGCGGGGGTGGCCACCAGACCCATCAGGGTGGCCATTGGCACCTGCAGGGGTGGCCACCAGACCCACCAGGGTGGCCACCAGGCCCATCTGGGTGGCCACCAGACCCATCGGGGTGGCCATTGGCACCTGCTGGGGTGGCCACCAGACCCATCAGGGTGGCCACCAGGCCCATCAGGGTGGCCACCAGACCCATCAGGGTGGCCACCAGGCCCATCTGGGTGGCCACCAGCACCTCTTGGTGCTGTGCTGGGACAGCAGGACCCCGTGTGCGGTGAGGCACTGCAGAGGGTGAGATGGGAAACAGCAACGGCTTTTCAGCAGCTCTTTTTCTATTTATTCCATATCCATTGGAAAAGCGGTTTTGTCCTGAAATAATTCCTCTGCTGTCATATGGGGAGTTGATGATAGAACCAGAAATAGCTTCCCCCACTGGTAATGCCTCGTGGTGTGCTGCTCTGAGCAGTGTTACAGACACAGACCTGCTCTCTTTTCCTCTCTTTTATCCCCCAGTTCGACAGAAATATTCAGAAATTTTGGAAAATTTCTTCTTTTTATTCTGAACCTGTCTCTCAGTGCCGCACAAAATTTAACTCCTGTCAGCGCTTCCATTACCGGCTCCGTACATTCTGACATACATTAGTCTGGAATATAAAAATCTTATTTCATATTAAAGCTGATCTAGAATTTTGATTTAATAAATTGGATCATGCTCAAGGAAATCAGAGTGAAATATCAGCTTGTTAAGTTTCATATCACCAGCTCTCTGATAGGTATAATACGGCAGTTTCTGGTGAATAAATTATCAAAAAGTTTTATGTGCTATGTCTAATCTCAATTTCCATCAGATAGAAATTACCACCTACCTCCCAAAGGATGAATTTTTTCTTATTATTCTTCTGTACAACTGCAAAATTAATTATGCTGTTTGGGGTGGGAGTTTATGAAAAAGACACAGAGGGTGGTTCTCAGGGAATTATCTTATTAATGTTACTTCAGCCGTCCAAATAAACATGAGGGGCTCACTTGAGAGGGAGGCAGAGTCATCAAATGCTTTGATTCGGTGGCTCAACTCTGTCTCACTTCAAAGTCTCATCTTCATTATTTGGCACCAGCTCTCAGCTTTATCAGTTTTTTAAATGCCCTCTTCTGCGCAGCACTTTGGAGATTTTCCTGAGCGGGGTGTTTTTTCCACCGGCCCTTGTTGAGCTGCATCATTATTCCACGTCTTAACGGCACTCTAATCTTCCTCCTAATTACATGTAATGAGTATTTTGGAGTCGACAGAAGTACATCAAGACATAATAATAAAGAAAATTACTAAATTGAGTCTTCCAATTACATTCTATTAGCTCACATGGTTGGCATCTAGTAGAAATAAAAATAGGCATTATTAAAATCCTTCCATTTTCCCTTGGTATTTTATCCCAACCCCACACGGCACTTCCACAGCCACACCAAGAGCAGGTTCTCTGCCCAAGGCAGAGCTTTGCAGAGTCAGAGCGGAGCAGAGTGAGGTGCTGGCTGTGCTGGAGAGGGCACAGCACAGCTGGCTGCCCTGGGAGCAGCTCCATCCCTCAGCTGGGAAGCTCTGGATCCGTTCAGTACCCCATCATGTGTGAGGGGGCTGTAAATGGTGACCCTCAGCGCAGGAATGAGGGCACTCAGCCCTTCACCGCTCACTTTCCTGTTGCTTAGTGAAGGGAAGCAAATTGTGTTCGTTCTCTGACTGAAGGGTGGAGGCTTTGCTCTTGTTTTGTTATCCCATATTGTATTATTGATGGCCTCTTTCCATAGTGCAGATTTTAGTATAAATATAGGAAAGATCTTAATTATTGCAGCTCTTCTTCCATCCACCGAGTCCTTCCAGGTTTTCTCGCCTGGTGATGCAGCCGTGGGTCAGTGCAGAGTGAGCACTGCCATATGAACCGCTGGGAACTGGACAGACTGCAGGATATTCCTGCCCTGTCCTGTCTGATGGCAAGCCCAAGCCACAGCGTTTGCACCCAGACTCTCTCAGGGTCAGTAGCTGGTGTTGAAGCTCCTGTGGCTTTGGAATCTAAATGCAAACATATTTCCTAGGGTTCGTGTCCCCCACAGGGTTACCCCATCCTCGCTTTTTCCACAGCCTTTTGCTTCTCTTCATGTGCAGCCCACTAGGAAGGGGTTGAAATTTTGGAAAAGCCCCTCCCAGCAGAGCATGAGCAGCTAGAGAAGATTTAAATATCTGATCGTGTCCATAAGGCTCTCTGTGCCCTCAAGACACTCTCAGAGTCTCATCCCTTCCTAGCTAGAACAAAGTCCTGCAGCGCTGCTTTCCCTGCTCGCCCCTCAGATTGGCCTCAGCTACGCCTTGGAATGGATTTGTTAAACTCAGAATTAAACACAAGTCAGGGTGCAGCTCTCTTCTGTATTTTGGTACTGAAAACCACACAGACATGGCAAGGTCTGACCCCCTCAGCTGCCTCCACTGCTCCACACGGAGCTGGCAGATGAGCAGCTGAGCCCACATTGTTTTCCAGCTGTTTGCTTGCTCTTCTCCTCCAAGCACCTTATCCTGCGCTTCCCATCACTCAGGAGAACCATCCGTGGCACTGAGACTCATCCCAGCAACCTTCAGACGTCTGGAAAGTCATTTCCCACACGCAAGGCTGAAGGAACATGTCAGGTTGGAGGTGCTCCCTCGTGAAGTGCCATTTGGAAGCAGGAGTGTGATCAGACTGAGGGATTGCCCATTAACTGCTTGAGTGGTGGAAATGAAACCTGTGAACAGCTCGGCTGTTCCTCCTGGAGAAACGGCCCCGCCGTGCCTCAACCCAGCTGATCTTTCCTAAAGACAATTATGGGATGCAAATGTTTATAAATCACCCTTTTATTTTATGCCTGTTGTTATGTTAAACACAGACTGTGTTTCCAGTAACGCCTGGACACACTCTGCCCGTTCTCCATCGATGCTGAGCAGGGACACGGACAAAGGCTGCTGCTCCTGGGGTCTCAGGTGTGTCCTGGGTGGGCTGGGGGAGCACATTCCCCCATCCCACATCCCCATCCTGCTCAGGCTCTGCGATGGGGGCTGCAGTCCTCTGCCTTTCAGTGGAGCAGGATGACGTCCTCCTAAAATTTTCAGTGATGCACTGGGAAACTGAACTGACGAAAAAAGAGGAAAAAAGGTCCCTTCAAAGCTCCACGTGTTGGAATGCAATGAAAACAAAGTCTTTTGCCAGTTTCCAGTGTCACCAGTACCATCCTCCCCCCTGCTCTGCCCACCCAGCACTAACACCATCCCCCAGCCCCTTTTTGCGGCCGTTTCAGCCACCTCTCCCCCGGCCTGTCCTGTGGCCTTGCAGGGTGAGGTGGCTTTGCCTCTCCCACCTCTGCAGGGTAGAAGCAGTGAAATGTTATCGCTTGTAGTGATCGTCAGGAAAAGGGGAGTTGGGGGCAGAACGCAGACCTTCACTGGAGGTGTGTGAATCTTCTGCTGCTGCAGAATCCCAGAGCCCCAGACTAGAGACCCCAAAGCCATCGTGTGGCCCTTGGCAGTGACTGTCCCCTCCCTCTGCCCCCAGCCCAGGGAATGGCCAGCTCCCAGCGCCTCGGGGCTGGCAGCCAGCCCAGGGCTGCGCTCAGCCCTGCCTCGGCCTTGGAGCTGGCCACATCACACACGCCGTGATTTAGAGATCCTGTCCCAAGTAATGGCTCCAGCAGAAGAAAAGCACCGATGGAAATTGCTGCTGTCACTTCTGCTTCCTGTTTATGAGGCAGGATTGGGTTACACAGATGTCAGCGGTGGCACCGCGAACGCCGCATCTGCACTGGCTCCAGGTACGGAGAAAATAAGGGAACATGAGCTCTCAAATCACATTTTGGTGCCAATATCTTCCTTAGCAATAAGGGAAAGAAGAAAAACAATTTCAGGAAAAGGCAGTATATAAGGCACGGTCGCTCCTGAAGCAGAACAATTATTGCTGCTATAAAGGAGCCTGTGATGCATCATCTGCTCCTTAACAACTCCTGCGAGAGAAGGAGGGTTATCGAGGGACTCGGGGGGCGAATCTCTAACCCCAATCTTTAATAAAGAGCTGGAGAGAAATCAGGAAATTATACACTTGTAGGGTTGATCTCAATGGTAAATGCGAGTCTACAGAATTAATAAAGGATGAGGTCACCCAACAGCTGGAGGAGTTCGCATCGGTTTGAAAAAAATACTCCAGATGGCTTTTCTAATTTATTTTTTAAAGGAAGAAGGCCTTACCTGACAAATCTGTAAGAATGTTCTGAGCAGCTGAGAGCGGAAACAAGGTGAGATGGGCAGTGGCAGCAGCTGAGTGCAAACATGACTCAATATCGCTGCGGGCAAGGGGCTGAAGAGCATCACCCTGGGATGGGCTCAGCTCAGAGCCACAGCGTGACCTGCCCTCCTCGAGCACTGCTACGGAGATTTAGCCAGCCAGGGGCCGTGTAACGGGCTGTTGTGCTGATCAGGGGCAAAAACCTCCGGTTGTACTTTTGGGGAGAAAACCTTCGTTCCCCTCCCCATCCCTGCCCCGCTCTTCGTGGCAGCACGGCACAGGGCAGCCCACATGGCTCTGCAGAGCTGGCTGGGGTGCCAGAGGCGCCTGGCTGGGCGCTGGGGAGGTTCATGCGAGGCCAGGGAACAAGAGAGTGCTCGCACATCCCTTGCTGAGGAATTCCTGGCCGGCTGTCAGCGAGGGCTGCAGCACAGCCCGGCTGCGCTGGGGCTCTCTCGGCTCTCTCAGCCCGTCCTGCAGCGCTGGACCCCGAGCCAGGCCGAGCTCGCCTTTGAGGCTGGAGCCAGCTGGGCTGAGCTGCCTTCCCCGGGCTCGGAGCGAGCAGCCAGCCCCGACTGCAGAGCATGGCCTGGCTCCAGCACGGACTCACAGAGAAAAACGTGCTCGGAGCTGAGCTCAGCGCTCGGGGGGTTTGAGGAGACCCCAGGTGGGTGTGGGCTGCTCTGGGGGCTCCTGCTCAGCCCTGAGATGGTGCTCGGGACGCATCAGAGGGGCACAGGGCTGGGCTGGTATTTGGGATCAGGAATGGAGGGCTTGGGAGGCTGCCTGGGACCTGCTTGGAACCCCCAAAGTCACTGCTTAGCTCTGAAAATGGAGAGGAGAGAAATTGATAAAATAGAAGGTGCCTGGCCACATGGTTTCGTTCCCTGTGATATCCTGCAGGATGTTCAACAAGGAAAAAGAAATCTCTGCGTGTGCAGAAACCGGATCTGCCCCACGGGAGAAGCCACACTGAGAGGAGAACTTTGCCCTGGGGACGTGGGTCTGAACAGGGACAACGCAGCCAGCCTGGAAATGGTTTGGCAGCAAGGTGCACCTCTGCCCTTCATCCTGACGCTGACCACACGTAGCTTGGGGATGGCCAGCTTGGGAGATTTTATCAGGAATTTCATGGCAGTGTTTTCCTTCGCTGACAAGACTTTCCTCAGCTCCATTGCCAAGACTCATACAATACAGGAATTTATTTTGGTTTTACTACAATGTATCATTTCAGCCTATTACTTCAGCCCTTAAATTGCAGTCAAACCCTTGCGACTGGGAAATGCAAGGGAGAAGAACCTGCGGAAAGTTTTCCCAGCTGGGTGGTCTGTCCGTCAGACCTGCAGCCCCGGCCTGAGCTCCCACACCTCCACAGAGAACTTCTGGTGAACTTCTAGCACTGAGCTCATTCTGCACTGGTGTGAGCAAGCTCTGTGGATGAGAATGAGGTTTTACAAACCAGGGATTCTCCCACAGCAGTTTCCTGACCTTTCTCTGCTGAAGGACCATCTGAATGCTCAGGGGACAAAAAGTGGGTCACCCTCAGCCTCCTTCTTGCTCAGCTATTGGAAGAGATGTGACAAGTAAATAAACATTTCAGCATTCAGTGAACACGGTGTTTCTGTGCTGAGGAATCCCAGCAGCCCCGTGGTGACTGCAGAGGCTGTAATTAGTCACCGACAACCGCTGGCAGCCAGCGCCTGACCCTGCCGTGTGCAGGCCCTGCCACTCTTCTGCCCACCCAACTCTGCTGCTTTTGGGAAAAAAACATTGTTTTTCTGCTGGTTTCTCATGCTTTATTAACTTCTTCATCACACTGATGTTTGGGGGATGGACTTTGTCCTCCGGGTTAGCTCAGCTGTTTTTCTGACTCTCTGGGTTAGTTCTGAGCCACCAGTCCCACGCACGGATGGATTTCCTGGGACCTGTACACTAAGACATTTACTAATATATTTACTAATTTATTAACTACGTAGGAGTAAATATTCAAACTGATTAGCTGGAAACTCCTTCTGCTGGGCTCTTTCTCAGTTCCAGAGTGCTCGAGCTGCACATGGGGAGCAACCAGAGCTGGGAACCCCCAGCCCAGGATCCCCCGCAGGCTTGGGACACCTTTGGGTCTCCTTGTCACCCTTCCTGGCCAAGATTTCAGGCCATGTCTATGTTATGTTTTGTAATCAAAACCATAATTTTAGTCTTTGTTTTTGTCCTGTGCTCCTCGTGCCTGATAATGGACACATGGCGGGGGAAAAGGAGAAAACCTCAACATTTGGCCAGTCGCAGAGATTTCAAATCAGGGCAACTAGGAAGCTTATAGAAAGAAACTTATTTAAGATTTTTATCATTTTCTTTTCCATTAAAAAGCTGACACACAGGTGCATGTCTAAGTCCACCCATGATCATCTTTCATGTCTTGGCCCTTTTTCAGTTTTCTTTTTCTTTTTACTCTTGCTTTTATTCTTTCTCTCCTTCATTAAATCGTGACAATTCAGACCACCTCTTTTTTTAACTCCTTGCCAGGTCAGTAAATCATAATACACACTTTCAAAGTTAGGCTGCAACATGCACGGCCATAAACAGCCAATAAATAAATTTGTTGGCATCTAAAGGTGTCCTCTCCCAACAGACTTTCTTACAGTCATTTCCTAATTTTACTGCTGACTGACTTACCAAAGTCGTTCTTTCTGTCCTTAGGAGAAAAAGAAAAAATACCAAAGAGCCATTTATTTCCAGTGGCATCATCTATTTCTGCTAAATCAGTAGCAGGTCACGTTGGCTCAGGAAGAGCTCTCCTTATCCTTCCAGTCAAAATGAACCCTGGCTATGAAAAGCAGCATCGTTACCGTGTGATTTGGGAATGTTGTTAAAAATAAATAGGGATCAGGGAGAGGCTGGGCCGGAGATGTGGCTCATCCCTCTTCGTGTGGCTGCAAATGCCTTTTTATCCACCATTCTCGAGAAGATGGAACAAGTCAGGAATTATTACAGTAATGTCCCTGCCACTCTGAATAAAACATGAACAAAATTAGTTACTCTTCCCTCAGATTGAAGCAATTATTTCATGTCTCCTTGCACGAGGCCACGTGTAACTGATTTCCAGGCGCTGCAGACAGGGCCATAAAGGATGGAGAAATAACAGCTGGGACTAATTGGAATTATGGTCGACTTGATTCACTCCATTTATTTATTTATTTGTGTGTGTGCGGGGAGAGGAGGGAAGTTTCCCTCAGTATGCAGAATATTTAAAGGGAAAAGAGCCGTGGCAAGTCTGCCGCTGAGCTTGGCTGGTTTAATTAACCTTTCCACAGGAAGCCATTCCATTCCCCAGCTTATCACCTCATTAACACTTCCTCTGTGCCACATCTGTCCTCCCCACGCCGTGACACCATGGTCCATGACACACTGGTCCACCGAGATGGGGCACACGTGTCAGCACCGGTGCTTCCAGCCTGGCGCCCACTGGGCTGTTTGCAGGGAAAACCTGTTCTTTGGGAAACTGGAGCTCCTGAGCTCCTCGTTCATCTGCATCTAATTATTCATGGGTATAAGGAGGCAGCTCTGAGAATATTCAGGTAACTCAGGCTGAAAATTCCAGGTGCCGTGGTGCAACCCAATGCCCAGAGAGGCTTTGGGGGGACTTGGGGGGATCCTGTTCCCGAGGGAGCTCAGGAGAGAGGGTAAACAGCTGAGGAGCTTGTGGAAAGTGTCTCAAGCCCAGGACATTTCTGCAGCTGTTTTGGTTCTGACCAAGTGGTGTTTTCAGCCCAAACCCTTTTCTGACTGCAGCCCCCCATCCCAGGGCACCTGGGACCCACCAGGGCCCCTCTGTGCTCTGCCCACGCTTTTGCCTCAGGGCCCATCACGGAGGGACCTGGGATGTCTGCGATGGCTGGGAATCAATCCCCATGGTCTGAAAACAGAAAAATGATACTTGGCAGCACTGGGGGTGTGCACAGGTTGAATGTTTGCAGGATGTTTCAGAAATGCTGTCGCCTCCTCATTACAGATGGGTACAAAAGCCACTGAGGCCCTTGGAGTGGAGCACAGGCTCATTTTGGGACATTGTGGGTTAATGTGGTGGTTTTTCTGCCCTACTTTATTTTTTCTTGTGATGTGGCAACATGCTGCTGAGAATGTGTAACTCAGGGCGCTGGAAAGAATCCTGTGAGTTGCAGTGAATAAATGCAGAGCAGGGAGTATAAAATATATATGTTTTTTAATATTTATTCGTAGATTAAAAAGTCAATATGGTGACTGAGATGAATGCTAAAAACTTTAATTAAAACCAAACCAACAATGCTCTCTTTCAGTTGCCGTAGCAGCAGAGAAAATGCAGGTAAACATCCTTCTTTCTGAAAAATGATCTTGTTCCTAGCAAAGCCCACCACTTCCCTTTCCCAACAGGAATGTATCATCCTGCTGAAGTGAACCATGAAATGACACTGTGCAAAGTCCTCGGAAGTCAACGTGAGTCTTTTTGCTGATCTTGCTGGACGCCGGATCAGGAGGTGGAAAATTATCTCATTTCATTAATTAGTTGGGAGAAAATTAATCATCTTGTGATGCATGAAATGTTTCATGCTGATTTCCCCTCTCCTGAGCAGTGTGTGCCAGGGCTTGGGGAGCCGTGGCTCCCGTGAGGCCATGCTTGGCTCAGCCTTTGCCAGGGACCGAGGGTTGGGACCCGACCTCGGCCTGCAGAGACCAGAAGTTCCAACCTCGCCGTGTTCCACGAGCCGGGGGAACCAGGGCGCACTGAATCCTTCTCACAAAAACCACATTTCACTGAATTTTAACACCATGAATATTAATAACATATTGCGAGATGAGGAGAAGCACTGAGCATCCTTTGGGTTCCACTGCTGGGGGGCTTCTCCCACCCTGGCACTGCCTGTGTCCTCCTCCCACCACAGTGCAGGGATCAGGTGTGAAGGGATGGATGGATGATGGATGGATGGATGGATGGATGGATGGATGGATGGATGGATGGATGGATGGATGGGTGGATAGATGGAATTCATGGATGGATGGATGGATGATGGATGGATGGAATTAATGGATGGATGGAATTGATGGATGGATGATGGATGGATGATGGATGGATGGATAGATGGAATTCATAGATGGATGGATGGATGGATGGATGGATGGTGCCTCTGGCTGCCCCTCTCCCGCCTGTCCCACTTTGGACCCTTCCCAGGATGGGAAACCACGGTTTCTCTGGGCAGCCTGTGCCAGTATTCAAAATAGAAACTCCGCTAAAACTTTTACCAACCTGTCCACTGTCTTCAGGCCTGACATGAGCATGGCGAGCCCTCCCCACCCCTGAGGGGGCAGAGAGTAACTCACACCTGGATTTAAAGATGCTTTATTAGCTGTGGAAGAGACCTGAGCTCCTGCATGTCAGAATTAGAAACCATTAGTGCAGAGTTTTACAAAAATCAACTCAGCCTTGACTGTTCATAAACATGGCCTGACATTTCCCTCGCTGCCTGTACACAGTGGGCAGGTTTTTAAAGAGTCCAACCCTATATAAAGGCTCACTGTTATGAAAAATAATTTACATTGGTTCCTTTCCCAAATACACCAATTACAACCTCAATAAGAGCACAGGGTGTTTGCATTTCCACTTCCAACCACGTGTTCCTGTGAGTGCACTGGAATAGCTGGAGCACTTTATTCCATCCACAGACCTTGGTATTCCCAGGTCCACTGGGCCTTCCTTATGGAAAAATCAGAGTCTCAAAATCAGTGTTCCTTTCCAAGAGGAGACAATACAAATAAAAGAGTTTATATAATACTAATGTCACCCAGGATGTTGGTGACCAAAATAGAATAACAGAGTCAGGGAATGGTTTGGGTTGGGAAGGACCTCAAAGCCCACCCAGTGCCACCCCTGCCAGGCTGCTCCGAGCCCCAGTGTCCAACGTGGCCTCGGACACTGCCAGGCATGAGGCAGCCACAGCTTCTCTGGGCAATATAATATATTAATAATATAATAATGTGGCTTTACATTGCATTATATATCAGCAGGTGAAACACCTATTTGCTCATTTTACCTTCAAGTCATGAAGAAATGAGCACTTAATTTACTTTCTTCATTAACTTGTCAGCTCTATTCATTATAGATGCACATTTTCTAAGTTAAGTATCCAGATTTCATGTCTATATTATAATTAACTGGAAAAATGTAATGGGTGCAGGTATCATTTAGCATTCCTACTCAAATTACTCCTATTTTCAGACAGTTTTTCAGGAGGGGCATTTCCAGGAGGATCCAAGTTGCTGCATATTCCTGCATCCCTTGTAATGATGCTAAAAATTTGGCATTTTGTCTTCTATGCACTACAGAAACCTGGATGCTAAAGGAAAAAAAGCCAAAAACTTAGAGCCCAGGGGTGTGTCCTGCTCTATGAAACAGGAGCAGCTGAGGGGGGTGGTGGTGCATGAAGCTGTGACCACAAGGAACAATTTCCAAACAGTCATGGTGGAGGTGGCGGAGGTGGCGGTGGGTGTGATGGAGATGGCAGTGTGCAGGTGGAGGTGGCACTGCAGAGGTGGCACTGTGGAGGTGGCACTGAAGAGGTGGCAGTGTGCAGGTGGAGGTGGCACTGCAGAGGTGGCAGTGTGAAGGTGGCAGTGTGAAGGTGGCACTGCGGGGGTGGCAGTGTGGAGGTGGCACTGCAGAGGTGGCAGTGTGAAGGTGGCACTGC